>OY979718.1:12245281-12607781 GCA_963855995.1 Muricea muricata
TAAAAAGTACCTAAAGAAAATTGTCATTTAATATTTGCTACATATATATGAGTGCCATTCACTGAAGCATGCACACATTTGCTCACATATACAGGGTGTATCAGAAAAAACGGAGCCCATCTTTTGTGTCTAATTATTTCTAAATTACTGAAGCTTATAGCACAATTTTGGACTTGTTTTAAACCACGTTCTTTTCTCTTTCGAACAAGCCGTAATTCGTATTTTTACTCCCAGTAACGTATGTGCTATGACAAATTTAGTACAAGCTATCGATTTGAGATGCCCTCCAATTATGCAAATTCACTATGTCTTTCATGGTCGCCAGTTAAATTTCTAATTTTTTCGCTTATTACATAAATGGTATTTCTGTTAAACTTAATAAAACTTGTTATAAAGCTTTACAGAAGATAACGGACCTTTTACTTCAACAAAAACCTTAGGTTTATGCCAAAATAATGATCGAAATTAGCGTTTTGTTTATCCGCGCGTGCACAATGTTGTCGAAATTGCATAATGTCAATATTTATGAAGTCGATACAAGCTTGAACTATCCATTCGTAGTGCACGTTAACGTGGTTCTGAAAATGGAATTCGCTGAAGTTGTCTGCTTGCCTCAGATAAAATGCATCACTAATGTCGAGTAAATTGAAACAAATGGTTCGTGCAGATTGCAAAAAAAAATCTTTTTAAGACGTGTTCATTCATGTATGAATGTAAACAAACAAATGAATAAATAAGTTTACAAATAAACAAACATTTAAATAAAAAACAAGCAAACAAGCGGGAAAAGACAATTTATACATGGTCGCGAATCTCAAAGGTTACTCCACGTGTACTCGCTTTGTTATTCAAATTGTTCAATTGAAACTGACCAATAATTCAACCGGAATTAAGATTTCCAAAAATACATGCGAGGATTACCATAAAGTGGGTAAACTCTTTTGTTTATTTTGAGATTCGCGATCCATGTATTGTCTTCCCTATACACTATGCATGTTGGTTGGTAATATACAACGATTATATAACGGTAGCAGTTCAGTACAAACAAATTATAAAACAAAATTATTTATACTCTACCTTTTTGTATTTCTTGAATCTTTTCATAAATTTCTTTTTATTATCGTAGTAATTAGGATAACCAACTTGATCCTGCATTGCATGGGCCTAAATGAAAGTTTTACATTCACTAGTATCTTTCTTTCAGTCCATTCGCACGCTGCTATGTCTATACATATATATAGTGTGTAGTCATGGAATAAATCATGGCTGCAAAGTACTTCACCTTTCCAAGGTGAATGGAAATCACTATGTTTAATTCCGTCGGTATATAGGCAGCAGTGTGTTCGAAAAGTGGTTTTTGTTTATTGGAACAAATTCAGAATTATATCAATGTCGAAATAGATATAATTTGTTTTTCCACAGACGCAGAATCTTATTCTGAAGCATTAGAAATATTCTTTACCTTATCTTGAACTGCATCTATTGTCGACTTATCCATCCATTTCAGTCCTTCTACATTTTCTTGAAAAGCTTTACGTATATTCACTATCATTTTCCTTGCCTGGGAAAAACATCGGGAAATATAGTCAGTTTGTTTTATTCACAAAGAATAATACGCTGAAAGGGACTGTACTGGGAAGTTGTTTTCAAGATACACAGCAAAAAACGCACAACCTGTTCAGGCCTGATGAAAACAGCATTGAACAATGTTTTGCTGCCCACATTGTTCAATGTTGTCAACAATATTGTTCAGCATTGTTACACCTGATCGCAGGCTAATTCAGGTTCAACAATGCTGAACAATATTTTTGACAACATTGAACAATGTGGGCAGCACAACATTGTTCATTGCTGTTTTCATCAGGCCAGAACAGGTTGTGCGTTTTTTGCTGTGTAGTTTGAATATGACAGCTCTATACTTCATATAAAAAGCAGTATATCCATAGTAAAAATGCCTTACATAAGAAAGCTTGTCTGTGTATGGAAATATGAACTGTCATGCATCACTGACAGTTAAGATCTTTTCCTTTCTTATTTCGTTTATCTAAAAGCACAAAATGAATACTAACAAATTTATCCTCCCTACCAAAGCTTTGCTTTCTTTATCAAAATGTATTCTGCTATAAGCTTCGCCAATGACATCGCCAAGATAATCATTAGTCATCGATACACAGATCTTCCATCGTTTTCTTTGACCATGTGAACCCATTACTTTGTTCTTGTATTCATTACGGATATCGCGAAATTTCTTTGAGAGATTCGGTATCTCATCTTGAATTACGTTCCAGACAACGTAGTTAGCAAGAGTACTAGAATTGAAAAAATAATCAAAAGATTATTATTGCATGCATGTACACTGTTTATTTGCAGCTGCAATTTCTCTGGCTGAATATATATCGCAACATGTATATAAGAGCAAATTGAAGTGGGAGAAATTGAAAATAGTTAATTTTATAAGCAAATTTCATATCTAGACGGTTATATTAAATGATACATCATCTTGGCTCACTACTTATCAATATTTAGAAAATTCACAAGCATTTATAGTGTCATGAAGTACGCTAATATAGCAACGTGCATATGACGCCCTTTAAGCCCCCTTTTTTTAAATAATGAAACACAAAAATACTGTATATATACTGACGATTTAGGAGTATTTTCTGTGATGTCTTGAAATTTTTCCAGGTAGGAAAGTGCAGGAACAATAACTGGTTCATCGTCAGAGATATTTGTATGACTGAAGATATCTTGCACATATTGTTTCCATGGGAACTAAACAAGTTGGAAAAATTTCAGTTGCTTAAGTCCATTCAGACAGACCAAACCTGGGTATTTTAAAACATACTTACTAAGTTAAAATTTAAAAAATGAAATGACGAAATCAATAATATGTTAAATCATCTCATTCCAACAATGTATTTAACAAACAAACGTCTTTCAGTTTGAGTTTTCAGTGATTCAGCAGATTTCTTCATCGAAAAATAAGTAGCTGAAGTAAGAAGTGATCAGAAAAGCATCACTCTCAGTGGCAAAACCAACCCAACAGTTTGGTCATCCTACGCAAGTGGCATAACTGTTTACAGACAAAAACACAATCAATTTCTGTGATGATGATTTGAAATTTGCATAGCATGACCAAGTTGACGAGCTAGCTACGCCACTGATCACTTTGATCTAGTAGTGAATGTAAATTCAACACTGCCTCCTAAAATTAGATTTAAAGGACATTGGCAATAACAATTAAGTTTAATATATTTGAAAGTAGTTTAAAATTATCATCAAAGGCCTTTGCAGCTTTTCCATATAACGCTCAGTGTTGTGAAAATTACTCAAAAAAGTAATAAATAGAAATTACAATTACTTTTCTAAAAAACGGCTAATTAGATTACTAATTACTTTAGCCTGAAAATAATTAATTCCAACTATTAATTACTTGTTCAAAAGTAACTAATTACAAATTACTTTCAAAACTACTAGACAGTTTACTTTGTTTTGGTATACATTTTTACGTGGGAAAACGGGAAGCATTCACGCCACGACACGCGCAGTTACATGAAACACGGCCCAATATGGAAAAAAAATGGTCTGGATAATAAGTAAGCAACAAGCAATAGTTGACCAAAACCCTTTTACTCAATGTGTGATATCAAATATCAAGTAGAAACGAGTTCCTGGTTCGTCACTGCATACTTGTCAAAAGTTGCTTGTCGCGTAATCCCACTGACGTAACAGGCATGCATATCCATGAAAATCCAAGCTCGTATGTTACAGTCAAAATACCTCAAGAATAAAGCAAGATATGAAAAAGCTTTATCAGGCTTTGTTAGTTATGTCAAAGCTTTTTCAAATGAGAAAAGAACATTTTTTGTTGTCATTGCCAAGCATCCTAACTGTGGACAGCCTTAGTTGCCAGTATGCCTTTTAAGCACGAAAACCTGTAGCTTTCCCAGTTTTCCCCGCCTGCAAAGTGTCCAATCTGTCATACTAAAAGTATGACCAGAATGCGCCTTTCATCTGGAAATTTCTGAATATACTAGCGTTTGCTTTTGAAATGATCTGTTAACGCGAATCTTAAAAACGCGTACGTGTCTTGACTCGGGTCGACCAATTTATCTCAGAAGGTAGCGTTGCAGTTACAATCACATCAATGCTCTGGTAAGAAACAATTCCAGACCTTTGGTAATTTTTGGCTAAGTTCCTTCATAGTCATCTGTTTGAACCATGTATCTGTTTTGTCTGCACTTGGGACACTGATCTAAATATAGTAAAACCAAAAAATCGAAGGTTGATTTTTCTCTGTATTATGTGGAAATTTTCATGTATATTCCAACCACTCTGAGTAAAATAAACAGGAGCATACAGACTGCTCTCTCCTTTTCATATTAATATTTATGCGTATTTATATCAAGCATTTAACATTTTTGATAATATTTATACGTATTTATGTATCAAAATTCATATGGTAGTTAATACGTGACATACGATACAGACACGCCATAGTGAAAATGAAAAACAAAATAAGCCAGATTTTTAAAAAGATACTGTTGTGCAACATTTGTAAAAAAAATCATTGAAACTCTTTGTTCATATTTACAGGATTGTTTATTAACGAATTATTTAATTACTTTGTTCATATTGGATTATTTAAGTCATGAACACACTTCTTTGGAAGAGATATCGTGAGGTGTGTGCTGTTTGTTTTTCGGAGACGGAGGAGTACTCGAGAGAACCCCCTCCCCCCTCTCCGGAGATACAGGAATTGGAATTTCATTACTTGATTTGATCTGCTATTACCCTTAATAAATTAATTAACGTAAACTATTTAATAACTATATAATATTAATTTTGAATGTAAGAATCACGTGAGAGTCGGTTTAGTAATTTTGAACAAATTTTTAACCCATTCGAGATATTCATGCAATCTCTACAAACGTAATTTATATATAAACGTAATTTTGATTAAATTTTGAACGTAATTTTGATTAATTTTTTTTGATATTTTCAAGTTAACCATACATTGATTGGTGATGTCATTACCTTCGCCAATTTTTTCTCAAAGGCAACAAGTTCCGTTGCTTGTTTTTCTGCATCTTCCGATTTCGTTCCCAAAGCTTCGGCGACATCTTTGATGAATTCTGTATATGCTTTGATTATCTACAAATTCAAACAACAAGTAGGTTTTAAAACATATTGCTGCTTATCATTGACGTAACATAACCTGATGTGACGTAGGCTAATTATTATTATTATTATTGTTAATATTTAATTTACATTTTCACAGTTTTTACAAGGGACGTCTATTTACGCTGTGAAATATTATATAAACTATAAAATAACGTGAACATCGCACCATATAAGTTCCTTGTAAATTTGCATAGTGAACATGAGTGAAATTTTTTTATTCCTACAATGTTTATCCATTCTCAGCGATAACCTAAAACTGTAAAAAGCTCTTCCACTACGTCAGTAGTACGAATGTAGATTCATAGTGGAAGTTCACATCTTCCACTACGTCAGTACGAATGTAGATTCAGTGGCTTCACTTGTGCAGGGCAGATGCTTTACCCAGTAGTAGTTTTAGATCAGTGGAGTCGATTGAACGGTTAAATAAATCTCCTAAGCCTTGGTTTCAGAGGATGTGTCATTGCACTCAAAAGCATAGATTATTCTTCAAATTAAGAGGATTTGTGGCATTTGGTTTGCTGAGACAAGTCATTAGTTGATGTAATCTAAAATGTGCATGTTATTTGGGGTGTCTCCAGTATGTTCGGTTCTATGAAGTTTAAAATATCGTACGATTTTCTGTTAAGTGATGAGCTGAAACTTTATCAAAAATTAATAAATAGGTTTGTTATTAGGAAATCTGTAGAACAACAATCAACATGCACATCTAGGCTTGTCATCACATAGCAATTGGAGTGACGATTAAAGTAAACATGCATTAGTCGATGCGTCTAGCTTTGTTGGTATAAAAAATATAAAAAATTGAAATTTCCCAGAAGCTTTCGAAACGAAACATCTATCACCAGGATAAAAAAGGTGTGGCACCTGTGGCACAAGTGTTTTGTTGCGGTGTTACTTTGTAGATGTCATATAAATCGTCTTACTTTTTTGTTGTCGAAGTATACTTCTCTTGATAAACTAGGACCAGCCTGATCTATCTGTGAATGAAAACAAAATTAAACTATACTAATTCATCTTAAGGTATTTCATCTTACGGGTGGGCACAAAAGAACTTCTTAAGAGGTGGTCCCTCACAGAAGAGAATTAGTGCCTTGCATCAGGTTTTTGAGTCGCAAGCAGTGAGATTTTTTGGGGTTTTTTCCCACTTGACACTTTCCCACTTGTGTTTTTCCCACCTGACACCGTTGCCTTGCTAGCCAGAAAGTCTATATTGAAAAGTACTTAGACTACGTCAATTTGCATTAATTAATTGCACAGCAAGTAATTAATGCAAATTGACATAGTCTAAGTACTTTTCAACATAGACTCTCTGGCTAGCAAGGCAACGGTTGTTATTTACGGCTGGAGTAGAGCCAGAAGAGAAAATGGTGGTCAGTAAAAAGTTATTATTGCACCATTTTCTCAAAACCTAAACGTCCTTCACAAGGGAGAGTTCACAGCAGGCCTCCTCCCCCCCCCCCATTTTAAGTAACCGACCAACTGTAGGTTGATAGTCATTGGTATACAGATTAAATGTAAGCTCGAGTTTAGCTGTACGATGCATTCTCAATATTATCCTGATCGTATTAAGGAGACTCAATTGGAAGAATGCAGCTCCTTCACGACAAGTTTAAGTCTATATTTATTCCCTTCAAATTGTTTATTTTTATCAGTTTACGTAAATATTGTCTGGTTAAATGGGCATAAAATTATTGAGCCGTTCACAAAAACATTACTTTGTTATCGGAATTGTAAGCTGTATAGTTACGATAAACATTTTCCAACTTTGTTAAAGCCGCATCATGGCGTAATATAATATACATTCTTCTTGTTTGAAGTATAAAAATTGTACATTTTTTGCAAAACTGATTTGTAAAGAGTAAGAAGTTAATTAAGAATAAGAAGTTAATTAATTTAATTTGGGGGTTTGTCCTAAGTAAGGCTAAGCAATCATGGATCCTATAAACTCTTTTCTTTGACTCACGTAGGATCACTTGAATAAACAACTTTATGACAAAATTGGATAAAAATATTAATCCTTCCGTTCAACACAGGTTTCGTCCAAGTGCGTGTTGTCGTTCAGACGTACTAATAAGATCGGCACGGTTTGAAGTACTGATCGTTTTTGGATAATTTGAGTGATAATAAGATCAACTTTTTCAAGGAACTGTCGCTTTTTTGTGAGAATTTTTACGACGAATGTTTTTATCGACATATAATATAATACTGAGCGATATATGAGATGTGGTATATAAATGGAAAACAGCTGCATTACAAATTGCACGTTTCAGTAAGACAGGAACTTGGCACTTGTATTGCTTGTTTTTGGCGAAAACACAATGCACATGAGGAGCAGCCCGTCTTGATGGCTTCCATAATAGAGGGAAAAATGATATCTTGTACGTGGGGCCTAAACGTACGATTCACTTTTCCCTTCAACGTTGAGAAACGCAATAAAATTAATTTAAAAATAAACTTGTGGTCACATAAGTTTCGCATATGATTACGTGTGATTTTGGGACATGTCGTGTGGAATTTCATGCATTTATTGTATTATATTTTATATTAGTATTTTTGACGGCACTGAATTCTACCGGATTTTACACTAGAGTATACTATAATATAACCATGCTTTTACCCAAAGAAATTAAATATTTAAAATATAATAACACAAATTATTATACATTGCAGTTGCTTTATGCGCTGTAATTGGTCAATTGCATGCAGATAAATGCGACTATCACGCAATCTGCAGATAACTCAGTTATCTGCTAGCAGATAATTGAGTTATTTGCATGTTGAGCCTACGGTATTCGTTGGCATCAATGGTTGGCATGGCAACAACATTTTTTTCTCTCGATATTTTCTGTTTCATGTTGTGGCATCTCGCCGAAGACGAAATTCGTCAATTGCTTGAGAAAAAAGACTCCAAAAACACATGCAAAAGAACATATAAAGTCGCCCAACAAGTGTTTCATGAATATTTGTTGGAAAAGGGGATTGCAGAACAGCGAAATTGCTCGAGAAAAGCGAAATTGCTTGAGTTTTAAAAAGGTTTTAGAAAGAGAAATCTATTCTTTCGTTACCATGTTTATTTTCTCCGCTTACAATGTATGATAAAACAATTATCGGATTCGGTTTTTGTGATATGCGGAATTATCAATGTCTCGGTAAGAGTTATCTGCCTCGCCTTCGGCTCGGCTGATAACTCTTACCTCGACGTTGATAATTCTGCATATCACAAAAACCTCATCCAATAATTGTTTATTATGTGCAGAGGCCGCGTTAGATATCGCTAGCCTCTATATGCATACCGCCTACACTCTCATCGGCGGAGCCTTTTTTGATTTCTTAAGCTAGTGCCCGCCTATATGAGTATTTCTCCATGGTAAAACACATTTTGAAGCTTAAAATTGGTCCTATCATCATGACCTACTTTATCCTTCATTGACAGGAAATGTAACTTGAACATATTAACACGAAGCATGTCAAGTGCATATTTAATTAGTCATTGATACCAAAGCCGCATTATGATGCCAACATCCACAAATTGTACATATTTTGCATAGTTGGCAACTTCACGCAGCTAGCATCGTAATCGTAATCGACCCTAAAAGAATAGTGAATTTGTTCCGGTAGGTTGTATTTAGTATAATCGGCAATTTTCTTTATGTGAGTATCAAATTTAATAATTCTTCAAGCGAATGGCATGTGTAAAAAATGAAAGAACTGAAAGCCAAAAGCCAGGAATGTAGTGATATCTCATTTGCCGAAGAGTTTTAAATAATCAAGTTAAAAATACATATTTAATCACACCTCATGTGGCTAATGAATTGCGATATCAATTCTAGATATAATCACCATGATAAATGGTATTTTGAAGAAATATTTTACCCAACCTTGTATATATAAAGGTTGTATATAGCTGCCCCGGCTATCCCTTTTGGCTTTGGTAAAAGATTTCTCTGTAGCTCGCATTAATAGTTGCTTAGCTTATTTTCTCTGAAATGATAAATAATGATATGATGAAAAAAAAAAGAAAAATAGAAATTCATGTTTTCTGCAGCTAATTCAATAAAGGCTGCCCTGTCCAAATGCGTAAACTGTAAACTATGAGCGCAGAAGAGATGGCGGGTTATTGCTTATTTTCACCTCTAAACTCGGATTTATCTCTTTGAAACAGCATCGATGCCACATTGGAAACTTACGAGTTACGACGGCAAGTTTACTTGCTAGCTGCAAAGGTAATTCCCTGAACATCAGGGCCTCGATAAACAATGATTAGTTCATCATCCCTTGCACGCTCATAGTTCACAGTTATAGCTTTTAGAAAGGTCGACAACCTTATTGAAGTATCTGTATAATGGCATTTAATTTGTTTGTAACCACGCTGGTCAGTCTGAACTGAAGTTAGTATGATTTTTTTAAAAGAATTTTAAAGAAACAAAATTAATAACATCAGCGTGTAGTTTACATATGGTATCTGGTGGCAAAAAGCGTCTGTGATCAACACCCATTTGTCAAGCTTTTGTCATTATGTCTGCATTTTTTTGAACAATCAAAATAGATGTCCATACTCGTCCTTTAATGTTTCGTCCAAATTAAATTGAAAGTGGATGTTTAGGAAGAACGCTCGTTGTTCTCTGTTGTAGGTAATTCTATGAAGAAACAAGTTGCTGGCAGATTCCTTTTTGTGATAAATTCTGCGAATTCTATGCAAGTATTTATTTTAACTGTGTTTGATTTTTTAAGTTTTGCAAACCATAGCCATAGGGCAAATTCTAAAAAAAGATGCAAGTTAATTGAGGTACATTAAAGCCATATTTTTCGGGCATCGCTAGGTTGCGGGTCTTCCAGAGGGATAAATCCTTCTATAAATTTACGGCTATATAACTCACGTACACAACATTACGGCAGTCTGTTTTACGGTAGACTATATATCGCTGATGAACTATCGAATCTAGAAAAATCTGCTCCAGAGTAATCGAGCACGAGGTGCCGGTTTTGGCTTTTGCTGTCATGAACTCCACGTGAGACCATGTTCTCACGATTTTTTTGCTCAGAAACACATGGTTATAATTTGTCCAGACCAGACCTAATTTCTAGCTACCCCAAGTGGAAATATTAATGTTAAATGTATCCAAAAATGGTTCATGAAAAGAAATTTCTTGTATTAAACGAATGAAGTTTAGTAGCATATTATAAACGCGGAGTAAAGAGATTCAAATGAGGCCGATTAATTACTATAGTGAATTTTATTAATTTTTTTTCATCTAAACTTTCATCGTGCTACGACATGGTGTCGTCGTGCTACGAAAGCTTAGATAAAAAAATTAATAAAATTTATGGTATAGTAATCGGCCTCATTTGAATTTAATTACTATATTTGGCATATCATCAGGCTGGAGAACTCATTGTAGATTGGCATCGATTAAATGCTCAAAAGAGCTGCTGAAAATTGCTGAAGTAAAGTTGCTGAAAATTTGCCGAATCTGTCTGTCCCTTCTTGTGCAGTAATTACATTAATTTCCTCAGGAATTTATAAAATGGAATTTAAAATATGCCTTACCAAAAAAATCAATTTACCAGTAAATCATACAAAACGTAAACTTTTTCGTCTTCTGCCTGCTCAAAGACTTCTGACATGGGGTTTAAACAAAACACATGCAAACACATGAACTGGGCAACAAAACGAACAGATGACTTGCACCTCTCATTGAAGAGCGAGTTACGCCTCTTTATGCCATTCCTGTCTGAAAGTTTCGTTGTTGGTGCTATGCATGGGAGGACTGTAGGTTGTGCTGTTACTAAAACGAGTTCACTCCCCTCTCCCCCTCAGTTATACATGTTTCCTATAGCGGGGGATGTTTGGGGAGAGTAGAAAAGTAGGAACGTGAATAAATATATGACTTCGTGTATGTCTTAATAAGTATATATTTTCTTCACACAAAAAGTAAATTGTCCAGTTCTTCAATTCGCATCAGAGTAAGATGTAACTTGAAAAGTATAAGCGTATAGAGAAAACACATGGTTTTAACAATTGCTCGTAAACAAATATAAATTACATATAGCTACAGAATTTTATGTTTCAGTGACAGATGGTTGCTGCTTGATCTTTGACCTAAAATCATGAATTTGATCAATATTTTAGGAATAGTTATCAATAAGGTTGATTGTTTATTTCAAGCATGAGTAATTAGTGCTCAGTTTTTCCTCTGTCATGATTACCCACTATCATAGCTATATATACTTTCTTTATGGATTTAGGTGGAAAGCAATCATTTCTACGGAAAATGCTATTCTACTTGCGTGTACTTTCTGTCTCTTCTGATTGGTACAATGTATGGCAAAGAAAATAGCTATTATACACACGTCAAAAGCTAAAACCTATAGTTATGTATGTATTTAGCTTCGATTAACTTTTAGAAACTGCAGGCTACACAATTGAAAAGACATTTGAATACAAGCCTACCGTGCATGCAATAAAAAAAACAAGCAGCCGATGAAGTTTGATATTGTAAATACAATGTTATCATAAAAGAAAATTTAAAAATAAGTGGCTCATGAATTAGCGGTAGTAAGAATGTATCGTTTTGTGGTACGGAGATTTTTACTAAAACTATGATCATACGCTGTCGTTGAATCCAATCAGCATGAATAATATTTATAGTTTTATAGATATTCAAACATCGGTATATTAGCTTTGTAAGACATCCGAGGTTTCCGATGACTTATATACAGTATAATATTCAGGATTATATGCTAGCAAGACATGTAAGACATTTTAACAAAATTTTAGCCAACTTTACCTCCAAGATGTGTTTCTTATTGTTTCTGGGGTTGTTGCTAACTTGGATAGCGAACAATGGCCCGCCCGCCGATGCATATTTCTTCTGCACCTTGAGCAATGTTTGTCTTAAATCCCATTTCTTTTCATCCCAATGTTTAGCATCAAATAATTTGGAAGATCCAGCATCACGTATCAAATCTTCCAAAGGCTTCGCACCCAGTTTGTCAATGCTACGAAGGTCTACGCAGGACTTATAAAAGGTTTTTGCTTTTTTCGTGTACTCATTGTCGTACCTCCCGGTGTCATCTTCAATAATTTTTCTCAACGCTTTCTCTACCTGACTATTGAGCTTAGCAAAAGTGGAGAAACTTGAAGATGTTTTTGGCATAGGATTTTTTTTTATCCAACCACCACATGTAAATTTATAAAAATCGTGACAAGGGTCAACTGAAGCGTTCATTGAACTCTTGACGTATTTCGCAATATCTTTGCATTCTTTACTTTTACAAACTGATGTTTTGTCGGAAGGAATATTAAGAGAAAGAGAACGTCGGATAGCACCGCCAGTAGTTACAAGATCATCATACTTCGTGTCCGTCTTGCTGCCAGTAAATACACGTACTATACAAACTAATAAAACCAACGACAGAATAAATGTGACTGTGTAAGCCCTTTTATCTAGCAAGAAACGTTGAGTAGACATTATAAAGGTTATCTGTGACAATTATAAATCCATATTGGCTATAGGAGTTTGTTTAGACTATATTTGGCACGGATCAGTGGAACCTCTTCAAGCAATGTTAAAGTAAAACTGGTACTGATTACGTCATTGTTCAGTGAACCTGTTGTTTCGAGTTTGATCATTGCTCAAACGGTTCAGTTGGCGTAACAATAATATTTGCAGACAGACTGTAAATTCATCAAAAAATATTTAATTAAGAACAGAAATTTAACTGTATGTATATTATAGATTTACACCAGCATCACAAACTTAATTTAATTCTTGATCGTACGATGAATTTAGAAAATTTTCGGTATTAATGAACCTTAAAAATTATAATAAACAATAAATCATTCTTGCTGTTATTTTTCCTCCCTCATGTACTGGCGATTTCAGCCTGCCAGGCGCATATAATATATAAATAAACAAGCAAAAGTTTCGAGAGTTTGTTCAGCTATGTTCCTCGACCTATTTGACAAATTCTATCGGGGCCTTTTCATCAATATAAACGAATATTGCATCGAACAATATTGCATCTAAAAGAAGTGCTTGGAGTTTTGAATTGGGCTGTTACTAAACTGCTTGATTGCTTTGCAGATAGAAATAATTGTGTTGCCATGCAATTAGGTTGAAGAGCATGTGCATGCAATAAACTATAGTGCCAAATATACATATATCGCGACAGCGCATGCAGGGCCAGTACGATAATTATGATTATTTAAATCAAGCATGCATTCAACGACTGAAATTTAGAGAAGTTATTTGGCAATGCCTGCATGCTAATGGTCTAAGGTTTGAGCAAGTCAGGCACTGGGTCGATGGGATTTGTGCACTGCCCCACGGCGTTTTATGCTAGAAAATGTAAATTGAGCCAAGTTAGGACACTCGCGTAATTTATAACTTTGAAATATCAATACTCACCTTATTGCGTTTATAATTATTAACAATTAGATTACGAACTCTAGATCAACCTCGTCCCCAGGGTCATCTTTGTGGGCGCGGTGAGAAAGTAGATGACCCTGGTAAAGGCTGTAAAAAGCATGCGCCGTCAGTGAATAATGTGGCGCTGACTCAAGTTACCACTGGCACAGAGCATTGGCGTGGAAATTTTCACAATGTATACAAAAATTTACGCTCACATAAAAACAATATTTAAAAGAATGTTTTTTAATAATGCAAATGAATACCTTAGAATATCCGATATACCAACCACAACTCAAGCCAACCACAAGTTGTATATAAACACCCAACCTAATAAATGTGCAGAAAAAAGGAAGTAATATTATGCTGTCATTTCGTTAAACCAATCACATTTATTGTCACAAACCCTGACTGGTCAAATGTGTTAACCAATGAACAAGGAGATTAGGACACCCTTTATCAGGGTCATCTATTTCCTCACCGCGGGCCCACAAAGATGACCCTGGGGACGAGGTTGACTCTAGATTCCTATGCGGTGATAGAACACCCAAGTCGAATCAACTATCACCGTATAGAAATTGAGAGCGAGTAATGTAACTGTTTTAGTACAATCTGAGATAAGATTTTAAAGCTATTTTGTTTAAACATTCGTTTACAAAGTGCATGTCCTTGAATTGAAAAAATACACCAGGAAAATTAATGTTTTGCCAATCAAATTACAACATTGCATTAGTATGCTAGTATGATTCTACTGAAAGAAATTAGATAACGACAATACGACTTTAAAGACAACAATTCATTTGTTTGTTAATTTTGAAGAATATTGCCTAAAAAAAGACAGTGCAAATTAATCGATTGTAATGTAAAGCTGCCCCAAGCTACATCATGCTGGGAATATTCATGAATATTGACGCATCTTCGCAAACAACCACGGTTTTTCTCACAGCGGAACTGCATTGATATAATTATGATTTGTACTGAAAGGTCAGAGCTTATGTACATGTGTTGACTGGATTAAAAATGAAAAATAGTGGTTGTAAAAAGACCGTGTTAATTTTACCTTGCTTCGAGATAATTACATTTCTGTGGCTCGGAAGCCCAACGACCGAATGATTTATGTTAAAATGTATAATAAGATTTTCATTAACAATAAGGGAAAGCTGTATGTTTGAAAGCCGCGAGAAAGATGCAATTCCAGATGTTTTGTACTAGTTAGAAGATAAATCGCAGCTACATTGCTCAGATCAGAACCGATATAAACAACGTAACAACGATACGTATAAAACTTGAGTGGTAAAAGCAATATTTTAGAACAAATTGTGATTGTAATTGCTCGTGCTATTTTGTTTTCAATTTAAAGCCAATGGCTTCAGATCCTAAATATATGCGTTAATGGCAATTATTTGTTTTGTCTATTTGATTTATAGTTGGACTTTTCATGGTGGTAATCAATCATGCAGACAACTGATTTGCGTTATTCTTTTCAAATCAATTAAATAATAATCAGCACTAGTTCGCGTTTTTGAATTGTCGTGGATGATTTATTACTTATTTACTGTGACCGATGGAAACCGTGTCTCCCAAGGTAACAGTAAATAAGTGGTTTGTAATATACCAAATGCGAAATATTATACAAATTAATAGCTTTAATGTTTTCATAACTTCTGGGAAACACTCAAAATTTGTAGTTTGACAATATCAAAATTCAGTGTCCGACACCTTCTTTTTGGATGAGAAATACCTTGCGAAGACTAGTTAGACTATTCTTGCTGTACAACGATCCATCTTTTTTCCTGACATTGGCATAAAACTACTTCAGGACAGAGTTTAGTTTTTCCCGTTTCAGAACAGATTTCTTCTACATTTTCAAGTTCTTTTGCCAAACAAAACTCTTTTAATAAGTCTAATGCTTGTTTTGTGTTCTTTTTTGTTGCTTCGCTGTCTTTATCTTTTATTCCTTCATCGGAACGATTTGTGAAACGTTGAAAATCGGCGATGTTGTTTTTGTCGTTGAAACTTTGCTTCACATTTCCCGCCATATCATTTGAAATCACGTCAAGAAAATGACGTTTCACTTCCGGATTTATTATTGGCCGGTCAATAAAAGTCATGTTGCCCTCAGGATCATCCAATGCAGTGAACGTTTCGCATGCTCAAAGTGTTATTTGTACGCAGTTATTAGCAGGTAAATTGGCCAGTTAGAATTGAGAATGCATATAAAAATAATTATAAGAGTAACCAGCTACATGCATGTTATGCTAATTAGTTTGGAGCTTGGAAGTCACTCGGCTATGGCGAGTGTTATTACACGATGTACATGCATAATTCGTGATGAAAACGATTAAATTTAAAACAATAACCTTTTTCTGTTCGATAAAGATGTATAAATAACTTAATTATGATTCGTATGTTTATCATCAATACATGGTTAACACTTAAAGCAGGTTTAATATATCTTTTGTGAAAATGCACTCGCCTTTCCTGATTATCAAAATGCAACTTGATTGTTCAATAAACTCATGCAACGCTTGAAGCGATTTAAAAACATGCGTGTTGCTTCTTGTTCTGCAGTTTACAATATAAATATTGCACGTGCCTGACCAGAGAGACATATCCGTGATCAGGGTCGAGACTAGAGCGGGGGGGTGGTGTTAATATTCATATCTTGTTCTGCCTAGTGAATTTCTTTTGAAATCTGTTGCTATAATGCTATTAGGGTTGATTTCAAAAAAAATTTATCAAAGGGTAAACTATGATATCTATGGGGCGGTAAACTATGAGATCCAATTAACTTTCTAGCTTCAGCTCTGCCCATTATAGTATACAATTACAAATAGAATAGATACCAAATGTGTGTGTTTTTTAAAATAGATTTGTTTGCTATGGGACGTGTGTATGATTTCAAAGGATTTTAACGACTGGTTTGGATAAAGGTGTCGACATTATTGGTTGTCACGAAATAAATTAACCAAGGAAATTGAATGACATTAATTGGAGTGGTTGCATTGTCCTTTGTTCCTGATTGCATCATGTTTACAGGCCGATTAATAATTTGTTCTCAAATCTTATAACTGTCAATCTCAGTTTCGAAATAAATGCAGTACCATATATAACCCTTTTGTAAGATCCCTTACAAAATAGTTCAGCGCTACATTCGTGCGACTGCTGTCTTTTTTCACAGTTAGTCCGTATGAAGGCCATTGACAGTATCTTTCATGATTTTGCGGACGGTAATTATAAGGCGACGGTAATTAATTGTGAGAGGGAGGGGCACAAGTTCATATATTCGGGTTCACAGACTGATAAAACAATCAATTTCAAAATGTAACGTTAACTTTGACTATCAAAATGAATTAACTGCATGGATAAAAATGCATGATTTATTAGTCATTACCCTGGGCCTTGTTATACGTTTGGGCGACGTCGTGATATGGCAGAAAGTACTATTATGTTTATAAATATAATATTTACAATTATTGTACTTATAATTACGATTTCTTTGGCAGTTTAAGAGCAAGCGCCTTTCAGTAAAAGTGCATGGGAGTTTGATACTCGCTTCAGCCTACCATGAACGCTGTAAAACAAAGGTCGTGTAATTTTTCCGGGTGTACTCAGGGTCCCACAGGGAATCATGAAAGGTTGGTTAAGATTTACCCTCTAATACCTTTGCCAATTTGGTTGAAGAATCATTAAGACTTTTATTCTACCGAAATTAATTTCATCATCAACATTGTAGTTGTTTAACTTTATTTACTTGAAAAATGTAGTTTCATCATATAGGCCTCAAATCTACCAGTACTATTTGTAAACAGTATTAGACACATCGGTTCTTAATTATCAGACTTATATATTGATTAGATTATTGAATTAATTAGTAAACAAATATCTATACGATCTCCTTGGAATGTCTCTTAATAGAATCTAAAAGGTGCATTAAATTATAGTTAGGAAAATAGAAAAAAAGATGTACGTGTTCAGGTTGATATTCTCTTGAAATTCCATAAACCAACTAATTGTATGAACTCGATTAATAAACACTGTGACAAAAGACTGATGAGCCCAATCATCACACTGCACGTATAAAATATCCTGTACGACTGCAGTAACTTTAATAGGCAGAAAATCATATGATACCATAGAACTACAAATGATGAACTTAATTTGGCATAATTGATATGTGCACGAAATTTATAATATTTTATACCATATGCATGGTTATTGTTTGCAATATTTTTTAGTAGCATTCAATGGTCAACGCGATTATTTTAAATAATTTTAATCAAGGAAAATCTCTTACCAATTTATCGGACATTGCCGTGATGACGCAAGGCATATTACACCTACATTGGATAATACACGCAGTGTGTTGGTAGTCGTTCCTGGCGAAAATGTGTGTTCATGCAAACGCGCATATGTCTGTGACGCAGTATGAAGTCTGTGTCGTAGGGGGAAGTACGCATTACCGTAAATTGTGTTGATCGAAATACACCGGATGTTATACAGCATGTAAAATATCTTAACTGCCGACCAGACATCTGTCACGACACTGTTATAACTTGGAGCATATGTAAGCATGGCTGTTTAAAACCGTTACCAGTGTTGAAAAGCAGTTTTCGTCTATTGGAAAACCTTAAGTAAACAACTTATTGCCCTCCAACTAAAGCCGAAGGGCATTCACTTAAACGTGCAATTAAGAGGCTCTCCTCGCGCATTTTCATGCAGCAGTTCAAGACAGTGTAACATTTTATCCCAACCTTTCAGATGGAATAAACTCTTAGAATACTCAGGGCTTCAATGTTGTTGTATTTGAAGGAAATATAAATTTTCAATTAAATAGCGCATGAAGTAAAAATATTTTAGTTATTTGTTTTCCAATTTTATGAAGGTCAAGTTATGAATGTCAAAGTATTGATGTCAATGCGGAAGTGATTGTTGTGCTGGCACGATTCTGCAGCATCATGCATGGCATATAATATAAATTTTTAATTTAGAAATGTAATTTATATAATAGAAATATTTACAATTTAAGAGTTACAATTTATATAATAGCAATATTTACAATTTAAGAGTTACAATTTATATAATAGCAATATTTACAATTTAAGAGTTACAATTTATGTCATAGCAATGTTTATAATTTAAGAGCTACAATTTATATACTAGCAGTATGCTTCCAAAACTTGATGGAATGAAATGTGATACCATTAGCATTAAATGACTGGATTTTTACAGTAAACCTCAACTATTTTTGTGTAGTAGCTTCAAAAATTGCGATTAAAGTTTATTCAAATTAGTGTATATCTCTATCAGTATATAAAGATACTGATTGAACATGTATTTCTTTTGAATTTTACTTATGAGTTGTTAATGATTTTTAGTCCATGCAGGATTGTATTTTTTGTGATTTTGTGTATAAGTTGCTGATGCTGATCTCATAGGTACTTACCAGAAAATTGTGTGTTGGAAACTTTATTTTCTGGTCTTCGTTTGTACTAATTACTTTTCAAATCGATTGTTTTTTGTGGTCTGCGAGCACAGATACAACGAATATATTTGTACAGGACCAGAGTAAAACAACGTTTGAAGAAAACAACTATATACAGATCTGTACAGCTAAATATAGCACTTGGCTCCATAAAAACTTCCCACTATTATGCCCACTCTCTATTAACCCCGCATTCTGTTCACACAAAACACTTGTCTGTTAATTATATTTATTGATTTTCGTACGTTATTGTAAATACATTTATCACATAATGTTACCAATAAAAATAAGATGGAGTAATTTTTGCCGTCATTTGGCATATGATTTTTAATTAAGCGTGTCCTACTTCGATATAAAGCTCTTGCATATGGTACATACAAGAAACGAATACACCAGTGTGCTACCCGCCAAGATATCTACATAGTTTTTGATATACCTGCCGTGGACGTCTTGTCATCTGTCCTCCAATTCGATAAAAGCACTTGTAAATGGCACACCGACTACGATGCTGTAAACACAAATCTCAATCAAGCTTTAATGAATGTTGCAATCAATAAATTAATAAGATATAAGACAAGCATTTAAAACTGTAAATTTCAGACAGGAGCAGAATTGATGTCGGAATTGTTGCATTTTCGTGAATCGTCAGCTGCAAGTCTGTGGTTTTTGGACCTAAACTTTGTTTCATTTAAAATTTCGCTTAATATATTCCTGATTAACAGTTATTTTGTTTTTATCTTGGTCAAAGTGACAAAGTGACACTGTTTTTTTAGGAAGTCAGTACTGATGTTGTGTCTTTTATGACGTACAAGAAAATATTGTTTTCATTGGAACCACAACAGAGTGTCCTGTAAGTCTCTTCACCGTACCTTGATTATACAGTTATGATTGTTTCACTTGACGATGATTTCAACAGATATTATTGATTGCGTGGCTAGAAGAAGTATAACATGTTCCACCCTCTCGCCAAAATCTTATTTCGGTAATCAAATTGGCAAATTTTGGCAGCAAAATTATTTGCGTCATTTTGTAGTGCTTGTCACTCAGCCATTACTTCTGAATGTTTTTAACCGGACATCCTCATCAACTTTAAATTACCTGGGGCCGGTTGTTCAAAGCTACTTTAGCGCTCACCCTGGATTAAAATTTATCCCACTGTTTTAGTTATGGTTTGTAGTTATGGTAATTTGATATACCAGCTTGTATTTTTATGTTATATATATATATATATATATATATATATATATATATATACATATATATATATATATATATTTGCATCAATAATTCTGTACGTTTAGCATGAAAGCCTGATTATTGATTGCTCTGACATGAAAACTGGATAACTGACCACTGAATAAAACACGAAGCTTATATATATGGCCATGGAAGGCTTAATTCTGTAAGCAAGCAAACGTGACGAATGATAACCACAACCTATACTGACGTGTAGTCATTTATTATCATGATGATCAGCCCTATAAATATACGGTATTAGTGCTCTAAAAAATACCTTTTTAAATCTGGCTTGCGGGGACGTTTCGTAGAAAAACAAAGTAAACGCATGTCTGCTACTCACTGCATATGCACTATATCACATGTTACATTCTGTTACACATTGTCTATGCATGCAATTCCAGATTCTAAACACTGACGTTATACATTTTATCATTAGGCCCAAAGTGTTGTGCAAGTGCCAAGCATAGACATTTTGAATCATTGCTGGTTTTGCATATGAGTGATAGGGTATTTCGAGTTTTTTAATCAAACTGTCATAAAAATGAATCACCCAGTACCAAGATATTCTTTCTATAGGCTATAGCTTAAACTCGGCTGGTCAAAAGCTTTAGAAACCAAAACTACTGTTAATGCAGACAAGATTTCTAAAGAAATATTTCCAAACTTTTTAACAAGCTATAAGTTAACCAGATTTTGAACAATTAACCGACCCTGGAGTGAAAAATGTTTTCTCTTACTTAAAAATTTACCTTCTTCTTCTTATCCTTTGTATAGTGAAGCATTTGCTATATTAAAGATATATAAGTAATAATTAGAGACATAATTTAAATCACTTTCATCATCAGCAATTATAGCTCCACATTGGTCTTTTTGGCACTACGTGCATGGCTCCATTCCATTATTTCCATATAGAGCGGGAAATGTTAGTTAATCACAAACATACTCACCAGCTGAGTTTGAGCTATAGAAAGAATATTTTGGTACTGGGTGATTCATTTTTATGACAGTTTGAAAAAAAAGCTCGAAATATCCTTCCATTCATATACAAAAGCAGCAATGATTCAATGGTGCAAAATTTTCTGTCTAGGCTTGGGACTTGCACAACATTTTGGGCCTAATGTTAAAATGTATAACGTCAGAAGAATGTGGAATTGCATGCATAAACAAAGTGTGACAGAAAGTAACATGTGATATGGTGCACATGCAGTGAATAGCAAACATGTGTTTTTCTACGAATACGTCCCCGCAAGCCAGATTTAAAACGATAATTTTTTAGAGCATTAATACGTATGTTTAGGGCTGTTGATAATAAATGACTACACGTCAGTATACGTTGAGGTTATCATTCGTCACGTTTGCTTACAGAAGCCATTCATGGCCATATATAATCTTCGTGTTTTACTCAGTGGTCAGTTATCCAGTTTTCATGTCAGAGCAATCAATAATCAGGCTTTCATGCTAAACGTACAGAATTATTGATGCAAATACAGTATATATATAGGATAAAATTACCAGCTGGTATATCAAATTACCATAACAAATTTTGTATTTCTATGTATTTTAATTGTGTGTCTGGAGATAATTTGCAACCGCTAACTAATATTTCACCTTGGAACCACTTTTTTTATGTCAGAAATACACAGAGTGTATAAAGATACGATATACAATTCATGCGCATCTATAGATCACATTGCTTATGTATGAAAAAACCTTATTTTCAACTTTCATGTATATATACTGATAAATACCTCTTGTAAAAATCGTAAGCTAGGGTAACTCTTCTGCTACGGTCACTTTCCCTTCATGTTAACAGCATACCACTTCCTTATTTCCCGTTTCTCGAGGAACTATAGCAAACCAACGCCCAAGGGTTTGCTGGCAAAATTGTCAGATTAAAAAACAAGTTAATTAGAACATGCTCATCTAAAAATAGGCACAGCGCCATCAAGTCAAGGAATTAATAAGATTTGATCTTGAATAATCATCAACAACAATTAGATTTACCATATCTCATTTGCTATCCAGTGGTGTGTTTGTAACATAGCTATACTGTATTATTATTAATGCCACGCGCGCAGACTGTTGTAAGGATGGATGATCAATAATCGACAGTAGACAATAAAATCGGAATACTAAAATGAAGAGAGTTTTTTAATGTTGTCGTAACGAATTTTAACCCAATGCGTTGTTCAGATCTGCCATAAAACTCAGAAAAGTAAATCAAGTAATTAAATCCTTTCAGAAGTGAGAACAAATTTTATCGGAACAAAGCAATTTTTCATGATTACTGAAAACTGTACTATAATAACAAGGCTCTGATTCTAAAAGTTCTAAATATTAGTAGCCTTTTCTATTTTAATCATACAACCTTTCTGCGTATTATTTATTGTGTTTTATGGCAATATAGCTTTTCAATATATGGTGAAGGTGTGTGGAGTAGATTTTAAAATTTTGGAAAATATTCAGTGGCATATATAGAAGTACTAAAATAGAAATAAAAGTCGCAGTAACTCAGAGTTTCAGTATCTCAGTTTCTCTTGACTGCACAGGCTTCAGCTGATTACCCCAGCTTTGTATGGCTTTGCACGTTTGACAATTGACCAATGTATCTCATAGGATTTTCCTCTGCTGTTTGGGGTGTTAACACTTTCTTGTTATGTTGCTTTATTATCTGAGCCATGTTGTCGACACATCCGTAACTCACTTTCACATTTTTTCTATTGAAAATCTTGTACAATTTATGATTCTTTGGAAAGTGGTCATCGAGTAGCTTTAAGAAACGCTTTCCGACATTGGTTTCAACATTTTTGATATATGAGGGGTTGAACCATAAAACATTTCTGTGTCAGCTTTTTCTGCTGTTTCTCTTTTGTTGTTGGTTTTTTCCTTTGTGAATATAGCACCCGTTTCTTTAAAACCGCTGGCTTTCAAAGCTTCATTATACAATGGGCTGTTGTTGGATGTGAGGCTATAGATATTCTATGGCCAACAGATCTCTGTTTTAGAATTGCCGGAGGGTGATTTGATCGTGCATGGATGAAGCTTGGTGTGTTATCAGGTTTTCTATAAGGACTGAATTTCCCTGTTTTCAAATCAAGTGTCAAATCAAGGTAGTTCACAATTTTCAAATTCGTTTGGCATGTTATTCCCAAATCAAAATCTTTGAATGCGTCGATTAGTTTCTTTCTTATTTTATCTGCAGTTCTTGCGCCCATATTAGAAAAAGCTTCTAAACCGTCGTCTCTATATAATCCTATATTCTTGTTGTTAAACTTAAGGCGGATTTCCATTCAGAGCAAAATGTCGCGCGATCGACTTTTAGCCAGCGCTTTCTTTTGAATTACAAAAAGTCAAGCGGAACGAATCTCATTACCTGTGGTTGACACACTTGGCTGTTGTTGAACAATTATTTTTTTTTTAAATAAATGTTTCTTAACCATATAGTGGATTGAACATTGATATACAGGCTCTACGAAAGTATCGAGCCCTCTTCAAAACAAGTGGATTTCACGCCGTTTATATGTTTATGTTTATATATATATATATATATATATATATATATATATATATATATATATATATATATATATATATATATATATATATATATATATATATATATATATATATACATACATAAATTTTAACTGCTTTAGAGACAGATCATTTTTGGGTAATTCACTTCTTAGAAGAATTTACAATTTCAAACTACATGGTGCTTTTTACACGCAAATGTGTTTGTGCTCAAATCAAGAATCTAACCATTTTTCTTGTCAAACTGCATGGTAAGGTTTCCGTGGACTCGCAGTGATTGATTCCTCGCTAGATCGAGTTTTAATTGCGTGGGAAATAAATTTTCTCGTATGTTGGAAAGTAGACTGAAAACGTAAGCCAGATGTCTATTGACGCTGTGAAAAGCCATGTTAATTATTTTTTAGATCGTACGTTAATTAAGTTAATTTTGTGAAGAAGAGATACTATTTACAGCTAACTGCATGTCCTCGATAGCATCCATGCATGCGACTTCTTCTCAACATAGTTCATCGGGTAAAACTGATGAGTTCAAGGAGTCTTTACAGACGTTTATCGAAAGTTGAAAACAAAATAAAACAGCACGCGAGGCAACAGATAAATGCAATGTTGATTGGAAAATAATAACTTTGGTCATAAAAAAGCTTGTAACAATTGACTCTTCCTTAAGTACTGCATGTGAGCGTAAAAATACATGCAGTGATATAAATAACCTAGAATAACCCAGAATTAAATTAACCTGATTTATAAAGTTAAATTTATCATACACGTTTATCATTATCTTGTATGACTGTATGACTAACCAAACCAAGTTAATCTGTCATTCATTTGATTTCAGTCGTCTCATTTATTTTCAAGCCTTCCACGGGTACACTGTACAGTAACTAAAAAGTATGTGAAGTATGTAGAATACTGCACATACTTAGACATGGTATAAGCACGACATCGATTACAGCTGTCCCTGCAAGCACTTTGTTTACCTTAAACTCCCAATTATACCTTGATGGGGCTAACCTTTTTAGGCACCTATTAAGGGCGCCTGTTGGAGAAGGAGATGAAAAAGGGGTGATTGTTTCCGTGACATAATGAATAGGAGGCGCGGAATTAGTTTAGGAGTGGAGTAACTATTGATTGGAAAACTCAGATAGTTATGTTGTCTGAAAGCATATTTAATGTGGAATTTTAATACCAATGCGAAACTGATAAATATTGACGTGGGCTTCACCTGGCTTCACTTACGTCGCAGAGTAACGTTTTTAGAGTTTATGGTAAAAAGTGGGGTGCGCCGGGATAATGTGGCAAGGAGCAAGTGTGTATGTGAGGAGGGAGCTTTGATACATTTGTTGTCCTGCCGACAGTGATTTTTAACTTAAAATTTACAAGATATTTTGGCGTGCTTTTAGTATTTAGGTTTTAGATTGTTACTCGTTATACAACAAACTTCCAAGACTAGAAGATAGGTAAGCTCAGGACAACTGGGGTGTAAGACAATCAATGAGCAAGCTGACCTAATTTATGTAATTTCTTCCCCCTATTCCTAACCGTCAAGGTATTGATTTTCTTTGTCCTTGCTTCGTGATATATTAATGAGTTTGAAAAATAATACGGTTTACCTTGAACATCTTGTGTTTTGTTTTTTATTCAAATTAAATTACATTAAAAAAAGTTACTTTGGCTAACATTATATAAATGTTATATAATGTTAGATTAAGTTTAAAAACCCATTTCAAAAGTGACTGAAGGCCCGCTCACACGATTCGACATGTTGCATGTGCCAGGCCAAAACGACTGCCAGGCCATTATTTCTGTTTATCAACTACAGGCAACATTTAAAATGTGACATCTTTACACTCACATTTACATAATTACATACGCCAAAATCAGAATCGCATGCGACATGTCGCTTGAACATCTGATTATAGGCAATCCAAAAATTTGGGACTTTTATTTATAACTCGTGTAATTCATGTATGGTATTAAATTTCCATATACTGTATAATATTACTATTAAACTGCTACTGCGAAGAGATTCAGTTCTAAAATACAGACATTGGCCGATGTGTTGAGAGACAATATCAATACTATGTATGAATGCATGTTAGGGAAGTTATGACGCGAGTGTTTACTTTATATGGGCGTATAGGAAAGAAAAACTGCCTCTAATTGGTTCCCATCCATTATTCAAACTTAAATATGGTTGTGAAGACATATAATTTTTAGCTTGGTCTTTAACACTTCACTATTCACACTATTTGTGTAATTTTTACAATTGAACTGGTGAAAGATTTCTTAAAAACCTCAATTCAAGTTGAAATGTTAATTTCCTTTCATCAATATTCCGGCTCTATCCCTGAGACAAAAACATCCATATTATACGTATTGAGTTTTACACATACAATGCCAGCAATGTATGCTACTCGCTGTTATGCGGAAAAAAATTGCTCCAATTGGGAATTAACGACTAATACTCGAAATTATTTTTCTCGGCTTTGTATTTCAATTCAAAATTTAGCTGCTATCGATGATGTTTCTAAACGTTGGATATGTTTGAGTTGAATATAAAGTTTTCAAAAGTATTTTTGCTGGGTTAAAGCGTTCACTGGTGACTATCAAGTTTACAAAAGTAGTTAAAACACTTAACGTATTCGGAAGTCTACTTGGGTATGCCTGCGAGGCTGTGTGCATGCTCAACATGTATAAACATGTGACATATTTCTCTCTTCAGATCAATTAAACGCTCGACTGAAGTGGATATAATTGTGGTTTTAAAATTAAAGTGCTTTCCATGGACACGTGATCGTCCTATAAAATCATTGACGTTGCATTTAATAACATGTGGTATCGTATTTAAACCACGGAGTAATAACAGAGCGTAACATTACACCAGAGAGCAATCGCCAGGGTTAAGGTTGCGTCGCACACGCCCGTTGAGTTTGAAGGTTTACATTTACACCGCGCCACGTCCTGCTATTATCCTTCGTTTGAACGTAGACAACACAGACAACAATGACTATGAAATTTGTAATATTCATGAATTGCGCGCTACTCGCGCTGTTTGCCATGGCCAGTTTAGTATCTTCCGGTGAAGATGACTACGACCCATGCAAAGCAGGTTGGTTTCTTGTAAACTTTGTTAGTTTTAAAAAAAATTATTACAAGTTTTTCTCCAGGCAGCTCCGTCATTTCACAGCAAGATACATGTCTCTTCATTCAGTATATTGCTTCTTCTAACAACAACTACTTTATTTCCAATTGATTCAGCTGCTTTTGTGAATGGCGACATAGCCATAACAAAGTATGAACTATTGCGTATGAAACGAACAAGAAGAGCGGCTACCTCGTTGAATAGTCGTCGCTGGAAACATGGTATTATTCCTTATGAGATAGATGATATCTTTACAGGTAGGATTCTTTACGTTTATTAACAATCATATCTCAGCGTAATTGTCCAACACGATATAATGATGATTCGTCCCGTAAACCAACTTCATGTCTGCACATATATCATTACCGTTTGGTCGTACTTCATGATATTTTTCTTTGCCAGCGCTATGATTTGTCTGAATTGAATAAAAAATATCTGTGTGAGTGGCAAAATAAGCTAAAATCAACACGCACTCAAATATAATGTATGAAATATAACGTGAAAGGCCTTTCCTGTTTTAACAAAGGAATTCGTATCTACCAGTTAATAGTTGAAATAAAGTTGTGATTGCTTGATTAGTGTCTGGAAAAACAAAGAGGCGGATGCACTTTAAGTAAACCTTCGGCAAATTATTGCACGTGTTGTTTCATACAAAACCAAGCGTCTTTCAAGCGCTAGCGTCCATAAAAGATTTAATGCATTTGCTTAAGATAAACAGTCGTTGAAAAGACTCTGACAAGTCAAATATATTCCTGAAACAATGTCTGAAGGAATGTCTACGTAAACTATTCGTAAAATGTCTTGTTTACCACGATATTTTGACTGGTATACACTTTACCGTCAGAAATGGTAGTTATTCAACGACGTACCTTGATTTTATGGAACAATATGCCTAAGCAAATCCGAATAGTATTGGCATTTTCAAACTATACATATCAGTTAAGCATTATTACAAGACGAGTCCCAGAGCTTGATGACAAATTTACATTATTTGCGTCGTTTGCTTTGCATTGCAACGCGTGCTTAAGGTATCTTGTGCCAAAATAAAGGAAACAATACGACAAGAGGTCAAAGGAACTGAAATCTAACTTGTGGTGGGATTCCTAATCTTTGTGAAGCGCATAATGCTGTGTTCTTCATTGGGCATCCCTTGTTATTTGCTTTACGTCTAAGTAAGATATACTTTGTATTATTTGTAACCCCGCATTTATTATAATCTTACCACTTGCGCAGTCTATTATTCTACATTACAAACAGCTTGCAAGCTGGGCTTGATTTTCAATGGTCATTTCACAAGACTTTGATATGACCGTGGGAGAATGTTTATGTCTTATGATTTCTTATCGCGCTTCAGATAATTCAGATTAAATTTTTGCCTTGCCTTATCATCACGTTATCTTCCTTTATTGTGTGCTATCTTCCTTGCTTTGACGTTAATTGATAAGCTAAAGCTTTGTATGGCGCTACCGTGAACATATTAAGTCGTAATTACTCACAACATGCGACGCGCTTGCATAGGAGATAAATTCAGAAATCTTTAAACATTGCCATCAATTATAGATGGGCAAATAGTTTGTTGTCATTATCTACTTATATAGCCAATATTATCGTCTTAATTAAATGGAGTACCACGATGCATGGAAGTGTAGACGAATAAACGATATTCGATATCGGTGTTATTAGAATATGAATATAGTATTTTAAATTGATAACACCTATAATCGACTTTGTTTATAAATAATACCTAAAACGTGAAAAACTGCACATTATTGCTTATAAAGTTGACAACAGGAATTCTTGTTACTTACATACTTCGTATGTACTTTTGACAATAATGAGAACCGATCGAAGCTTGAAAGAAAACGGAGACGTTTTAGGCAGTCTTTTGGCGTGTCGTGTTTGTAACGCACTCGCTGCATTAAATTGCTAATTTTAGTGTTGTGCGTTACAAGGATTGATATGGTGACAATAAAAGAGCTTGAATTTACTCTTGTGTTTAGAGAGTGCACTCTAAGTGTTAACGTTCTTGGCGTGGGTTTGTGTACGATGCAGTTTATCTTGAAAGATAAAGAGGATCGAAACATTTCCAGTGTAGAAGATTTATCCCTCTTATGAGTAGATAATCCAGCACTCATGCAATCTCATGTTGCAGAGATCTTTGAAAGACATACATTATTGCAAATTTAACCGATGACAGGCATACATCACGCAGTTATATCCCTCGCACTCAATACTCATCATTGAATTACTAACGATCTTTATACTTTCGTAATATCTAGCGACAGTTCCTACCTGATTTTTTTGATCTACTTTATGTCTTCAAAAGACCAAGAGCTGTTTCTCTACATAATAAGAAATTTGCACACATCATGATTATGAGCAGTCATATGTACGAAGATGTACTGTACGCAGAGGCATTGGCTTGGTTAAGACTCAAGTTGAGTTAGCATGGTGTGTTAGTTTGTTCAGTATGGGGGCAAAGTACATATTTGAGCAGCGCACTAAAGAACATATAACATATAAAGAGTATGAAATATTTTTAAACTTTTCTTTACTCTTCACTAAAAGTGGTAATTGTTATACTAAACAAATATCAAAGCACGAGAGTTTAATCTTAGCAAGTCCGATAAACCTTTTAAAATATTTCCTGATCGCAATGGTAACCTTATAGTTCTAATCTATTGTTAAGAGTCTCAGACGAGAAGTCGTTTACGTGCTTGCATGCAGCACGTTACTTGACATATACTCCGTGTATACCAAATGGTTACAAAAAAGTCCGTTGTTTCTATTCGACAGTAGAACTTTCAAACAATTTGTTTAATCGCACGTGCACATGTCTGTTTTGAATGTTTGCCAATACAAAGTGCTTTTCAAAGCACCTAAGCTATTTCTGTAAACTTGTCTTTAATTCAGTTTGTTTGGTTTGTTGTTCGTAAATTCACTCTGCACGTACATATACAAATTAATAGAAAGCTCTCAATGGGAATGTGATTATAGCTAATGGTGCGTTGTTTACCTGTTCACTTTTCTTTTGGTCATTTTTTAAATTATGTTGTCAGTTTTGGGACGGCTTTGTGAGGGTCAGCTGCATGGCATGACAAGGGTATTGACGTAAGAATGTGCATGGTGTTTCTCAATAATAAATCATGCGTAGTCGTGAAGAAGTCGCTGAAGTATCACTGAAAGATCGTTTCATTTTGATTATTCTAAGACTTCATTGTTTTCACTGTTTACAAGTTTGCAAACCATAGACAAAAAGTAAAATAACAAAGGTATATTGATTTTGTTACTGAGTTTTCATACCACAGATAACAATCTTATTTGATATCTGTGCCAAAAAGGAAACATGTATCGCGAAGAATAACCTCCCTGTAGTGACTTGTCTGTGTGGCGTGAAAAACGATTTGCTGAAACGGAACAGTCTTGCTTGTTACTTAGAAATAAATAGCTGAAAACATACTTTATTTATTCTGTTTGAAGTATTTGAAATTTGCCATGACTATAGACTTTTATTTCGAAACATTAATTCAGAATGCACCAAACTTTATCAGATCAATAATTGTATATTGGTTTAAGAAGAATAATTGGTTTTTGGTCATTTGTATACGATCACAGTGATCGAACTCTTTGTTGTTTCGTATGATGTATAATGGTCCATTGAAGAACACAAACGCCTTTACGACTAAAATCACTGAAATCACTGAATACAACGCCTTTACGACTAGAATATGCAGCGCAAGTATTTCATCAGTCTCTACCACAGTATTTGGTAGATGACTTAGAACGTGTCCAGCGAAGATCATTGGGAATTATATATCTGAAAGGTGAAAATTACAATAAATGCTTACAATATCCTGGGACAGATACCTTAGTCAATCGAAGGCAAATGTTATGTTCGAAGCTGTTTGACTCAATAACATCAAATTCAGATCACAAACTTTATAAACTTTTACCCCCACGAAGAAGCAGGCATATAACTTGAGTAACAAACGCTCCTTTAGTTCTATTTTAGCACGTTCTAATCGTTTCGAGAACACTTTTATACCACATGTGGTAAACAGTGAATAATCTCAATTGTATATACTCTGTGTCCTGTCATCAATTGTAAATACTTATGTTTCTTATATCATTCTTGTACAGTACATATTACGCAAACATTTACGCAATTCAGCTCCAGCTGCAATGTAGTTTTTTAATAAATTCTATTCTATTCCATATCCTACATGAAATAGAGAAAAAAGGACGAGTAGTGATGATAGGTACGCCAAACAAAAGGCAAAGATCTTCTATTTTGTGGTATTGCTTTTTGACAAAGCATGTCAAAGCTGTCTTTATTATTGTTTCAGTAAAAAGGTTTAGTGCCCCTTGACTATAGTTATTAGTTGCAATTTTCACACTCTGATCTGTTTGCAGGCAAATCCTTTTGTTTACCTCCTTTGATTAGCTTGTTTGATTTTTTGGGACTTTTGGGACCCCTTTGAGAAACAATTGTAAAGTGAATAGCGCAGTTTTCTAATAAAATATTATAGTTGTTATCAATCTCGTCGGCCAATCTCGTCGAAAACTGTGCACAATTTTGGGTTTCAACTTATATTTTAACAGGCGCTCATTCTTTACATACATACATACATACATACATACATACATACACACATACATACATACATACATACATACATACATACATACATACATACATACATACATACATACATACATACATACATACATAAACTTTATTTCAGTGTCAAGAATACATAGCCGACATAAGTCTACTAATTAGGGACACTATTTAGCTATTTACAAATATATTACTCTTATATATGTTAAATACATACTCTAAAATTTAGATTACCTAATATGGATACAAATATTAAAACATACTTCTCAATTACTAGTTGCTGCATAGTGCACAATTCCGACAGTTTTCAGACTTAAGATAATCTATGCTAATTTTTCTAATTTTTACCTTACAAATTTCTAATGTTGCACTGCTTTTCACCCCTGCATCTAACTTACTCCATATTCTAACATCGAGGTATCTTAGCGAGTGCTTTCCATATTTTACAGTATTAAATCTTGGAATACTCATGTCCGCATTTCTTAAATTAAAACGAGTATTTTTACTGGTGAAGAGGTCTGATATAGGTTGTGGGCAAAGATTGTGTTTTGCCTTATACACTAGGATTGCTATATCCTACAATCTCTTATTCTGTAGATTTGGTAGATCAGCTTTCCTCAACAGCTCTTCATAACCAGCCACTTTATCATTAAACACTGCCCGTAATGCTCTTTCTTGAACCCGTTCTAATTTTCGTTTGTCACTAGCACAGGAAAAATGCCAGATATAGGTGATAAGGTGTGACTATAAATGAGATATGGTAAAATAGCAGCTTCATATAACTGCAACTTCGCCCTTGTTGGTATCATGTTCTTCATTCTCATGAGGACTCCGACTCGTTGGCTGGCTTTCGTACATACATTACTAACATGTTCATTGAACTTTCTCAGGCGCTCATCTTATTTCTTTCATCTCGTCTCCCAAGAGTTAATATGTTGGGAATATGTAGTGTCGTCAGGACAGCTGGAATTTTTGCAGGATCGATGCTTTTTAAAGCAATACGATAACAAGGTTCCGCATTTAAAATTGCAGTGAGAATCTTCTGATGTTTTGGTAACATGCATGACTTATTCAAGGTGTATTTTTAATTGTTTGTTGTTTATTCATACGTTTGGCAGCCACAAAAATGAACATAATTATGGCGCTGAAAGACATGCATTTTATGTACAAGTGCTAATAACGGTTGCATTTTTTCAAGATACAATTTCACGTGGTTTTCCTTTCTTTGCTTTCCTATATATTTAGTAAACATTCATTCATAAACATTCAAGGGTAACAAAGTTTCAAACGATTTTCTTGATCCAGGTTTCACACCAGGCTAAAAATCTCTCCTATAACAGTGTAGATTTCTTCTAAAAAAAAAAAAAACAACTAAAGAGAGAACAAAGAAAAACTATGGAAAGGTTATAGTGAAAATTAAGGAGAATATAGGGAGAAGAAAGCATATAAAAAAGAGGTAGCGATTACATCAAGATTTAAAAATGCTGAAAGAATAATAGCTCGGTATAAGACTCTATTGAAAAGGATTATAGATATTGTATTTAGTGTAAGACGCTACATACATAATATATAGATGAATTGTATAGATACAAGCACAAATAGATATAAATTATTGTAAACTGTTACACCTCACTATTTTCTAATACTACAGCGACTGTAAACAGTGATGTTACGGTTCATTCATCCATTTGGGTCAGAATATTTTTCACTATGGTAAGATTGCTGCCATACAAGCCATGCATACAAGCCAATTAGCTTCTAAATGCCAAACAAGGATTAGCTATATTAATAGACCTTACAACTTCAAACATAATGGCACTCGACCTTCAAGGAAGTTCAAAATCCTCTCATTTGAAAGTAAATGGTATTGATGCAAACGATGAGTACACTTGATGACACTATATCATAAGGCACTAATGTATAAACTACAGATTTTCCTTGGTACAGCGAAGAAAACAAATGTCTCCATTGTCTTTTAGCTTCTATCAAATCTCCACGAAAAATGCGTTTCGTAATGTTGAAAACAGGATGCAAGAATGTTGCGGGGGCGACAATGTTGTGGGGGCACTGTTTGTGGACTGATTCAGGCTCAATAATATTGTTCAATATTGTTTACAACCAGGAACAATATTGCCCCGCAACTTTCCACCCTGTTTTCAACAATCTTTAATTTGTTTGATTGTTTTTAACAATCCGCAATCAACAATCTATTATATGCTTTGTGGAAAACGAGTGGACAATTAAGCTCAAGTATTGGTTAAATTATCCTCCAGTAAAGAATTGGCATCTCAAGAATCCACAAATTGATGAGTCATGATTCTGGAATCTATGACCAGAAGGAAGACGTTGTTTCTTTGAAATGGTACTAGCAAGTTCAAAAGTTTGAAGATTTTCTTTATTGGTTCAGTGTACAGTAATAGGTCGAAAAGAAAAGAATACGCTCTGCTGGGATAGATTTGGAATCTTACCCAGGGCGATGCGGGTTCGCGAGTTGAGTTTAACATTAATAGATCCATGAATAAGTTAATAATCAAATTCATTAGTCGTATACAGTTTGAAAGAGTGATTTAAGTCAATCTAGAGTTTTTTACATTAATCGGCGTGTTTGTGTTGCTTCACTTTCTCTCGTAACTAATCACACACAGCGTTCATGCCAAATATACGTGTCATTGTTGTGTTCGACAGTGGTTGTCATAGCTACTTACTTTGTCGATAAGAATGACTACATTGTTTATTATTAGAGTATGGACGCGACTTTCTCGTTTTTAACAACATTCGAAAACCATGGTAAACGTCAATTACCTAGGGCACAATTCAACCGGTATGCAAAATATTTGGACGAGGAGATTGTTATATATGATGTATCAAAATCAAATGAATGGGGGTTTTTCATGGTTGAGTGGGACGGTTCGACAGGCACTACAGCGTCTATCTCATGTAAGCGGATTCCAAACAGTTGTTTACCATGACGATTTTAGAGTTATTTTTGAGGATCACATCACATCAACATCAACGTCAATAATACCTGTGTAACGTAGGCCCACATGGACTAAAAACAAAATTTTCCACCATGCAGTTGAAATGCAGATAGACCATAATTGTGTTGGGCGCTGATTTCAAGTAATTGTTATTTAAAAATATGAACAATATTGGTGGTCTTCGACACAACTTTTTACCCTTCTTTAACCATCTTCACTGCTATATTTAATAGATACAAGATATTAAAAAAGTTATGTAAAAGTGTTGTCTTTTCTGGCTATGATGGCTTTATCTAGTTGTTTTAGGTGCAAAAATTAAAGACAGAGTGACTCAATGTTGATCTCAGAAGCATTTTTGTTTGCAAAAGTGCTTAAGAGGTTTTCCCAGCAAAAAACACTTTGAAGTTGTTGTTAGAACAGCTTAAACAGAACAGTGTCATTGAAGAGGGAAACGATAGATTATAAACTATGTGTATAATCATGGTTGTGAATTAAGCTGGATTTCTCGGGTTTAACGTTGAAGATGATATAAAGTATAGTTTCAATTGAGCAAGAAGATGACCAGGTTAGCAAGGATTTCAGCGCTATCTTTGGAAATGGTATCCGACCTTGGACGACAAAACTGTATTGAGATCAAAACCTTCAAATAAGGGAAGCGTTAAAACTCCTTTGCGTGAAGTCAAGCTCACGTGAGCTATAGCGCCAGAGGGATCGCAGATTCGTTCAAGTTGTGGAGTTAACACGCAGTGAAAGTTTATAAGTTTCGGTTGGTGTTTATTGAGGTGCGCTCATGATGTCATGGGAACCAAACTGGTATAAATAACTAACGCAAGTTTTACAAACAACCACACCCCGCCCTGCACGGTACGCCCATCAGCATAAATTACTCATCGCTTTGGTTTGACATCTTCCTCATTTTGCAACCTTTTTAGATGTATTCATCAAACATGCACGTCACTAAAGTGCTCTATTGATTGCATGATTGCTTTCGTGATGAATTGTTTATTTAAATTTTTAAGTTTGTTCTGAACATTTTAATTCGATTTTCAGTCAATGCTTATCCTAGGTTGACAAAACAAAGAGCAAAAGCGAGGTTTCGCTAGGATCGAGAAGAGATTGTGTTGTTCTATCAATGTTTGAATTACAAACATGTTTTGACAAGAAACGGTGATACACGGAACAGTATAGCTGTCCGAAACGGTGATACACGGAACAGCATAGAACACCAGCTTTATATCGGCTTAATTGGATTGGTCTGAATAATATATATTACATTGATGAATCGCATAAATACCTTGTGAGATAATCTATAGCTGCACCTTCAATGTTGTTTTCGAGTGCACCCACTTCACAACTAAGCTTATGCTATTTGCCGAATAAATACAGATTAACTTTTTTATTATGTGTATAAGTGTCGTTCACGCGATCTCAATTCAAAGAAATTCAATATAATTTTAGTTTACTGAAATGAGTTTTTTGACAACATTTTTTTTCACAGAGAATGATTCCAGGAAGTTTTAAATTGCATGTGTATGATATAGACGAAAAGCGAAATTTTGTGAGATAATCTGATTTAATGATCTACCTTGGTTATAAAAACACAGATGTATATAAGAAAAAGCAAAAACGCCCGTAAATAACACACTTCTTTATTTGGCAACAAGACTGATATAAAAAGTAGACAAAGCTTAATATTTTCGCATGTCTGATATCTTCACTGGACTACGTGACTGTACTCGTGCCTAATCATTATTGTATCATTCGATTGTGACATGGAATGAAATCCTTTATGAAACATAAAGAAATTTTCAAAACAAAGTATTTTTAATAACTGTTTTGATGGGACGTCGATAGAACGCTGCCGTCATAATTATATAAAATGGTTTGACAGTTGACAAATGTTACAATGTTCCCAACAAAAAGCGAACAAATATCGAACTTGATGTTCGTGATATCAATTTTTCATATTTTGCATAATAATTACAACTGAATATGAAAATAGTGCAACATGCTATTTTTCATAATAATTACAACTGAATATGAAAATAGTGCAACAGGTTCGCAAAATATACAATATTCCTAGAATTTATTAATTTTCTATTCAACCTGTACATAGTTTTGATGATGTTGGTACATGTGCCTTGTGGTACAACAGTCTTCTATTTTCATATTTTACTCGCTTTATTCCATATCTCTGCAAAGATTGTTTTGACTAGTTATCTACTGTTGTCGCCCATTTTCATATTTATCTTGCATTGTTGTCACGGAATTTTTTTACATTTTTACTGTCTGATTTTTTAGGGGCTCAGAAGATACTAATGTTAAAAGCCATGCGACATTGGGAAAATAATTCTTGCCTAACATTTGTCGAACATACAAAAGAGAGAGATTACATCTTCTTTCAAAAAGGGGCATGTGGGTAAGAAATATAAACGGTTTCATTTCGTATGATTTCGCTTTTTAATTCTCTTTGTTGGAATTAATAGACATTACACATTGTCGTTTGCTTAATAAAGCGACGGTTGTTTTCCGTTTCATGTTATTATAGACTGTTTTTTTAAAATAGTTTTTTAAAATAGTTTTTTAAAAATCTCTGACATTTATTCAAAACAGGTAGAAGTTTAGCTTCGAAGTAACTTCACTCTTTCATGCTTTTTTCATTCGTGATAATAAATCGTTTCCTTTGCCCACACATTAAAATCATTTTCTCTCTGACTTTTCGTATTATGTCTACTTGATTTTAGCTATTTAATTTATTAAGAACATTTTCACCTTTATTATTTTTTCAGCTTTCTTCAATTTTGCATTTCTTGTTATATAGTTGCTGTTCGTTTGTGGGCAGGAAAGGGAATGGTAAACAGGGTATTTCAATTGGCCAGGATTGTGACAACTTCGGCATCATAGTTCACGAACTTGGTCACGCTCTGGGATTCTGGCATGAACATACGCGCCCAGACCGAGATAATTATGTCAAAATAGATGAACAAAACATCGAGAAAGGTAATTCAAAAGTAACACGTATATTCTTATAAATTTCCAACTAATGTATATAATAAACTAACTAATAAATAACATAGGTAAATGAGTAAATAAATAAGGTAATGTGATCTGACTACTACAATGCAATTGTAATCGTGGAGTTGGTTAATCATAATGGTAATGATGGTAATGATATTGGAAATAGTAATGACAATGGAAATGGTAAGGTAATGGTAATGATAATGATAATGGTAATGACAATGATAATGGTAACGACAATGGAAATGGCAATGGCAGTGGTAATGGTAATGGTAATGGGATAATGGTAGTAACAAAGATGATGGTACAAGTGATAGTTGTAATGAGATTGGTTAATGGTTATAATAAAAAAAAATAATAAAAACTTATTGAATTTTTTAGGTTATATATACAGTTATAAATCTCACTAAAAAATAGGTAATTTATAATTTTCAATTAAATGTTTCTTGCATACTATAATCTATATTGCAGGAAAAGAGAAGAATTTTTTGAAATTGAACAACGATGAAGTGAATTCTTTAGGAGAGAAATATGACTTTGGTAGCATAATGCATTATGCTCCAAATTTATTTTCTAAGAAGTTTGCCTTGGATGTAATCATTCCAAAAGTTAATATGTCTAAAATCTTGCTACAAAATATTGGCCAGCGGAAACAATTGAGTATTGGAGATGCGATCCAAATCAACAAAATGTACAACTGCCCAAGTACGTTATAAATTATGTATTTGTGTTTTTATAGAATTTCATTGTATTATCTGTAATGGTTTATCGTCATTGCCATGTTCCTGAAATCTTGCGGACAGATTGAAAATTATTGAGTTTCAATTGTGTGACCCTAAAATTCCGTTTCAATGTATGATGGTAATTTACTTAATGTGTTTTTATCTGTATTTCTTAGAGTGCGGAGGAACATTGCAAGAACAATCAGGCACAATTTCAAGCCACCCATCATTGAACACATGTGAATGGAGAATTTCTACAAACCCTGGGGAAGTAATTGTTTTAAGTGTCAAGAAATTTGATTTAAGATCAAGCAAAAATTGTGAAAATGAATACGTTGAGATTCGAGATGGGTATGGTCCAAAATCTTCACTTATTGGAATATATTGCGGAGGCCATAAGCCACCGAGAGAAATAACTTCCACTGGAAACAGACTGTTAGTGAGAATGAAAATGAAGGGACGTTCTAAAAGAAGGGGATTCATTTTCACCTACAAAGGTAATCACTCATTCATCCTCAAAATGCTGAAAACTATGATCCTTTACTACATAATTTTTCAAATAATTTTTTTTCGAAACATATAAAAAGTTTTTCCCATGCATGACTTCTGTGAACATATTGTAGCAACTATAAAGAACGCGGATTTTACAAACATAGTGTAGCTATTTAAAATAGGTACTTATCTTTACCGATAAAACGAGTAACATATTTACTTGTGCATCCCCTGTTTAATTATCTCCATTTTTAGCCATCTGTGGAGGTGTCTTGAAGGTTGATAAAGGAGAAATCCAGTCACCTAACTACCCTTTAGCATATAGATACAACAAATTATGTAATTGGCAAATTATTGTTAAAGAGGTTAGTAAAGTTATATGCCCTCGCTGTTTAGATATACGTGCTAACTGTAATATTTCTTGCCTGCAAACCATATGTGAACAAGGAGAACAGTATATATAATGTTTTAAACTAAGAATTCAGAGAGATGTAACTATGCAACAGAGAGGGCGTTCGAAATCTTCTTTTCAACGTTTCTATCTTTGAACAAAAAATATTTTCAGTATGTATTTAATTTTTATGCACATGTATTTATTACAACTTTGAAATAATAATGGCTTATTCAAATACAAGTATTTAGTTTTAGCTGTGACATCAACTGAGATAAAACGTATTTTTGTTCAGGGAACACGAGTTGGAATAAAATTTTTGGCATTTGATATCGAACCTGAAAAGAACAGCTGCAGTTATGACGCTTTAACGATCTATGATGGCCTTGGTGACTCTAAAATGTTGGCACGACTTTGTGGAAAAGAGTTGCCTAAAGGGGTTGTCACATCAAGCAACAAAGCACTTGTGAAGTTTGAATCTGATAATTCTGTGGACGGAAGAGGATTTATGTTGAAATTCTTCAGTGGTACGTTAACACTTAACAAACTATTTTTTACCTTCAACATCGTGTAACAATGAATGATTTCTTTATCGTGAAGAATTAGGCATCTAATTTTATTTCATTCAAGTAATAATAAACCACCAAGATGTATCCAGTTTTCTCGACAGGGCCCGCAGCTCATATGAGAAAGTGGGAATTGAATATCTTAGATAGTTGAATTTCATTAGCTCGTTAATTTTGACCCAGAAAAGGTGGGGTGTGCTAGAGGGTGCTGTAACCCAACCTCCCGTTTCTGTGGTGCTGCTCGACATCTTGTTGTGCTTTAAACTTTAAAACTGATATGTGATGTCATTTGTACTCGGGGGTATTTTATCAACCATATTTACACCATTTCGCATCATTTGACTTTACAAAATTACCATGCTCGCAGGGGCGAAGCAAGGGGGGTGTGTGAATATTTATATATACTCATGTTTTGCCCAACTAATTTCTTTTCAGTTGAGGTTGAATATTCACCCCTCCCCCAATTTACGCTCTAGCTTCGCCATCTACACTCTTGAAAAGTGAAATAATTTCTGTTTGTTATTTTTTCAAATGTCTCATTTAATTTGTAAAATGTTGCGAATTAAGAAAATATATTATTAAAATTATATAACAAGATATTCTTGTTGAATGCACAAAATAACTGGGTGTTTTTGACAAAGTATATAATGTTGTCTTTCTATGCGATTAATACTTTCTTGATAATTTCCTTTTATGTTCTGTAGAGGTGGATGAATGTAAAGACAATAATGGTGGTTGTGAACACAATTGTCTGAACACGATAGGAAGTTATAAATGCTACTGTAACCCAGGATACGAACTGCATTCCAATGGAAAGAACTGTGAAGGTATTTTGATACTTCAAGCCCGTGTTCTCAAATGTATATGACGGCATAGTGGTTTAGAAATATGTGCCTGCATGAATGTCTGTTGAAATGAGACTATACGTGAACCATTTATGAGTATAAACTGTTATCTAATAAGTTTTTCTGTACATATTATCCTACTGTGACCTACGGCAGTCCTTACATCTACAGTGTATCCACAAAAGGACTACCTACCCTTTGAAGTCAAGCGCTAGTGCAACGCATGCGTTCGAATCTGAGTGTTTTAACTCTCTATACTAATGAGTTCAAGAATACGTGAGAGGTTATATAGCAAATACGTTTTATGCATGCATTGCAAATTAATTGATTTTTTTGCTAAATAAGCTAGGATGGGCTCATTAGGGAGATAAACATTAAAATTTGAAGCTTCATTTCAAGGGGGCCTTTTGGGGGGAGGGGGCACAGCGTACATCTAAGTTGCATTGGACTAAGTAAAATTAATATTTAGTTTTTGTTCATAGGTGCATGTGGTGGTGAGCTCAAAGAAAGAAATGGAACAATAACTAGTCCAAGTTACCCTGATCGATATCCAATTAACAAGAAATGCAGTTGGTCTATTAGAGCGCCGCCATTACATAAAATCAAACTGAGTTTCAAAGAATTTGAACTGGAAGAGAGCGCTCCGGTAATTTGTATAACCTCTTATAGACATTTTATTTCAAAATGTTTTCTTGGAAATATTAATTGCAAAAGCTTAAGTGGAAACGTGAGTGCACCGTGTATATACAATGATGAAAACCGACTTTTTATTGTTGCAATTAAGTTTGTAAACAAAATATTTGTTTGGCTTCATTACATTCAGGGGCCAATAACAGCTCTTGTTTACAAACCGGCTTGTGAATTCTAAAATGAACTTTTGAACTTCGAAACGAATTTCCAAATTTCCAACGAAGCCGATTCGGAATGTTACAGTGAAATGTTAGCTGAAATCGACCGTAACAATATTCTTACGTACGTATGGCATACTGACTGCCCGACTGTTCCTACATGTTGTATCCTTCTTCACCTCGTTAATCAACAGCCAGTAAATATGCTGAATTAATTACTTTACTTATGGAAAAAGCACGAAACGATAGGAACTGGGATGATTTATTACATTTTTCCTGTATAGGGTCAAGGTTGCTATGATTATCTTCAAGTGAAAAACAAAAAAAATACAACCCGTCTATGTGGCAATAGAAATCCTGGCGTAATGATGTCAACAACCAATGAAATGTATATTGAATTTTTCTCTGATAATTCTATGTCTAAGAAGGGTTTTGCAGCTGAATATCACACAGGTATTACTATCGCAATACACCCGTTTCATTTTTTTTAGTTTAGTTTTAACTTGTTTTATAGAAGTATATTTTGTCCGACTGGAAAAACTGTACAACTAATCTCTACACGTAGTCTACCACTGATTAGTTATACACTAATTGTTCCTAATACTTTTTGAATGTTTTAATGTTTTATAAATTTCAAAAACTTCTAGTCAGCCCAAGTACTTGACTTCGATTAGGATCGCATTAAACTCTTCATGCTTAACTGTTTCGTAACTTAAATATATCAACAAATTAATGATTTCTTATTATGTTTGTTTCAAAACAGAAATATTTTTGAGGCATTTTTTGTACAGTACCAAGTAACATTTTAAAATTATTTATCAGACAAAGATGAATGTCAAGAGAATAACGGAGGCTGTGATCATGATTGTGTTAATGTGATTGGTTCATATATTTGCAAATGTCGATCTGGATATACTTTACATCAGACTACCAAGTGTATCGAAGGTAAGCCATTATACTATGTCATGTGTGTTACATTTTATTTTTAGTACAGATTACTGTTACATGTAAGTATAGCTACTGAGCTATATCAAAGGATTGGTGGAAAAACATCCCTAACTATTTTATTCTCGATAATCGACCACAAACGTAATGCCAAAATGTCAATTTTTAGATGGCAACCGTCCAGTACTGGTTCATTCCAGTGGGGTTATAACATCTCCCAACTATCCTGAGTTTTATAACTCATCGTTAGATATGAGATGGAGCATCATTGTATCTCCTGGACACCGGGTTTATCTAAAGTTTGAGGTACGTTGAGTCAGTTAGTGTATATAAGGCTCAATGTTGGCAATACTCAACATCTCTCGCGGGCTTAATGTTAAAGGCTTAAGAACGTTTTGCAGGACGACCGTTTTAATTCATGGCGTAATGACAGTACATTTGGTGCATATCGCCATCAAAATATCATTTTGTTTTAAACAGGATTTCAGTCTGGAATATGGAGAAAATGATTGCCAATTTGACTATGTATTAGTTGAATCTGGACATAAAGATAGGAAAAAGAAACTTTGTGGACCGACTCTCAGCGAAGAAACGAAGGTTCAAACGTCCAGGTTAAATAAAATGGTGATACGTTTTCACACAGATGCGTCTCATTCCGATAGAGGATTCCGTGCTGTTTATGAAACTGGTAAGCACTGAAAATAAAAGCTACATATGTGCGGGCATGTATGTTTGTGTTTGTAGTATGTACATGTGAAGTTTATGAACAGTGTAAACAGCTTTATGTCTAATATCACCCACCTGCCCGTAAGGCGTGGCCGAGTTTTAAATTCACCCGGTTGTGTTTTTCCGTGTCGAAAGTTGCTTGGAAAATCTTGAAAGTGCAAATCTTTATAATCCAAAGTCTATAGTCTTCTCCTTAGTCAAAGATACGTACAAAGTCCACATCTACTCCAACATCAAGTCCATTGTTTACAGTATGTCATTATATCACGATTTAATAGTTTATAAAGTGCACACAGACACGGAATCTATTATTTCAGAATCATAGGTTTCTTTGTGCGGTGATTATCGCAATGTTATTTGCTTTTGAAAATCATCAGCTAAAAGGACTATTTGAACGTTTTAATATACGTGGCCGTGAGGCAAAAACTGTCCTATTGACGGGAACGAATTTACACCAAAATGACGTCACAAGGGCGCCGCTGGTTTTGCTTCGAGTAAAATTCGGTGATAATTCCGTGTTCTCAGTATGGCGAATATAAACCTTAATCCATGCCCTAACCCAAACCCTAACCCCAACCAGCGTTTTATTTGTCATGTTTTAACTTTGATGGATTGAAGATTTAAAGATTTGATTAGATTTAGGGCTTGGATTAAAATTAAATTTCGCGTACTAAGAACACGGAATTATTACCTAAAATTCAGTCAACGAAAACGATAAAATAGCTCCCTTACAGTCTTGTTTTTGAAAAATAAGTTACTCTTCGATAATCACCGCGCAAAGAGTTACGTAATTCTGAAAAAATGACATTTCGTGTCATATGCACTTTAAACAAAACGTTCTTTAGACAAAGGCGGCTAAAAACGAGATAAAATTGTTTGGGAATTTCAAACTTCATAAAAAATGAGCATTTGTGGTATAATTCACTGGCATTCGTTGTCTGTAATTTGCCAATTCGCAAATTCACGGAAAGGACTGCGATCAAAGAAATCGTTATAAAACAAAGAACGAAGTGAGTGAGTTAGTGACCAACGGGCATTGCCAATCAAATTACTTGTTGTGTACATGCCTGGGAAATTAATTGACATTTTTACTGAATTTTTTAGTGTGTGGTGGTCGTCTTCACGCTGACGAAGATGAACAGTTAATTGTCTCTCATGAGCAATACAACAGTGAACCTTATCCTGCTAACGCCAGCTGTACATGGCACCTGGCTGCAAAAGATGGATACGTGGTTAAAATAAAGTTTGAGACCTTCCAGTTAGATAATGATTGTAGTTCAGATTTCCTGAGAATAACAGACGGATCTGATGAGAATGCACGAGAGATCGACCGACTTTGTGGCACGCAGACTGGGAAAGAGCTCCAGAGCACAGGGAATAATATGTGGTTACATTTTCAAACTGATGGAAGCAAAGCGATGAATGGATTCGAAATTTGTTATAAAAGAGTCAAATTATAATCTTTCAACAGGAGCATTAATTACTGCATGAGGTAAAATGAAAATTGTCAGTTTTGACAAACATTAAATCCGAGAGAGTGTAACTGTTATCAAGTTATTAATTTATTGTTTATGGAGAACGTATACTTCGTTATAAAAAAATGCAGTATACTAAAGCCTGCTTCAAAATGAAAAATAATGAAGGAAACACGAATGTGTTTCAATGCAGCTTTAGTTTCATGAATGTGAACTTATTAGCCATTTGGTTTGTATAAAATTCTTTTGGCATTTTTAAGAGAGTTCCGGTGGTGTTGGGGAGAAAATATTGTCTGTCAAAGCTGACAATTATCCTGCCGAACTGCAAGTGAAACAATTTTAAAAACACTCGCTTGTTGTGGTCAAAGACTTAATATATATTTTTTATATATTACATACGTAGCCTGCTAAAATCCAAGCATTCACCTAATAATCTAACATATTTAGTCAGGCATAAAACTAACCACGACGTTAATTTGTGTATGAATGTGTCGCAAATGGTTTGTTACCGCAAGCAAATGTAAAGTATTTTTATAATGTATTCACAATGAATAGTATTAAGTAGAGTGGAGATACTGCTGTTATATATCGATAACATTAACCTACTGATATATCTGTAAACAATTATAATTGGATAGTAATATAGTTGTTAGTCTAAAGATTGCTTTTAGACGTTTTAGACGAAGCTTTGTGAGTTTTAAAAAGATTGGAACATTGCAAAATCATATGACGCATTTCACGAGGTATTTTAGCCTTTATCAACAATATTGATAAGTTCATCTTAGCTAATAAAGAGGCAAGCTTTATAAATCCGTTTTGTATGATCTTAATGTTCTACTTTTTTTATACATCACATTAAAGTTCTAATATATATATACTAATCAGTAGCTTATTAATATTGCCTTTGTTGAACCATGGTAAATATATATAGTTTTTGGTTCCTGTTGGTATAATCGTTCTAATTTTTTTTCAAAACTAAATTTCTGTTGGTATATTGGGTATCACCTCTTTGTAATTCTTCAACGTCTTGGACTTCTACAATAATCTTGCTAGAAAATACGTTAATGAAGAAAATATCGAGTGCTTTCTATAGAATTCTTGCAGAGACATTGTTTACGGAATTAACAGTTGGGCAACTAGAGTGACGTTTGTGCCGCTGCCTATGTCGTATGCATTAGTGTTATTCACGCAGATAGTGAATTTCATTTTCTAGCCAACAAAAATGCTGAACTGTGTCTGCTGCATAAGCTGCATAAAATAGGGCGGCGCCATATTGCACGGCTGAGCGGGGTGCTTGTATTCAGAGTAATGGTAACGAGTAATGAGTAATGAATTTTTTTACTTACATTGTAAAGATAAACCATGAAAACATTGATTCCACTGACTCATTGACATTGAGTCTTCAAGCGATCATCTTCAAGGTGAATAGCATGCTCGCAATAGTAGAATACTAGTAAACGAACCTGCTACGACTGGTGTCCCGTAAAAGTTTATAATAAATTTTCGACCGCCATCATAAGTGGCCCAGAAATCGGTGCTTTTTAACCTTAAATAAATCAGTCTTGTACATAATGTTCCTTTTACAATTACAGCTGTCAGAAACTCGCGGAATTGTTTTTTCTCGTGCGACAGTCGGTCAGTCTCCTGTGTAAATGTAAATAAATTGTCTGCCGTTAATGCAAAAATTTAAAAACAAACAAATATCGTGGAAACTAAGAGCAATAACAAAACAAAAACTACAGCATGTTGAACACGGATAATTTTACTACATTCTTACGTATTTTCCCGTTTCAAATCCTTTCCAAAGTACGAGAAAAAACGACAGTTTTGAAGGTTTTCAGCGGCAGAAAGATTTTTTTCGAAATCTATGCTGTGTTCACCCACTCGGCCAATTCGTCATATTTTTGAATTTTCCTGCCTTCCCTTATTGGCTCACATATTTTTGCTGCAATTTTAGCCAATCGGGAAGGTAGGAAAATTCAAAAAGAAAAACAATTCCGCGAGTTTCTGACAGCTTTAAAAGGGACATTATGTACAAGATTGATTTATTTAAGATTAAAAAGCACCGATTTCTGGGCCACCTATGATGGCGGTCGAAAATTTATTATAAACTTTTACATGACACCAGAAGCAGGTTCGTTTACTGGTATTCTACTATTGCGAACATGTTATTCACCTTGGAGACAATCGTTTGAAGACTCAATGAGTCAGTGGAATCAATGTTTTGATGGTTTATCTTTATAATGTACAGGTGTATGTACCACAGAATACCACACAATTTTCTATCATTCATATTTTGTGTCACAAGTATAAATCATGGACTATTATTGGTTTTTGGGAACGGTTTTCCCTGTAGTTTTTCTTCCTGTGGGGTGTTGCGGTTAGATTTAGCATATTCTAGTATTTTGAAGCCTGACATTATTTGGATAAAATCCAATGTACCACAGAATACCAGTGTGGCAATAAATAAGTAACGGTTTATCAAATTGAACCAGGATTTGGTCATTGATGCTGTATGGTAGTAGTGTATAGATATTGCTATCTAATTTAGTGGAAGGTTGATACTAAAGTCACTACATAATATCCATGGTATATACGACAATATATCAGGTTTATCAATAATGTTGAAAGATCGTGTTCTTTTATAGCAAATTTGATGATTGCTACCTGTTATTCTTGAATGACAGGAATGTTTTATTGCTTAGTACAAATCCAAATTTTATGCTGAAAATAAATACGACTGGTATTCTGTGGTACTGAGGTATTTTGTGGTACATATACCTGTAAGTAAAAAAATTCATTACTCGTTACTCACTACTCTGAATACAAACACCCGGCTGAGCGTCCCCATATAGAGTGTCCCAAAACCGCCGAACCATTCATTCAGAAATTAATTATGTACATTCTTTACAGTACTAATGCCAGCTGAGCTTAATATCAAAACATATCGTATTCAGCCTATTCATATCACGATTCCGACGCTGAAGCCATTTTCAGTACATAATGACCTAGATCGAGTAGACAAACTAAAGTATGCGTATGTCAGGTCGCTTAGTTTTGATCGGCATTTGAAAGCGTATATACGGCTAGCCATTTTGTTTGGAGCGAATACGCATAGAAAGCGTCAAGCTATTTTGTTTGGACCGAATACGGATATAAAGCGTTTGGATCGAAAACGGTTAGAAGCATATATTCACATCAATTTGATCGAGTACACATGTTAAGGTAGCTCAATACAATTTTTTTATAAAATGGAAAATTCAGATCCATATTTCTGGACTGTTATTACTTGATGAACAAGAAAGAATATCGTAAGAATATCTCTAAATGTCTAAACAACGTTCAAAGGGTTCGAGTACACAACTGCCGTTGCTATAGCAATGGTGACGTTTTAAGATGGCGGTATTTGGCTTTTTATTTAAGTAAATTTATTTAAGTTTGGCTTTTGATTTAAGTACTCGTGAAAATTGGAAAAACTCGAAATTGTGTGAAAACACTTCGCCCGGCGGGCGTCGTGTTTCCACACAATTTCTCGTTTTTTCAATTTCCACTCGTGTTGATATAACTGTATATCAACACGGAAAATGTTTTATATTTCTTTTATAATATAGCACAAAGAACTTTAACAGAAGAGTGGCGGGAAATTTTCCGTGTTGACATAGAGTTATATCAACACGGCTCTTAGCCAATCAGCGTTCAGAATTTACAAATGCTATATTATAATACTTATTAACATCACAATGGCTTGTCCGCGCAAGGTATACTAATTGAATGCACAGGAAATCAGTCGGATTTGTACTGAGCTCAACACTCCAGTTCTAACAAAGACAAAATGTTATCAGTTGATGTTATCACGATTACAAATCATATACATTTATTAAGCTATCCAAGATAAATTGTTTCAAAAGCTTCTTTTGCAATAATCAGTCCATGAAACTATTGATCATGCTGTTTAAATGAAAAAGCTTAAATTAAGAAGTTGTACGTATCAAATGCAAACGTGGTAGACTTCACAGGATCTCAAATGGAATAATCAAATCGCGGAAATTGTTGAGAAAGTTTCTAAGCGACTTTATTTTCATTGCGTACGACCAGTAATGGCATATGCATGTCCAGTCTTCAACGACTTATCTAAAAGAAGATCTTAAAAAATTACAAAAACGTGCCCTAGGGCTACGCATAAAATCCAGGACTTTCATACGCCGAAGCGCTTATTGACGCTGGTATTGAATCTCTGTTCGAGAGGAGACAATTTCTCACTAATAAGTTATTTAAAGAAGTCGTTAACCATCGTAATCATAAAATACATTAGTTATTACCGAGCAAAAGCTTCTCTGGTTACAATTTGAGGGAAGAAGCTTCTTTCAACGTTCCTATTAGTAAAACCTATTAGTTTCAAGTAATTAAACTGTCTATCTATATCTATCTATCTACAATTTGAGCTTGTTGAGAAGTGTATTTATAATTTAGGGAGCAATTTTCTAGAGGCTAAGCGTTACCTCAAATGTTCTCTATAAACCTGCACAGTACCTTGAATAAATATGTGGTTGGCTGGTTGCATGTGTTAAAAAAACGTATCACTTTATCGCTAAGTCCCAAAATCGTTTGATGGCAAATTTGAGACGCGACAACAGTGACGGTTGGCGATAAACACTGCACAAAACTCGTTTGATGATTGTTTTCAGATGTGACCACAAAGAAGTTCGCGCAAAAACAATACAGTTTGCCATGAATGCAACAGCACTTCCCAAAATAGCTCCCACCAGGCAACCGACAATGGGTATTGGAATCATCATGTGCCCAATAACAAAAAAAAGTGAAAAAATATAACCGAAAAGGAGCTGTTTCTTTACAGCTTCATAGAACGATTCCTCAGTAATCTCATTGTTTTCGGATTTTTTCTGTAATATAGCAAGCTCAATTGCGATGAAGCCAAATTCAAGTACCATACCAATTGCATTAACGAGGCATTTGAGTGCGCCGATCACGATACCTTTTCCCACAGATTGAGGCAGGCTTATTTTTATCTCCACGCAGACATCTGCAATCAAGCGTACTAAACATGCAGGCAATCTTTTTAAAATCCAAAATTTGAGATATTGGATCTGCGAACTTGTTCGTTTATCTCGTTTGCACCAAGTACTAAAATGTTCACAGTTGTTAGAGAACGCATTGTACTCAAGAGAGCCATTGCATTTGTCGGCCTTCATGAGAACTTCTTCAGAACTGCTGGTATTTATCTTGTACACGATTCGAAACCATCTATACCGGTATACAAAAAAGAAATAATAATTTTCATATATTATACCTCAAATTCAAATTGTCCAATCAAAATATCGTATTTCTACCACGTGATGAGGTGATTTCGCCAGGTATCTCACTTTAAAAGTGAGATATGCTTATATCTCACTTTTAAAGTGAGATATGCTACATGTCTCACGCTGTCATGGCAACGTACGCTTGTACACGCAAGCACCGATTGGCAAGTTTTCGTAAACAAAAATGGCGGAATGTGCAAAAAGTTTGATGAACTTCACAAAGAATTATAAAGTATTTTGGAGGGCAAGGACGTTGAAAACACAGACATTTAAAAATTTAAACGAATTTTCTGTGCTTCTCCTTATAAAAATAAACAAAGATCTAGCTATTTTGTATTTTAGAGCATCATATTCACGAAGGTATGTTCAACCCTAGGTGGCCCACTAATTGATGGTATATTTTTGGTTCAAAAAATGTGTATTTATTCTTGTGTTACCAGTGGCGAAGCCAGCCCGACTTTTGGTCATGCAAATGCAAACCTTCTTGTGTTTATAGACCGTATAAGGAATCAATTTCTAAAGAAGTAATGATAATGATTTAAATTTGCATAGCATGACCAAATTGTCGGGCTGGCTTCGCTACTGTGTCTTACAACTGTGTGTCTACAACTTATTTGTGTGTCTACAACTTTATTGATGCGCGCGGTCCAGTTCAATGCGCGGTCAGCTTGTGATGCATCAATGTTTACATCATATGTATATATACATATAATTATATCAATCAATTAGTGGGCTACCTAGGGCTCAACTTGAAGAACTTAAAAGTTTATTCTCACGGAAGTTTTTTCTCGGGCTAAAGCTTTCGGGAAATATAATCACTTCAGGAAATATTTCGCCGAATCCCACTTGCTGTGGGTCTATAAATGATAAATATTAATTAAAATTATAACAAATTTTGTTAGATTGGCAACTAAAACACAACCCCTGCTGGTCGTACACAATCTCGTTCCCAGAGCCTGCGATCCCTTGGGAAGGAAACGGAGGCTCTGGGATAATCCATGATCGACACATACAAAAAACTGCGCATGCGTTGCAAATAAATAGATTCAATAAGCTGCAATAGGGAAAAAGCTGGTATATAAGTGACTTTCCATAACCAGTAGGCAAGATACAAATCGTGTCTTTCCGGTTGACAACAACAGCCTTTACCGCTTCGTATTATGACACTCCTTCAATTGGAGATTCTTCTTACTAGTCGCTCTAACGCTTCGTCCAACACAGAATGAAATAAACTAATATTTTCCACTGACATTACCAATAGAATAGTACAAATACTGTTCCAAAAAACTTTAGAAAAATGCTTTTGTGGCTTGTTTCCAACGCATGCGCAGTACGGGTGACATACAGTTTTTTATAGGTCATGGCTTTATAGGATACCCTAAAGGTCGAAATGTCGAGAGGGCACTGGGTTTCTCACTCACTGGGACTGTATCTACTTCACCAAATTTATCTAAAGAGGGAGCGCGTAGCGCGACAATCATTACTCGCCCTTCGGGCTCGCGCTTTAGCTAAATTTGATGAAGTAATTTTGGTGTAGATACAGTCCCTGTGAGTGAGAAACCCAGTGCTCTCTCGACATTTCGACCTTTAGGGTATCCTATAAAGCCATGGCCGTTTTTTTATATGTCGATCACGGATTATCCCAAAGCCTCCTTTTCCTTCCCAAGGGATCGCAGGTTCGGGGAACGAGATTGGGTCGTACACTGTTTTATATGTTTGGAAATTGGGACAAAATGCAGACCGAATGACAGGGCTTACGCTGAATTAATGAGTTGATAAAATCAAATAATATAGTTATTTTTTCAGTTATAATTGGAAAAGTTCTTTGCCAGACTTTTGACAATAAAAATTATAGTTTTCGTGTTTCTTTTCATTTTTGTTAAATTTTTCTACTAATATATGAAAGCCATAAAAAATCTTGGGTGATTTCTTTCGGAGCTCCCTGCACTTTTACCTCCACTTTTACTTAATGCATCGCACAACAAAAATTGTATTTTTTATAAATTATGTGCTTGATGGCTGTTTCAATCAAAAGGTATCCAAATACCATGCATCTTAAGTTGTTTCCTGTCTATATTAAGAAAGTTACTAACCTTTTACTACTAAACTTGAACTCATCCGTTCGCACCACCGCTTTGCATGGACAGGTTACATTAATGAACTCTTTGAAAGTATTAAAAAAGTGAGTAACGCAAATAATTCCTTGTTCTTTGTTGATTTTTCTAACAATCATGTGATGCCAGTACAGGTGCGATTTCTCGACGGCAATATGATCCCCTGGTTGAAGTTGATCAATATCAGTTATTTCTTCTTTTGGAAAATCATATATATCACCAAAAAGGTTAACAAATTGCATTTTATTAAAGGACATTCTATAAGAATGACATACATACTATTTAATACCATATATATATGTATATATATATATATATATATATATATATATATATATATATATATATATATATATATATATATATATATATATATATATATATATATATATATATATATATATATATATAACCTCTCTAAAAGACCCTCTAAAACCTCTCGCCGAGTACTGAGATATATATACAGTATAGATGTTGTACACTTGGTAATTATGTTTGGAAAAAGTGCTCTCAAGTTTACTCGCTCTAAACTCTCATACCAATATTTCAACCTACGTGGTTTTATCCATCCATCCATCCATCCATCCATCCATCCATCCATCCATCCATCCATCCATCCATCCATCCATCCATCCATCCATCCATCCATCCATCCATCCATCCATCCATCCATCCATCCATCCATCCATCCATCCATCCATCCATCCATCCATCCATCCATCCATCCATCCATCCATCCATCCATCCATCCATCCATCCATCCATCCATCCATCCATCCATCCATCCATCCATCCATCCATCCATCCATCCATCCATCCATCCATCCATCCATCCATCCATCCATCCATCCATCCATCCATCCATCCATCCATCCATCCATCCATCCATCCATCCATCCATCCATCCATCCATCCATCCATCCATCCATCCATCCATCCATCCATCCATCCATCCATCCATCCATCCATCCATCCATCCATCCATCCATCCATCCATCCATCCATCCATCCATCCATCCATCCATCCATCCATCCATCCATCCATCCATCCATCCATCCATCCATCCATCCATCCATCCATCCATCCATCCATCCATCCATCCATCCATCCATCCATCCATCCATCCATCCATCCATCCATCCATCCATCCATCCATCCATCCATCCATCCATCCATCCATCCATCCATCCATCCATCCATCCATCCATCCATCCATCCATCCATCCATCCATCCATCCATCCATCCATCCATCCATCCATCCATCCATCCATCCATCCATCCATCCATCCATCCATCCATCCATCCATCCATCCATCCATCCATCCATCCATCCATCCATCCATCCATCCATCCATCCATCCATCCATCCATCCATCCATCCATCCATCCATCCATCCATCCATCCATCCATCCATCCATCCATCCATCCATCCATCCATCCATCCATCCATCCATCCATCCATCCATCCATCCATCCATCCATCCATCCATCCATCCATCCATCCATCCATCCATCCATCCATCCATCCATCCATCCATCCATCCATCCATCCATCCATCCATCCATCCATCCATCCATCCATCCATCCATCCATCCATCCATCCATCCATCCATCCATCCATCCATCCATCCATCCATCCATCCATCCATCCATCCATCCATCCATCCATCCATCCATCCATCCATCCATCCATCCATCCATCCATCCATCCATCCATCCATCCATCCATCCATCCATCCATCCATCCATCCATCCATCCATCCATCCATCCATCCATCCATCCATCCATCCATCCATCCATCCATCCATCCATCCATCCATCCATCCATCCATCCATCCATCCATCCATCCATCCATCCATCCATCCATCCATCCATCCATCCATCCATCCATCCATCCATCCATCCATCCATCCATCCATCCATCCATCCATCCATCCATCCATCCATCCATCCATCCATCCATCCATCCATCCATCCATCCATCCATCCATCCATCCATCCATCCATCCATCCATCCATCCATCCATCCATCCATCCATCCATCCATCCATCCATCCATCCATCCATCCATCCATCCATCCATCCATCCATCCATCCATCCATCCATCCATCCATCCATCCATCCATCCATCCATCCATCCATCCATCCATCCATCCATCCATCCATCCATCCATCCATCCATCCATCCATCCATCCATCCATCCATCCATCCATCCATCCATCCATCCATCCATCCATCCATCCATCCATCCATCCATCCATCCATCCATCCATCCATCCATCCATCCATCCATCCATCCATCCATCCATCCATCCATCCATCCATCCATCCATCCATCCATCCATCCATCCATCCATCCATCCATCCATCCATCCATCCATCCATCCATCCATCCATCCATCCATCCATCCATCCATCCATCCATCCATCCATCCATCCATCCATCCATCCATCCATCCATCCATCCATCCATCCATCCATCCATCCATCCATCCATCCATCCATCCATCCATCCATCCATCCATCCATCCATCCATCCATCCATCCATCCATCCATCCATCCATCCATCCATCCATCCATCCATCCATCCATCCATCCATCCATCCATCCATCCATCCATCCATCCATCCATCCATCCATCCATCCATCCATCCATCCATCCATCCATCCATCCATCCATCCATCCATCCATCCATCCATCCATCCATCCATCCATCCATCCATCCATCCATCCATCCATCCATCCATCCATCCATCCATCCATCCATCCATCCATCCATCCATCCATCCATCCATCCATCCATCCAAAAGTTAGAACACGTCGGTCGCAATATTGGTATGAGAGTTTAGAGCGCTCAATACCATAAGTGACGAAGTGTGTATGACGAATAAATAACGAAGTGGGCAAAATTTTGCTGTCGCTACTCTGAGTTTCATGCGCTAAGCTTTCACTGCAGCAAGTTAAAGAGCCTGTAAAAGAACTTTGAGTAGTCTTGTACTGGAAATGCGATAGCTTGATTGCGTTTTTTTCAAAACAAGAACATTCAAAAAATTGTGTTATGCAAGGTCAATCGCAAAAAACATTAAGTATCATTTGTGTTGCGTTACTTTTAGTATACTTTGTGCTGCGTTAGATTTAGTATCATTTGTGTTGCGTTACATTTAGTATCATTTGTGCTGCGTTAGATTTAGCATTATTTGTGTTGCGTTGCATTTAGTATCATTTGTGCTGCGTTAGATTTAGTATCATTTGTGTTGCGTTACATTTAGTATCATTGTGTTGCGTTAGATTTAGTATCATTTGTGTTGCGTTGCATTTAGTATCATTTTTGCTGCGTTAGATTTAGTATCATTTGTGTTACATTATGTTTAGTATCATTTGTGTTGCGTTACATTTAGTAATATTTGTGTTGCGTTACATCTAGAATCATTTGTGTTGTGTTATTTGTGAAGTAAATGAATTCATGTACTTGCATGTAGAATCGTATAGCTACAAATGAATAAACTGATATACTTTCGTACAGAATGTCTACTTTATTAATACTCAGTTATGTCCAGGGGTTTTATTGATATTTTTTTGGTTTGTTTGTATGATTGGTATTCATGCGTTGCTTCTAGGTAAAAATAGCTATCAACTTGAAAATGATACGATAGATTGCAAATGATATACTTTATTTTTTATTTCAAAGAACAGAATAAGTCGATTGATCTTCATTAATATAGTCGCAGCACAAGTTGTCACGTAACCACATAGTTGGGCAAGAATGTATTGACTTGCGTGCAGATACAACATAACAAGATGTATTGAAAATAAATTCTAACTTCTAATATAATTTTTTCGTACAAATCTAAACTCTGACTGCTGAGTACTTATACTGGGTAAAAACGTGCACAATAAAACCTTAATCCAATGCTGTTAGCTTGCTCGAAAGGCTGATGCCTGTTTCATACTGTTAATGCATCAGAAACTGAAAGTAAGCATACGGCGGTTTGTATACTGCTCTATACACAGAATACAAAGTTAGAGAAGCGGTTGGTAATCTATAGCAATGTCTTCAAATAAAAATATTCATAAGTATTTACCTGAGCAATTTGATTTTTCGTTTTTACTAGTTTTGATCCTTTTGTTTCGAAACATGTATTTTGTTCCTCTATATGTTGCTATAAGAGATCGTTTAATATGTATTGTTCCAATTCATTTGTAAATGTCAACTAAAACCAACAAGTGAAAGCAGGTGTTATTTATACATGTAATATCAACACCCGAAATATAAGATTAATTAATCTTTTCAATCTTTAAGTCATCCAAGGTAGAAAAATCTTTGTATCTTAGCATTTGAGTCAGTCTTGGCAAGGGATTGTTTGGCACACCAACTTCTTTTCTCTGTTCCAACTCACTCAACTGCCTGTGCGTGCAATGTGCTGTTATGATTGAATAAAGTGTGATAAACTATAAAGAAACGTGTGTTTGTGTCGTAACGTTGCGTTGGCAATCAGCGTAAAAAGATTCTGTTTGGTTGCGAGGCCCCCGCGCAGCATATAAATTAATCTTGAATAAAGTAATCTACGCTCGTAACCTTTTCTTTGCTCAGGCGTCATTATTGCCAGTCCTTTGGGTCTCTACTCTGAAGAATCTACCCAATTGTTGAAAAAAATTCGTTTGAGCTTTGGCTGTTCCTTTTCTGTTGCAGGTGGGGTAAGAATGTGACGTTTATAGGAGTTGCAGGTACTGGTTCAGGTATCTTCTGGGCCTGGGGGTAAGGAGTAATAGAGTTTGGTGGTTCAGAACTTCAGAGACATTCGATAACAATGATGGTGTACTTTCAACAAAGGTTTCCTTACTTTCTCGATTTATTTTATTTTTAAACGTTGGGCTTCTTCGTCAAACGAATATGATTCTGTCTGACGGCAGTCGTTTATATGTCTGAATAACTAGTCGATAGCGTTTTCAGGTTCGAGGTATTCTCGAGCTGCTTCGACTTCGACGGACCTTAGGCAAAGGGATAACGGAACTGCAACTAGAAAGTGGTCAGTCAAACCTTGTCCGACCCTGGTCTATTCTAGCAATGAGTTTGGCAGCATTTGGACATCTGGGTAGAGCCAAAAATTGAAAAAGGGGTGTTGGTGGAAATTTCGCGTGTCTGTTCGGTGGAATAATTGTAAGAAGAAGGCTCAATGGAAAGCAATTTACAAAATAACATCGCATTGCATCTGGCAGCTGGCGCGCTCGTTGTCATTTTTTAACAGCTGGTTAATCGCATCAAAAACCTCCGGTGACACACGAAAACCGTTTTTTCTTGTTGCCAAATGTTTTACCAGACAACAGCTGGGCATTTTGTTGTCGCTGTCTAAAATAGCGCGGGCGCATTTCTTGAACTGAATCTTTTTTTCTTCGAACAATGAAAACACGTATTTTGAGATAATTTTTTAAAGTCTCTTGTTGATTTCTTCATGGAAAATAAGACTTTTCTCAACAAAATAAGTCACAGTGTTTGTATGCAACGATATAACAGCGTAATAGAGTGCAAACGTGCGAAGAAATGCTATTTGGAAATTGGCGAAAAATGGATATTTTCCACTCATGGTCAGAATTTCAGAGGCATGGTTTAACTACATGGAAACAAGCAAGTGTTCTCATTTTACTGTTGGTAGATGCTTAGTAACTGTTTATTCCACACGTATGCTCAGTAAGTTGTTTGTTCTACCTTATCAGGAATCATAAGTGTCTGAAAATACACAATTTGAAGAAAATGATATATATTCCCCTTGTAGATTCGCAGAGTATAGCCGTTGCCTTTAATTAAAAATTGTGTTTTATGAAAGTTAAATCCTACTTTGTTCTATTAAAGCTTGAACCATTCATAGGAAAAATGCGCCAGATGTGGCAATCAACAAATGCATTTGCTGTAGTGCAGATGACATGTGATGACATGTTATTTAAATTGCTCCACTATTGGCTTATTATAAAGTAAAAATAGCTGCAAAATGATGTTGAAGAGAATCGAGTATTGCTGTTATGATGGAGGAAGTGCTGTACTGATTTGTTCAAATTTAGAAGTCTCATGGTACTGTTTAACACAAGCATGTTTGCCTTGTGAAATCTTGTAGTGACATGGCATATAAATGCAAATATCTCAAAGGTTTGACTATTGCCTTTCTCTGAAATATGCCCTAAAATTATCTTTTCATATCAAGTGTCCTGGTAAACTTAGTGGGCATGCTGGGAAAAATGCGCATGATATGTTTTTTTTTACCTAAATCATGCACATCCAGTAATCTCATAATATTTTGCTTCCTCTTTCTGGTCACATAATAGCTATATATTCACTCATTGTAAATGAAAATTTGATACAATGTTGCTTGCACCCTGATAAAGTAATGAAAGTCTTTTGTACCCCTTTAATTCTATATAAAAGTTGTAGTCATGTGTCAAATTTTGCACTTGGCTGTTAGCATGTTACTGCTAAGGCTTAAATTATATTACATTTATTGAAATGATATTACAAAACAATCTAAATATGCTTTTTAATTGCAATTTTCATGAAATAATCCCAAAAGTTGTTATACTGGTATATTGGTGTACAATTGTGCAGTTTTTTATGTGCAGCATATGCATTAATTTGACAAATTAAATTACATTTATTTTTATTATATTTTATGCTTTATTTGTAATAACATTGCTTAAATCTTCCAAACCAGTCAACAATGTCTTTCTAGCTTGTATACCTATGTTTTTAATCCGTATCTACTTGGGCTGGACAAATGATGGGTAATATTCATTGACTGAATTTTCAAAAAGTACGAGCTTGCCTGTATTCATAGCATAAAAGCAAAATAATAAAGCAAAATAATAAATTTTTAAGTTAAAACCTTTGTGATGGATCGGTTAACGTTTTTCATCAGTTATTAAAGTATTTTTGTTCATTAAAGTGGTCGTTCTATGAGTATTGAAGCCAGGCAAATCCAGAAAACACGCTATTCATACGCCGCCATATTGAATTTCACTCCCTCGCCCCAGGGATTGCGCGCTAAATTTGGCGCATGCTCCGTACAAAATGCCCAGCTGTTTTACCCATAGATATGGTATGTACTTTATCTTATGCGACTGGAATGGATCCGCGTTACAATTCTATGACATATAGGCGCCAGTCCACATAGGTCAATAAACGATGTATCTATAAATACCATAACCAATATACACACTATAGGTTCTATAGGTACTATTATTATAGGTTTTATAGGTACTATAGGTTTTATAGGTACTATAGGTTTTATAGGTACTATAGGTACTATAGGTTTTATAGGTGCTATAGGTTTTATAGGTTTTATAGGTGCTATAGGTTTTATAGGTACTATAGGTTTTATAGGTACTATAGGTTTTATAGGTTCTATAGGTACTATAGGTTTTATAGGTACTATAGGTTTTATAGGTTTTATAGGTGCTATAGGTTTTATAGGTACTATAGGTTTTATAGGTACTATAGGTTTTATAGGTTCTATAGGTACTATAGGTTTTATAGGTACTATAGGTTTTATAGGTACTATAGGTTTTATAGGTACTATAGGTTTTATAGGTACTATAGGTTTTATAGGTACTATAGGTTTTATAGGTACTATAGGTTTTATAGGTACTATAGGTACCATAGGTTTTATAGGTACTATAGGTACTATAGGTTTTATAGGTACTATAGATTTTATAGGTACTATAGGTTTTATAGGTACTATAGGTTTTATAGGTGCTATAGGTTTTATAGGTAGTATAGGTACTATAGGTGCTATAGGTTTTATAGGTGCTACAGGTACTATAGGTTTTATAGGTACTATAGGTTTTATAGGTTCTATAGGTACTATAGGTTCTATAGGTACTATAGGTTTTATAGGTACTATAGGTACTATAGGTTTTATAGGTACTATAGGTACTATAGGTACTATAGGTACTATAGGTTTTAAAGGTACTATAGGTTTTATAGGTACTATAGGTACTATAGGTACTATAGGTACTATAGGTTTTATAGGTACTATAGGTTTTATAGGTTCTATAGGTACTATAGGTTCTATAGGTACTATAGATTTTATAGGTACTATAGGTACTATAGGTTTTATAGGTAGTATAGGTTTTATAGGTACTATAGGTACTATAGGTTTTATAGGTACTATAGGTACTATAGGTTTTATAGGTACTATAGGTTTTATAGGTACTATAGGTTTTATAGGTACTATAGGTTTTATAGGTACTATAGGTACCATAGGTTTTATAGGTACTATAGGTACTATAGGTTTTATAGGTACTATAGATTTTATAGGTACTATAGGTTTTATAGGTACTATAGGTTTTATAGGTGCTATAGGTTTTATAGGTAGTATAGGTACTATAGGTGCTATAGGTTTTATAGGTGCTACAGGTACTATAGGTTTTATAGGTACTATAGGTTTTATAGGTTCTATAGGTACTATAGGTTCTATAGGTACTATAGGTTTTATAGGTACTATAGGTACTATAGGTTTTATAGGTACTATAGGTACTATAGGTACTATAGGTTTTATAGGTACTATAGGTTTTATAGGTACTATAGGTACTATAGGTACTATAGGTACTATAGGTTTTATAGGTACTATAGGTTTTATAGGTTCTATAGGTACTATAGGTTCTATAGGTACTATAGGTTTTATAGGTACTATAGGTACTATAGGTTTTATAGGTACTATAGGTTTTATAGGTACTATAGGTACTATAGGTTTTATAGGTACTATAGGTACTATAGGTTTTATAGGTACTATAGGTTTTATAGGTACTATAGGTTTTATAGGTACTATAGGTTTTATAGGTACTATAGGTACTATAGGTTTTATAGGTACTATAGGTACTATAGGTTTTATAGGTACTATAGGTACTGTAGGTTTTATAGGTACTATAGGTTTTATAGGTACTATAGGTACTATAGGTTTTATAGGTACTATAGGTTTTATAGGTACTATAGGTACTATAGGTTTTATAGGTACTATAGGTTTTATAGGTACTATAGGTACTATAGATTTTATAGGTACTATAGGTTTTATAGGTACTATAGGTACTATAGGTTTTATAGGTACTATAGGTTTTATAGGTACTATAGGTTTTATAGGTACTATAGGTTTTATAGGTACTATAGGTTTTATAGGTGCTATAGGTTTTATAGGTGCAATAGGTTTTATAGGTGCTATAGGTTTTATAGGTACTATAGGTTTTATAGGTACTATAGGTTTTATAGGTGCTATAGGTTTTATAGGTGCTATAGGTTTTATAGGTACTATAGGTTTTATAGGTACTATAGGTTTTATAGGTACTATAGGTACTATAGGTTTTATAGGTACTATAGGTGCTATAGGTTTTATAAGTACTATAGGTTTTATAGGTACTATAGGTTTTATAGGTACTATAGGTTTTATAGGTACTATAGGTTTTATAGGTACTATAGGTTTTATAGGTACTATAGGTTTTATAGGTACTATAGGTTTTATAGGTACTATAGGTTTTATAGGTGCTATAGGTTTTATAGGTGCTATAGGTTTTATAGGTGCTATAGGTTTTATAGGTACTATAGGTTTTATAGGTGCTATAGGTTTTATAGGTGCTATAGGTTTTATAGGTGCTATAGGTTTTATAGGTACTATAGGTTTTATAGGTACTATAGGTACTATAGGTTTTATAGGTACTATAGGTTTTATAGGTACTATAGGTTTTATAGGTGCTATAGGTTTTATAGGTGCTATAGGTTTTATAGGTGCTATAGGTTTTATAGGTACTATAGGTTTTATAGGTACTATAGGTACTATAGGTTTTATAGGTACTATAGGTACTATAGGTTTTATAGGTACTATAGGTTTTATAGGTACTATAGGTACTATAGGTTTTATAGGTACTATAGGTACTGTAGGTTTTATAGGTACTATAGGTTTTATAGGTACTATAGGTACTATAGGTTTTATAGGTACTATAGGTTTTATAGGTACTATAGGTACTATAGGTTTTATAGGTACTATAGGTACTATAGGTTTTATAGGTACTATAGGTACTATAGATTTTATAGGTACTATAGGTTTTGTAGGTACTATAGGTACTATAGGTTTTATAGGTACTATAGGTTTTATAGATACTATAGGTTTTATATGTACTATAGGTTTTATAGGTACTATAGGTTTTATAGGTGCTATAGGTTTTATAGGTGCAATAGGTTTTATAGGTGCTATAGGTTTTATAGGTACTATAGGTTTTATAGGTACTATAGGTACTATAGGTTTTATAGGTACTATAGGTTTTATAGGTACTATAGGTTTTATAGGTGCTATAGGTTTTATAGGTGCTATAGGTTTTATAGGTACTATAGGTTTTATAGGTACTATAGGTTTTATAGGTACTATAGGTACTATAGGTTTTATAGGTACTATAGGTGCTATAGGTTTTATAAGTACTATAGGTTTTATAGGTACTATAGGTTTTATAGGTACTATAGGTTTTATAGGTACTATAGGTTTTATAGGTACTATAGGTTTTATAGGTACTATAGGTTTTATAGGTACTATAGGTTTTATAGGTACTATAGGTTTTATAGGTACTATAGGTTTTATAGGTGCTATAGGTTTTATAGGTGCTATAGGTTTTATAGGTGCTATAGGTTTTATAGGTACTATAGGTTTTATAGGTACTATAGGTACTATAGGTTTTATAGGTACTATAGGTTTTATAGGTACTATAGGTTTTATAGGTGCTATAGGTTTTATAGGTGCTATAGGTTTTATAGGTACTATAGGTTTTATAGGTACTATAGGTTTTATAGGTACTATAGGTACTATAGGTTTTATAGGTACTATAGGTGCTATAGGTTTTATAAGTACTATAGGTTTTATAGGTACTATAGGTTTTATAGGTACTATAGGTTTTATAGGTTTTATAGGTACTATAGGTACTATAGGTTTTATAGGTACTATAGGTTTTATAGGTTTTATAGGTACTATAGGTACTATAGGTTTCATAGGTACTATAGGTTTTATAGGTACTATAGGTTTTATAGGTACTATAGGTTTTCTAGGTACTATAGGTTTTATAGGTACTATAGGTACTACAGGTTTTATAAGGTACTATAGGTTTTATAGGTACTATAGGTTTTATAGGTACTATAGGTTTTATAGGTTCTATAGGTACTGTAGGTTCTATATGTACTATAGGTTTTATAGGTACTATAGGTACTATAGGTTTTATAGGTACTATAGGTTTTATAGGTACTATAGGTTTTATAGGTACTATAGGTTTTATAGGTACTATAGGTTTTATAGGTACTATAGGTTTTATAGGTAGTATAGGTCTTATAGGTGCTATAGGTTTTATTGGTACTCTAGGTACTATTGGAACAATAGGTTTTATAGCCAATATATTTGCTAAATAGGTTAAGGTATTTGTTAAATAGGTTATTCCCCACTGATCAATACGCATACAGTCAACCTAGATCAATTAGTCTGCCTCGTTCCCAGAAAAGGCCCTGGGGGCGAGGATGGTATACAATCAATTTATGGTAATAAGTCAGGTAATAAGTTGTATAGCTTGCTATAAACAGTGTGTGTACTTCATCTTATGGGACTGGAATGGATCCGTGTGACCAGTGCTAATATATACAGTAGTGATATCTGTTTAGTAGTTATTGCCGTTATGGCGTCATTCGTGTTATTGCCGTTACTGGTGTTAATGGCGTTATTGGCGTTATTGCTGTTATTGGCGTTGTTGCCGTTATTGGTGTTGTTAGTGTTGTTGCCGTTATTGCTGTTATTGCCGTTATTAGTGTTATTGCTGTTATTGCCGTTATTGCTGTTATTGCCGTTCTTGGTGTTATTAGAGTTATTGCCGTTCTCGCTGTTATTGGCGTTATTGCTGTTATTGGTGTTATTGCCGTTATTAGCGTTATTGTTGTTCGAAATTTTCCGTGTTTACATCGAGTTATATCAACACGGCTCTTAGCCAATCAGTGTTCAGGATTTACAAATGCTATATATATATATATATATATTATAAAATTGTACAACGGGCTTGTAAATAAAATTGTATTGAGTCGAATTGCTCATTTGTTTTTACTGTACGACGGGCTTCAAGATGCTTCACTACATGCTTGTGCTGTCACAACTAATTACTCTTACTAAGGGAGTGTATATTGATGAAAAAGCCGAGAATATCCTGCATCAATTGCTCGCAGAATATGAAAAGAATCCTGCTGATGGTGAATACGATAACATCATATTAACTTCGAAAAGTTTTTATTTGGTGCCCGATTAGTCATTTTACACTACCATTAATGTGTCCCATCCATAATGTGCAACTAGTTTGTAAAAAATGGCAATCCGTGCTTTCTAAAGAAAATTATTTAAATCCACGTATGGTATATGATACTGGTGGAAATGTTGTATTCATTCAGAGATATTACGAATGTGCTTCGTCTGGAAGTTCAACGTGGCTGAAACACACCTTTCTTTCAGCATCAAAATCCATTATGGATGCTATTCCACGAAATTTGGCAAATAAGCTCCCAATTATTTTACATTACAAAAGTGCATTGACACATGACCTGCTTGATAATCTCTGGACAAGCATTGAAATAGGACAAAATTTTGTTAAAATTACCGAGCGCTTGGCATCGTTAAACTACCGCAATTTTCAGCGAAGAAAGTTAATTCTTGGAGAGCATACTAGTAATGCAGCTGACCTACAGTCGTTTTATGGAAATGTCTTATATTCTTTTCCTAGTAACGATAAACTGATGCACATATTCCTATGCCATTATGAAGAAACTAAACACATTTTTCATGCTGAAATGCAGAAGTTGACTGGCACCGTAATGTCATTTGACCACACTTTTAAAGTCAGCAAGCATATCGGAATTGTAAGAAATGACAATTCTTTTGTTAAACAATTTGATGGATGTTTTTTCGGGATGAATGGATATGGCGAGGTGGTTGCATGGCGTTTGACAAAGACAACGGGTTTTAAGGAAATAGAAGACTTATTGTTTGACTTAAAAGAACGAATGCTAAACAGCGGCATTAATTTGGAAGTTATAATTCTCGACGACTGTTGTAAAATGCGCAATAGCTATCAAAACGTTTTCGGCGGTAACGTAAAAATTAAACTTGATCTTTTTCACGCGTGTCAACGCGTTATACAAACATTAGATCATGATGGAATAAAAAATCAATTTTCAAGAGAGTTCGGTTTGATATTTAGAGTGGATGGCGAAGAAAGAGAAATGACCACACCAGAGCCTGAAGTAATAATTGCAAATCTTGAGCAACTCCTTTGTCGTTGGCAAGGTCAACTCAATGCAAAAACGCTGAAATCGGTTGATGACCTTAGAAGGCACATAAATAAAGGATGCTTGTCAGGAATTTTGCCGGGGGGGAACAGAAAAAAATGAGCGTTTACACCGACATTTGCGAAAGTCGCTGTTGGTTGGAGCTAATACAATTTCCCCTGAACTAGCTATTGCATGCCTCACATTAGCATTATACGTATGGAATAACAGGAAAAAAAGTGTCAAACACATAAAAAATCAGAGAGTTGTACCTATTATTCCAGCTGAATATTCAGAAGATATTTCTAATAACTGCGCTTCTTCAACAGCCCTGCCGTTCAAAGTGAACAATGACGCGTCCAAAGAAATTCCACCACCTTTTGCAGATAAAACCAAGGAAAGACTTGCCATGGGACCAACTGAACAAGATGCTGATCAGTGTGGTAACACCTTTCTGCACGTTACTGTTCTTGATGACTTGCTTAACAGCTCAACTGTGATGTATATCATCGAAAGAACTTTGCAACTGTACGAGACTGTTCAAAAGATAAACAATCAATGTGCAATACGTAGCTTGAATCTCCTTGACTTTCCCTTATTATCAGGTTTTAAAGAGCACGCCTCTCTAATACGATGCTCTGACTACGACAATATAAATAATTTAGATGTAGACAAATTTGCATCAGTTGAGGAGGGCAAAAACAAAGAAACCCTAAAAAGAAACTTAAACTCTTTCAATTTGGATGTGGATACTGTGATCGGAGATGGTAATTGCTGTTTTCACAGTATTGCGCTCCAGCTGCACAAGTTATTTCCATTCTCAACAGAAGAGCTCTGCGATACTGATGACTTCGCGCATATATATACATATGTATACGTATAAGCATCCAAATTGAAAGAGTTTAAGTTTCTTTTTAGGGTTTCTTTGTTTTTGCCCTCCTCAACTGATGCAAATTTGTCTACATCTAAATTATTTATATTGTCGTAGTCAGAGCATCGTATTAGAGAGGCGTGCTCTTTAAAACCTGATAATAAGGGAAAGTCAAGGAGATTCAAGCTACGTATTGCACATTGATTGTTTATCTTTTGAACAGTCTCGTACAGTTGCAAAGCTCTTTCGATGATATACATCACAGTTGAGCTGTTAAGCAAGTCATCAAGAACAGTAACGTGCAGAAAGGTGTTGCCACACTGATCAGCATCTTGTTCAGTTGGTCCCATGGCAAGTCTTTCCTTGGTTTTATCTGCAAAAGGTGGTGGAATTTCTTTGGACGCGTCATTGTTCACTTTGAACGGCAGGGCTGTTGAAGAAGCGCAGTTATTAGAAATATCTTCTGAATATTCAGCTGGAATAATAGGTACAACTCTCTGATTTTTTATGTGTTTGACACTTTTTTTCCTGTTATTCCATACGTATATTGCTAATGTGAGGCATGCAATAGCTAGTTCAGGGGAAATTGTATTAGCTCCAACCAACAGCGACTTTCGCAAATGTCGGTGTAAACGCTCATTTTTTTCTGTTCCCTCCCCCGGCAAAATTCCTGACAAGCATCCTTTATTTATGTGCCTTCTAAGGTCATCAACCGATTTCAGCGTTTTTGCATTGAGTTGACCTTGCCAACGACAAAGGAGTTGCTCAAGATTTGCAATTATTACTTCAGGCTCTGGTGTGGTCATTTCTCTTTCTTCGCCATCCACTCTAAATATCAAACCGAACTCTCTTGAAAATTGATTTTTTATTCCATCATGATCTAATGTTTGTATAACGCGTTGACACGCGTGAAAAAGATCAAGTTTAATTTTTACGTTACCGCCGAAAACGTTTTGATAGCTATTGCGCATTTTACAACAGTCGTCGAGAATTATAACTTCCAAATTAATGCCGCTGTTTAGCATTCGTTCTTTTAAGTCAAACAATAAGTCTTCTATTTCCTTAAAACCCGTTGTCTTTGTCAAACGCCATGCAACCACCTCGCCATATCCATTCATCCCGAAAAAACATCCATCAAATTGTTTAACAAAAGAATTGTCATTTCTTACAATTCCGATATGCTTGCTGACTTTAAAAGTGTGGTCAAATGACATTACGGTGCCAGTCAACTTCTGCATTTCAGCATGAAAAATGTGTTTAGTTTCTTCATAATGGCATAGGAATATGTGCATCAGTTTATCGTTACTAGGAAAAGAATATATTTCCATAAAACGACTGTAGGTCAGCTGCATTACTAGTATGCTCTCCAAGAATTAACTTTCTTCGCTGAAAATTGCGGTAGTTTAACGATGCCAAGCGCTCGGTAATTTTAACAAAATTTTGTCCTATTTCAATGCTTGTCCAGAGATTATCAAGCAGGTCATGTGTCAATGCACTTTTGTAATGTAAAATAATTGGGAGCTTATTTGCCAAATTTCGTGGAATAGCATCCATAATGGATTTTGATGCTGAAAGAAAGGTGTGTTTCAGCCACGTTGAACTTCCAGACGAAGCACATTCGTAATATCTCTGAATGAATACAACATTTCCACCAGTATCATATACCATACGTGGATTTAAATAATTTTCTTTAGAAAGCACGGATTGCCATTTTTTACAAACTAGTTGCACATTATGGATGGGACACATTAATGGTAGTGTAAAATGACTAATCGGGCACCAAATAAAAACTTTTCGAAGTTAATATGATGTTATCGTATTTACCATCAGCAGGATTCTTTTCATATTCTGCGAGCAATTGATGCAGGATATTCTCGGCTTTTTCATCAATATACACTCCCTTAGTAAGAGTAATTAGTTGTGACAGCACAAGCATGTAGTGAAGCATCTTGAAGCCCGTCGTACAGTAAAAACAAATGAGCAATTCGACTCAATACAATTTTATTTACAAGCCCGTTGTACAATTTTATAATATATATATATATATATATATATATATATAGCATTTGTAAATCCTGAACACTGATTGGCTAAGAGCCGTGTTGATATAACTCGATGTAAACACGGAAAATTTCGAACAACAATAACGCTAATAACGGCAATAACACCAATAACAGCAATAACGCCAATAACAGCGAGAACGGCAATAACTCTAATAACACCAAGAACGGCAATAAGAGCAATAACGGCAATAACAGCAATAACACTAATAACGGCAATAACAGCAATAACGGCAACAACACTAACAACACCAATAACGGCAACAACGCCAATAACAGCAATAACGCCATTAACACCAGTAACGGCAATAACACGAATGACGCCATAACGGCAATAACTACTAAACAGATATCACTACTGTATATATTAGCACTGGTCACACGGATCCATTCCAGTCCCATAAGATGAAGTACACACACTGTTTATAGCAAGCTATACAACTTATTACCTGACTTATTACCATAAATTGATTGTATACCATCCTCGCCCCCAGGGCCTTTTCTGGGAACGAGGCAGACTAATTGATCTAGGTTGACTGTATGCGTATTGATCAGTGGGGAATAACCTATTTAACAAATACCTTAACCTATTTAGCAAATATATTGGCTATAAAACCTATTGTTCCAATAGTACCTAGAGTACCAATAAAACCTATAGCACCTATAAGACCTATACTACCTATAAAACCTATAGTACCTATAAAACCTATAGTACCTATAAAACCTATAGTACCTATAAAACCTATAGTACCTATAAAACCTATAGTACCTATAAAACCTATAGTACCTATAGTACCTATAAAACCTATAGTACATATAGAACCTACAGTACCTATAGAACCTATAAAACCTATAGTACCTATAAAACCTATAGTACCTATAAAACCTATAGTACCTTATAAAACCTGTAGTACCTTATAAAACCTGTAGTACCTATAGTACCTATAAAACCTATAGTACCTATAAAACCTATAGTACCTATAAAACCTATAGTACCTATAAAACCTATAGTACCTATGAAACCTATAGTACCTATAGTACCTATAAAACATATAAAACCTATAGTACCTATAAAACCTATAGTACCTATAGTACCTATAGTACCTATAAAACCTATAAAACCTATAGTACCTATAAAACCTATAGTACCTATAAAACCTATAGTACTTATAAAACCTATAGCACCTATAGTACCTATAAAACCTATTGTACCTATAGTACCTATAAAACCTATAGTACCTATAAAACCTATAGCACCTATAAAACCTATAGCACCTATAAAACCTATAGTACCTATAAAACCTATAGTACCTATAAAACCTATAGTACCTATAAAACCTATAGTACCTATAAAACCTATAGCACCTATAAAACCTATTGCACCTATAAAACCTATAGTACCTATAAAACCTATAGTACCTATAAAACCTATAGTACCTATAGTACCTATAAAACCTATAGTACCTATAAAACCTATAGCACCTATAAAACCTATAGCACCTATAAAACCTATAGCACCTATAAAACCTATAGTACCTATAAAACCTATAGTACCTATAAAACCTATAGTACCTATAAAACCTATAGTACCTATAAAACCTATAGTACCTATAAAACCTATAGTACCTATAAAACCTATAGTACCTATAAAACCTATAGTACCTATAAAACCTATAGTACTTATAAAACCTATAGCACCTATAGTACCTATAAAACCTATAGTACCTATAGTACCTATAAAACCTATAGTACCTATAAAACCTATAGTACCTATAAAACCTATAGCACCTATAAAACCTATAGCACCTATAAAACCTATAGTACCTATAAAACCTATAGTACCTATAAAACCTATAGTACCTATAGTACCTATAAAACCTATAGTACCTATAAAACCTATAGCACCTATAAAACCTATTGCACCTATAAAACCTATAGTACCTATAAAACCTATAGTACCTATAAAACCTATAGTACCTATAGTACCTATAAAACCTATAGTACCTATAAAACCTATAGCACCTATAAAACCTATTGCACCTATAAAACCTATAGCACCTATAAAACCTATAGTACCTATAAAACCTATAGTACCTATAAAACCTATAGTATCTATAAAACCTATAGTACCTATAAAACCTATAGTACCTATAGTACCTACAAAACCTATAGTACCTATAAAATCTATAGTACCTATAGTACCTATAAAACCTATAGTACCTATAGTACTATAACTCCCGGTCGTATTTCGATTCTATTTCGCAAATAATTCTCACACGAGTGACACTACGCACGACCAGAAATTAGGAGTCGTTATACTGACAAGACTAGGACGCATATATGTATTGGCAACAATTTATTTCCAAGACTTGACGTCAACTAACAATATAAAAAACAAAGGATTACTTAAAACTAACGAACAAATGACAAATGACAATTCGAAGACATATTTACATAAATCGTACAAGTAAGTATACTGACCGATATTTCTCCTATTTAGTGTCACTTTAATTGATGTTATCGACGTAATAGATCACTTAAATATACATGAAGGTTCAACTCGAGTAGTTATAACGAAACTCGTGCAAATGTGCCAGTTGTCGTTCGCATCCGCACCAGATAACAACACAAAAACCTGAGAAAGTTTATTATGCTAATTTATGCGACCGCACTTACATGGCTCCCCTAAATTGTCTGGCAATTTAAAATGTTTGGCTCCTCGATGGGGAATCGAATCCAATATCTAACTTTCAGTTTTCCATAACAAAACAAGTTTTTGTATTGGTCTTTCTAGAACACACTTCACTCTTATTCTTTCTCCTTTCTCGTTCAGGTGTGCATCACCCACCAGAACTCGAACCCTTCTTACTAATCCGTCTTCATCCTTATATGCTTCTTCTACTCTTGCTGATCTCCACTGGTTTCGCGCTGTAGAATCGTCCTTTAGCAGTACTACGTCTCCCGGTTGAAGGTTTCTACGAGGAATGTTCCATTTTTGTCTTTCCTGAAGAGCAAGCAAAAATCCCTTTTTCCACCTATCCCAAAATTGATTCACCAGGTATTGAACACGTTTCCATCTCTTGACCAAGTACACGTCGGCGCGCTGAAACTCTCCAGGCGGGGGCAGTAGTACTCTCGATTTCATGGTGAGCAAGTGATTCGGAGTTAACGGTTCGTCTTCGGGCACATTCATGCCAGGGGCCGCCATAGGCCGGCTGTTAACGATTGCTTCTGCTTCACACATCAGAGTCCGCAGAGATTTCTCGTCTAATTGTGATCCGTGTTCTTCTAACAGGCCGTTAAGCGCGTTTCGTACAGTACGTATCATGCGTTCCCATACTCCACCTGCATGGCTAGCCGTGGGAGTGTTTAGCTTGAATTCAAACCAATCGCATTCCTTCTTCAACAAGAAATTCCGCACTTCATCGTTATCCATTTTCTCGAGGGCTTCCTTTAGCTCACCTTTAGCTCCCACCAAGTTGGTTCCCTGATCCGATCGCAGTTGTCTCACTGGTCCTCTTCTGGCCAAGAAACACCGAAGAACACTTATAAACGAGTCGGTTTCTAACGTTTTAGCGACTTCCAGGTGTACAGCACGAGAGGCCAAACATGTAAAGAGGACTCCATATCGTTTAAGAACCTTTCGCCCATCCTTTATGTGCCAAGGACCGAAGTAGTCTACGGCACAGTATGTGAATGGGGGGGCTGGATGCAGTCGGTCACCCGGAAGATCAGCCATCTTCTGATCCTGCACACTACCACGAAGTCTGTGACATAATACACAACTTGTGATGTAATAACCGACGACGGAGCTTCCTCCAATGATCCAATATCCGTTTGATCGTAACTCGTTTAGCGTTATCCCTCGTCCAGGATGACCCACACGTCGGTGGTAATAACGTATGACTAACGTGGTGACGTGTCCCTTTCTAGGAAGTATAACTGGATGTTTAAGATGGTAAGGAACGTCTGCTCGCTTGATTCGGCCACCAACTCTTAGAGTTCCATTGGAGTCAAGAAATGGGTCGAGCCTGTACAAACAACTGGTTTTCTTCATTGTAGCCTTCAGTTTGGACATCCCACGTCTGTCGGCGGTGTTCCCAGTATGTGCCCGCAGGATTTTTAATTCTTCAGGGAAGGCTTCTTCTTGTACGTGTCGGATGATGGTACCCTCTGCTTTGGTTAAGTCGTCGACGTTGACCTTGTTCTTGTGGTGAATTTGCCTTGTCCGAGCTCGGTCCTTGGAATCCTTCAGTTCATGATTCTTTATACGGATCATCAATTTTTGACAGTTCGCAACGGCTCGTTTGGCACGGTGCCAACACGAAAAGTACTCGAGACGGCTTACGAGTGATGGTAATCTCGTGGTAGTGGCTTGAGTGGTGAAGGATTTAGCTTTCTTCACTTCGGGGTCGCTTGGCGTTGGAATCCACCCTTCTACGACGGTTAACGGTAGTTCTGGTTGCCATAAAAATTCTGGTCCCTTGAGCCAGCGACAGCTTTCACTCAATTGTTTAGCTGATAATCCTCTGGAAGCGTCGTCGGCAGGGTTGTTTTCGCTTTCGATGTAATTCCATTGGTCTGGTGAAGTATTTTCTCGGATTTGTTGCACCCTGTTTGCGACAAAAGACATGGAATCGTCGGGCGTCGTTGCCAATGTAGCCGAGCACAACTTTACTGTCCGTCCAAAATACGTGGGTGATATCGTCGTAGTCCAGCTCTTCTTGCAACATGCAACTGACTTTGACGGATACCAGTGCTGCTGTTAGTTCGAGACGTGGGATCGTAATGGGCTTTAAAGGCGACACTCTGGCCTTTCCAATAACAAACGCGCAATGAATGTCGTCGTTCTCGTTGACCATGCGTAGATAAGATGACTGTCCATAGCCGGTTGTGCTCGCATCGGAAAAGTGATGCAACTCCATAGACTTGGTCTTCTCAAATCCAGCAGGCGTGAGGCACCGCTGAACTTTTAGCTCGTTCAGATGCAATAGCTCATCTCTCCATCTCTCCCACCTTCGCTTGACATCTTCTGGAACTGGGTCGTCCCAATCGGCCCTTTCGCGACACAGATCTTGAAGGATTCGTTTTCCAACGAGTAGCAATGGAGCAACGAAGCCGAACGGGTCAAATATCGAACTCACGGTTGATAAGATGCCGCGACGTGTAAAAGGCTTGTCCTGCAGCGTGATTCTGAATTGAAATGAGTCGGATTCTATACACCATTGTGTTCCCAAGGTTCTCTCGATCGGCAGGTGATCTTCGGTGAAATCTAGGCTCTTAAGATGGGGCGTTCTGTCTTCCGGTTTGACTGTTTCCAGTACTTCCTTGGAGTTTGAAACGAACTTGTGAAGTCGAAGACCGCCTTCGGCCAGCATATCTTTCGCGTTGTGGATCAACGACACCGCTTCAGGAACTGTTGCCACGGATTTCAGCCCATCATCTACGTAGAAGTCCCGTTTAATAAAATTCGCAACTTCTGTTCCATATCTGTTTTCGTTATCCTCAGCTATCGTTCTTAGCCCGAAATTCGCACACCCGGGCGACGATGTTGCTCCAAACAAATGGACGGTCATTCTAAACTCTTTCGGCTCGCTAGTAATGTTCCCGTTTTCCCACCAAAGGAATCGCAGATAGTTTCGATGGGCGCTGTCGACCTTAAACTGGTGGAACATCGCTTCGACGTCGCACGAAAATGCTATTGGTCCTTGTCGAAATCTGCACAGGACGCCAAGTAATCCATTGGTGAGGTCGGGACCTGGTAACAGGTGGTTGTTCAAAGATTCGCCGTGGTAACTGGCACTGCAGTCGAAAACTACGCGGAGCTTATCCGGCTTTTGAGGGTGATAAATTCCGTGGTGGGGAATATACCATGCTGTATTCGATTCGCTTGAAAGTTCGTGCTCGGGAACTCGTTCTGCATACCCTTTTCTGATCAATTCATTCATGACCGCTAAATAGTGCTGTCGATATTTCTCGTCTTTCTGCAGGCGTGATTTAAGTCTTTCTAGTCGCCGCGTTGCCTGAAGTTTATTGTTGGGGAGCTTGGGAAGGTTCTTACGGAATGGAAGGGGCATCTCGTAGTGCTTGCTGTTGGTCTGGTGGACGCCTTCTTGTAACTGCTCGAGAAATTTTCTATCGTCTATCGACAGCGGTTGTGTTGGTTTGCTTCCTTCCGAGAAATCAAGTTCCATCATTTGTCTTACTTGCTGGGGGTTAATCAATTCCTTGATGGTTCCCTTTATAGCGAAAGTACATCCCCTTCTGCTTGATTCCGGAACGAGGGTCACCGTTCGATGAACTACACCTCTGACGTCTTCTTCATTTCGGTACGATCCGTCTACATTTCCAACAATTCCCCATCCAAGATTGGTTAATTGCGCGTAAGGCTCGTTACCTCGGCCTGGAATAACTTGTCGTGGCATAATTGCTTGCGGACAGTTCGCTCCAATCAACAAGGCTACCTCGACATCATGGTGATAGGCTGCGATGTCGGACGCGAGATTTGCCAGATGGGGCCACTTATCTGCCATTTCGGGTCGGGGAATTTGTGATCTTCTTACAGGAATAGAGGTGCAGGAAAACGTACGAGGCAATCTAATCTGGATATCACGCTGGAGATCGTCAATCACTAGTCCATCAACTCTATGGCTTTGAATGATTTCGCTGTCGGCATGCATCGTTGATAGCGAGAGTTGTGTTTCAGGGCCCTTTGCACCAATGCTGTCCAGTGCGCTTTGCGAAACGAAGGTTGTGTCCGACTGATCGTCCAAGAGCGCATAAACTAACACTTCTCTTTCTGAATTGTCCCTGTGGTGTAGCCAAACTGGTACAATCATAGAACTTATTTGAGCTTGGGATTCACCATTCTCGTCACTGGATTTCGTGCAGTGCACTGTCTGTTCTTCCAATGGTGTGTCAGCTTGCTCTTGCTTGGTTTCTTTAGGGATGTTTTTGTAGTCACCATGTAAGGATGTTGGATGGAGCTTGCCACACGTACCACATTTTTTCCGCTTCTTGCATTCTCTAGAAAGGTGTCCTCGGCCGAGGCAACCGAAACAAAGACCCTTTGTCTTGGCAAGTTCCTTCCTGGCCTTGACATCCATCTTCTTGTACTCTGTGCAGCTCTCCAGCTCATGCATTCCATTACATAGTGCACAAATTTTAGCCGAACGTTCACGCTCCTCATAATCTTCCTTTTTGGTCTGGGTTGCCAAGGTTCTAGCAGGATCTGTTCCACTCCGTCTGTGATGTGCTCTGTAGTCTCGTTTATTTCTTAGTCCCTTGAACTCTTCTTCAGTTTTCCGCTGGCGACAATTAACTGGATCGCAGACGATGTCAGCTTCCATTACCACGTACTTCACGAATTCCGAGAACGGTGGGAATTCGCCTGTCTCTTTCTTCCACTTGTAAACTGTTCTACCCCAGCGTGTAGAGGCCCATTTCGGTAGCTTTACTGTCATTTTTTGATTCTCCTGGTCATCGTTGAGAACCCTCAAACTTCCCACCTTTTCCATAGCCTGCTCACATTGTACCAGAAAGTCTGCGTACCTTCGGAGACCGAGGCTATCAAAGGGAGCAATGTGTGGCCACGCGTCGAGTTTCTTACGGAACGCCGCTGCCACCGCAAACGAATCGCCGTACCGCTTGTGTAACACTTCTTTAGCCTTTTGATACGCGTCATCACCTTCCATCAACATGAACCCTTGAATTACCTCCTTAGCTTCGCCAGAGACATATCGGCTCAGGAAATAAAGTCGGTCGGAGGGCTTTGTTGCTCTGCTTTCAACAAGACTCTCGAATGCTCTGATCCAAGTTGGATACTTCAGGTGATCACCGCTAAAGATGCCGGGTTCGGGAAGGGGTAACCGGTTTTGACTTTGGATCTCCAACAATTTCGTTATCGCCGTCAATTGGGACTGAATGAGACTCGGTCCTACAATTTCATTGCCGTTACTTTCGGTTGGGGCATTGGCGTGACTGTGCTGTTCTGCTGGCGGCAGCTGCTGAACACTTCTACTGGTGGCTGCTGCAGACTCAAACATTGTAGCTTGGGGGTTTAGGTCCATTCCAGACGCTTCTCTGACTTGTATGGCATTGTTAGCACGGTTGTCCTGCGTTGAAGCATTGATGTCAATGGGGATTTCATCTGCACGTTGTTCAGTTGTGATCGCAATTTCTTGTGAGTCCAGAAACTTATGAATATGCTCCTGAGCACCATCGTTGCAAGATACGTCATCGAGTAAGCCGCGAGCGACCTGCTCCTCTTCATACTTTGCACACACCTCGATTCGCGCTTCCGTTTCTGCTAGTTCTTTTCTTATCTTGAAATTCTCCTTTGAAGCTTCTATTTGTTCTTTCACTCTCATTTCTTGCCTCTTTATCTCTAGCAGTTTTTCTTGAATTTCCTCCAAGGCCTGCCGGTTTGCCTGATCTAGTTGCTCCTTCTCTTGCGCCAATCGAATTTTTGCCTTAAGAATTGCAGCCTCTTCTTCGAGATCCTGTCTTCTTTGGCGAGTGGAAGAACTTGTACTTGCCTTTGAGGATCGGGATAAAGTACTTTTCGCCGATTTACGAGACACCACGCTTCGATTTGTTCGTCTGGATAATATGGAGGACTTGTCTTCACGATCTGCCCTTAGGTCACGTATAGTTTCGTGCACATGTTTGACAAGAGCATTGTTCTCTCTACTCATATCCTCAAACTTTCCGTACAATGCTATTCTTTCTACAGGGGATTCTACCACACTTTCAAGTACCTCATAGGCTTGAGTGAGATCAAGCATGCACCGTTCTAGAGTACCGCATTCATTTTGTAAATGCGTTATTTCGCAGTTGCTAACCACTTGGGTATTTAGAAAATTGACTTGTTTTCTCCATGCTTTGCTCATAGCATGAAAGTTTTGTTCGACACTTTGTTTAACGTTATTTTCATTATCCATTCCGAGACTTTCCGCGTTGTTTTTCGCAATTCCAGCAATATCCGATACCTTTCCGACAGTTTCCCGACTCTTCGCCGATAATAACACGTGTAACTAATTATTTTAATTAATGCAAGATGGCGGGAATTTATTGATTTTCCTTTCACGTTTGACGATTGACCACAATTGTTTTGTTTATTAAGCCCTTTATTCGAGAGTTAGTATGATTGTAACGATAATTACGTGTCCTTTGTTCACTGAAGCATGAACTATTACGTGGATCCTATCGCAAGTCGTTTTTTAACGCAAAGTTCGTCGACCAAATATCGTTGACTATAACTCCCGGTCGTATTTCGATTCTATTTCGCAAATAATTCTCACACGAGTGACACTACGCACGACCAGAAATTAGGAGTCGTTATACTGACAAGACTAGGACGCATATATGTATTGGCAACAATTTATTTCCAAGACTTGACGTCAACTAACAATATAAAAAACAAAGGATTACTTAAAACTAACGAACAAATGACAAATGACAATTCGAAGACATATTTACATAAATCGTACAAGTAAGTATACTGACCGATATTTCTCCTATTTAGTGTCACTTTAATTGATGTTATCGACGTAATAGATCACTTAAATATACATGAAGGTTCAACTCGAGTAGTTATAACGAAACTCGTGCAAATGTGCCAGTTGTCGTTCGCATCCGCACCAGATAACAACACAAAAACCTGAGAAAGTTTATTATGCTAATTTATGCGACCGCACTTACAGTACCTATAAAACCTATAGTACCTATAGTACCTATAAAACCTATAGTACCTATAGTACCTATAAAACCTATAGTACCTATAAAACCTATAGTACCTATAGTACCTATAAAACCTATAGTACCTATAAAACCTACAGTACCTATAGTACCTATAAAACCTATAGTACCTATAGTACCTATAAAACCTATAGTACCTATAAAACCTATAGTACCTATAGTACCTATAAAACCTATAGTACCTATAGTACCTATAAAACCTATAGTACCTATAAAACCTATAGCACCTATAAAACCTATAGCACCTATAAAACCTATAGCACCTATAAAACCTATAGTACCTATAAAACCTATAGTACCTATAAAACCTATAGTACCTATAGTACCTATAAAACCTATAGTACCTATAAAACCTATAGCACCTATAAAACCTATAGCACCTATAAAACCTATAGCACCTATAAAACCTATAGTACCTATAAAACCTATAGTACCTATAAAACCTATAGTACCTATAAAACCTATAGTACCTATAAAACCTATAGTACCTATAAAACCTATAGTACCTATAAAACCTATAGTACCTATAAAACCTATAGTACCTATAAAACCTATAGTACTTATAAAACCTATAGCACCTATAGTACCTATAAAACCTATAGTACCTATAGTACCTATAAAACCTATAGTACCTATAAAACCTATAGTACCTATAAAACCTATAGCACCTATAGCACCTATAAAACCTATAGTACCTATAAAACCTATAGTACCTATAAAACCTATAGTACCTATAGTACCTATAAAACCTATAGTACCTATAAAACCTATAGCACCTATAAAACCTATTGCACCTATAAAACCTATAGTACCTATAAAACCTATAGTACCTATAAAACCTATAGTACCTATAGTACCTATAAAACCTATAGTACCTATAAAACCTATAGCACCTATAAAACCTATTGCACCTATAAAACCTATAGCACCTATAAAACCTATAGTACCTATAAAACCTATAGTACCTATAAAACCTATAGTATCTATAAAACCTATAGTACCTATAAAACCTATAGTACCTATAGTACCTACAAAACCTATAGTACCTATAAAATCTATAGTACCTATAGTACCTATAAAACCTATAGTACCTATAGTACCTATAAAACCTATAGTACCTATAGTACCTATAAAACCTATAGTACCTATAAAACCTATAGTACCTATAGTACCTATAAAACCTATAGTACCTATAAAACCTACAGTACCTATAGTACCTATAAAACCTATAGTACCTATAAAACCTATAGTACCTATAAAACCTATAGTACCTATAGTACCTATAAAACCTATAGTACCTATAGTACCTATAAAACCTATAGTACCTATAAAACCTATAGCACCTATAAAACCTATAGCACCTATAAAACCTATAGCACCTATAAAACCTATAGTACCTATAAAACCTATAGTACCTATAAAACCTATGGTACCTATAGTACCTATAAAACCTATAGTACCTATAAAACCTACAGTACCTATAGTACCTATAAAACCTATAGTACCTATAGTACCTATAAAACCTATAGTACTTATAAAACCTATAGTACCTATAGTACCTATAAAACCTATAGTACCTATAGTACCTATAAAACCTATAGTACCTATAAAACCTATAGCACCTATAAAACCTATAGCACCTATAAAACCTATAGCACCTATAAAACCTATAGTACCTATAAAACCTATAGTACCTATAAAACCTATAGTACCTATAGTACCTATAAAACCTATAGTACCTATAAAACCTATAGTACCTATAAAACCTATAGTACCTATAAAACCTATAGTACCTATAAAACCTATAGTACCTATAAAACCTATAGCACCTATAAAACCTATAGTACCTATAAAACCTATAGTACCTATAAAACCTATAGTACCTATAAAACCTATAGTACCTATAAAACCTATAGTACCTATAAAACCTATAGTACCTATAAAACCTATAGTACCTATAAAACCTATAGTACTTATAAAACCTATAGCACCTATAGTACCTATAAAACCTATAGTACCTATAGTACCTATAAAACCTATAGTACCTATAAAACCTATAGTACCTATAAAACCTATAGCACCTATAAAACCTATAGCACCTATAAAACCTATAGTACCTATAAAACCTATAGTACCTATAAAACCTATAGTACCTATAAAACCTATAGCACCTATAAAACCTATAGTACCTATAGTACCTATAAAACCTATAGTACCTATAAAACCTATAGCACCTATAAAACCTATAGCACCTATAAAACCTATAGCACCTATAAAACCTATAGTACCTATAAAACCTATAGTACCTATAAAACCTATAGTACCTATAGTACCTATAAAACCTATAGTACCTATAAAACCTATAGTACCTATAAAACCTATAGTACCTATAAAACCTATAGTACCTATAAAACCTATAGTACCTATAAAACCTATAGCACCTATAAAACCTATAGTACCTATAAAACCTATAGTACCTATAAAACCTATAGTACCTATAAAACCTATAGTACCTATAAAACCTATAGTACCTATAAAACCTATAGTACCTATAAAACCTATAGTACTTATAAAACCTATAGCACCTATAGTACCTATAAAACCTATAGTACCTATAGTACCTATAAAACCTATAGTACCTATAAAACCTATAGTACCTATAAAACCTATAGCACCTATAGCACCTATAAAACCTATAGTACCTATAAAACCTATAGTACCTATAAAACCTATAGTACCTATAGTACCTATAAAACCTATAGTACCTATAAAACCTATAGCACCTATAAAACCTATTGCACCTATAAAACCTATAGTACCTATAAAACCTATAGTACCTATAAAACCTATAGTACTTATAAAACCTATAGCACCTATAGTACCTATAAAACCTATAGTACCTATAGTACCTATAAAACCTATAGTACCTATAAAACCTATAGTACCTATAAAACCTATAGCACCTATAAAACCTATAGCACCTATAAAACCTATAGTACCTATAAAACCTATAGTACCTATAAAACCTATAGTACCTATAGTACCTATAAAACCTATAGTACCTATAAAACCTATAGCACCTATAAAACCTATTGCACCTATAAAACCTATAGCACCTATAAAACCTATAGTACCTATAAAACCTATAGTACATATAAAACCTATAGTATCTATAAAACCTATAGTACCTATAAAACCTATAGTACCTATAGTACCTACAAAACCTATAGTACCTATAAAATCTATAGTACCTATAGTACCTATAAAACCTATAGTACCTATAGTACCTATAAAACCTATAGTACCTATAGTACCTATAAAACCTATAGTACCTATAAAACCTATAGTACCTATAGTACCTATAAAACCTATAGTACCTATAAAACCTACAGTACCTATAGTACCTATAAAACCTATAGTACCTATAGTACCTATAAAACCTATAGTACCTATAAAACCTATAGTACCTATAGTACCTATAAAACCTATAGTACCTATAGTACCTATAAAACCTATAGTACCTATAAAACCTATAGCACCTATAAAACCTATAGCACCTATAAAACCTATAGCACCTATAAAACCTATAGTACCTATAAAACCTATAGTACCTATAAAACCTATAGTACCTATAGTACCTATAAAACCTATAGTACCTATAAAACCTATAGCACCTATAAAACCTATAGCACCTATAAAACCTATAGCACCTATAAAACCTATAGTACCTATAAAACCTATAGCACCTATAAAACCTATAGCACCTATAAAACCTATAGCACCTATAAAACCTATAGTACCTATAAAACCTATAGTACCTATAAAACCTATAGTACCTATAAAACCTATAGTACCTATAAAACCTATAGTACCTATAAAACCTATAGTACCTATAAAACCTATAGTACCTATAAAACCTATAGTACTTATAAAACCTATAGCACCTATAGTACCTATAAAACCTATAGTACCTATAGTACCTATAAAACCTATAGTACCTATAAAACCTATAGTACCTATAAAACCTATAGCACCTATAAAACCTATAGCACCTATAAAACCTATAGTACCTATAAAACCTATAGTACCTATAAAACCTATAGCACCTATAAAACCTATTGCACCTATAAAACCTATAGCACCTATAAAACCTATAGTACCTATAAAACCTATAGTACCTATAAAACCTATAGTACCTATAAAACCTATAGTACCTATAAAACCTATAGTACCTATAGTACCTATAAAACCTATAGTACCTATAAAATCTATAGTACCTATAGTACCTATAAAACCTATAGTACCTATAAAACCTATAGTACCTATAGTACCTATAAAACCTATAGTACCTATAAAACCTATAGTACCTATAGTACCTATAAAACCTATAGTACCTATAAAACCTACAGTACCTATAGTACCTATAAAACCTATAGTACCTATAGTACCTATAAAACCTATAGTACCTATAGTACCTATAAAACCTATAGTACCTATAAAACCTATAGTACCTATAAAACCTATAGTACCTATAAAACCTATAGTACCTATAGTACCTATAAAACCTATAGTACCTATAGTACCTATAAAACCTATAGTACCTATAAAACCTATAGTACCTATAGTACCTATAAAACCTATAGTACCTATAGAACCTATAGTACCTATAGAACCTATAAAACCTATAGTACCTATAAAACCTATAGTACCTATAAAACCTATAGCACCTATAAAACCTATAAAACCTATAGTACCTATAAAACCTATAGTACCTATAAAACCTATAGCACCTATAAAACCTATAAAACCTATAGCACCTATAAAACCTATAGTACCTATAGTACCTATAAAACCTATAGTACCTATAAAACCTATAGTACCTATAAAACCTATAATAATAGTACCTATAGAACCTATAGTGTGTATATTGGTTATGGTATTTATAGATACATCGTTTATTGACCTATGTGGACTGGCGCCTATATGTCATAGAATTGTAACGCGGATCCATTCCAGTCGCATAAGATAAAGTACATACCATAGATATAGTAGGTCTAGATTGCTGACTCATAGTATAATTACTATTGCGTAGGCGTGACCTGTATGATAAATCCAAGATGGCGCGGGAACCGGGCAAAAAACTATAAGATTCTACTGGGAAATCCATGTTTTTCGCGATTTAAAACGTCTCGTTGCTTGGAACCGCTTCGAACCAACATTTTTTGGAAACAACTAATTATTGCGGAAGTTTTGAGCACAATTTGTATAATTTCTGTTGAATTCCTCGTGAAAATCTCGCTCGTGAAATGTGTTGTGAATTGGTCACTTGGTCAGTTCGAGACATTTGTTGTCCAAAATATGTATTTTTGACCGGCTTTGGCCTCTTGGGTGTTATTCTGACCTACAGCTACCCTAAATTAAACATTTACAAAACGATGGAGCAAGATGTTCGCGTACAAATCGATTATTCGCTTGATTTGTGTGGTGTGTGATTTTCATTTACAATCATGTATACTGTAATGCAGTGTCACAGTGTATCGATGAATCTATGGAGCAAGATGATACATTTTTTGACGTTGTTAATTAGAAAATTATTCTAACGGTATTTGTGTTCACTTCATACAATGTCTTTCAGGCTTAATTAGGCCTAATTGGGTTAAATTTGTGTTGAGTGTGTGCAAACTACCCAGACTGAAAAGTTTTATTTTGTACATAAAATTAAAGATCCTTTTCACCAGAGAATTTTGCGCAGAAATGTAGAAAACTTCTAGAGTCTAATCAGGTGGTCTGGGTTCAGTTTAGTTGATGACCCTCAGACTCAGTAAATAAATTTATCATCATCAATATTGAGCACAGTTGGCAGGTTAGGCTATAGCTTTTCTGATGATTTGTGCAGATTTCTTCATGAATTATTAATGATTTTATAATCACGACTAATTGTTCATTGGAGTATAGCAAATGGGCATTAGAATATTGCTTTACCATACTTGCATGTTTGCAGACTTTGCTCCAATGTTGCACAAGCTAGCAAGCAGGTGCATGTTGCATTCTATGTACAGTGTATGCAAAAGTATGCCAAAGTTTACCATTATGTTAATTTTAAAGTAAACATATAGTTTAAATTCAAATAAAAAAATTTCGGTCATTAAACTGTGGACTGTTCAGTTAATTCTACCCACATTTCACACACGATTCACACGAACAAAACTTGCAGCTGTAGCACCAGTTTTCGATTATATTTTAGTAATGCATATTACATAATTCAGACAATATTTACTTGATAACCTATCCGTCTTTGAAGTTCGAAAACAGTACGTTGGCTTGAAGTCGTATCTATGTAGTAAATATTACTAACGTTCAGGTATCACACACCACACAAATCAAGCGAGCAATCGATTTGTACGCGAAGATCTTGCTCCATCGTTTTGCAAATGTTTAATTTAGGATAGCTGTAGGTCACAATAACACCCAAGAGGCCAAAGCCGGTCAAAAATACATATTTTGGACCACAAATGTCTCGAACTGACCAAGTGACCAATTCACAACACATTTCACGAGCGAGATTTTCACGAGGAATTCAGCAGAAATTACACAAATAGTGCTCAAAACTTCCGCAATAATTAGTTATTTCCAAAGCGATTCCAAGCAACGAGACGTTTTAAATCGCGAAAAACATTGATTTCCCTGTAGAGTCTTATAGTTTTTTGCCCGGTTCCCGCGCCATCTTGGATTTATCATACAGGTCACGCCTCCGATCTATGAGTCAGCAATCTAGACCTACTATGTCTATGGTTTTACCAGACCTGAAGATAGTCTTGTCGAACAAGACTTTCGAAATCTCATCATCGGAAAAAATAGGAATATGCTTTAAGCAACCATAGTGTATTGCGGCTGACTTTTCTGTGACAGGGTATCTAACAAACTTAGTAAGACTTATGACACAGGGATTATTCTAAGGAATATTTATCACTGCACAAAAACACGAAAAATAATAAAATTCTTATAAATTTAGCAATATACAGAACCTTCAGACTGTCGTGTATAAATGAATGTGCTCCGATTCTCCAACTTATGGACAGTTTACCCCACGTATATCAGTTATGCAGACGAACGAGCCAAAATCACCCTGGATGTTGAGTTCTAATTATATTACTAAAAGTTATTACACAATAACACAGATGTATCTATCGTCATATCTTACCAGTACGTCAAAGTGCAATCCAGCCTTGATAATAAACAGAACGAACAGCATCGCCACCAAAGACTAAAAGAGTGCCTGTATGTTGGGAAAAGCCGCGACACATTACATCGTTTCAGATAGTGATGGTGATCCTGTATTTTGTGCGCTCTTCCATACCGGCGATTGTCGGCTAAAAACTGTTATAATTGCTGGCTTGAAATGAAACATACTTGAAAGAAGGTGATCATCAAAATAGCAAAATCAGTGAAGCTATGTACACTGCATTTTTTTGCGGAAAATTATTATCATATTATCAACAATTATATACCAACCACACCCATTTTCTTTTGTTCTCGATTGGTTTTGGTTTTTTGAGTAAGACCAGATTCTAAAAGTTTGGTGGCGGTTTTGAATATTTCCAGGGGAAAGCGGGGCTGAAATATCAAAACCCGGTTCTGGTCTTGAACGCAAATTCAAAACCCGGGTCAAGTCTTGAATTTTAATTCAAAACTCGTTTGTTTACGAATTAAAATGTGGTATTAGCGGAGTATAAAAATATCCATAAAATGTCTAGACGCAGGCAACACAACAAAAGTTTACTCAAAATAAACATAACAAGCACACGAGCACAGCAACTTTTAAATTATTCAATTGATATTAAAACTAATATTTATATTTTTATTGACTTATCACCACTGATCCTTTGGTGTGAACTTTGATTTACGTCTTTTTTAATTTCCACACAATTTTTGTCTAGAGTTTCACATCGTTCTTGTTCCTTAATTTTCTTAGACTTAGTTGCATTCACACTATCAGACACTTGAACTTCTTGTTCACTTGAAGTTCTCTTGTATGCTCTCACAGCAATGCAACAGCCCACTTATCCTTGTATCTTGTTGATTTTGGCACACAATCATCTATCTTTGCTCGAACTTCTGTCTCTGATACTGGCGCCGCAAAGCGATCGAAACCAGTTGCACTTGGCTGCTCTTCGACTTCATTTATATCGCTAGCTAACGCCCAAATATTTTCATCTGGCGGCAATGTGTCCTCACACAAGACGTCAAGTGTAGGAAAAGTTCTTTTTCGTTGTTGACTTGACTGGGTAATATACATTTCTGGATCAGAAATGCCGGACTCCATTACTGCTTCGTCTAAATTCAAAACTAGCGCAAACCTATGGCGTTGATAATTTACACCTATACGAAAGCACGCAGCGCTTCGTCTTAAATAGCTGAAACAAAGACAGCCAGACGATTTACTTCTGTTATGCAAATATTGTCGCGTCTTGTCCCTGGGTTTCAAACATTTGAATTTCAGAATATTTTTATTTATTCTACACCATAATATAAGTACCCAAGCAATGTATATCAATCAAAAACTTCATACTTCAAGCCGTTTCTCAAGGTTGAGAGCCGTTTCAAAATTCTCGGTCTTTCATTGAAATTCAAGAACAAGGTCTTGAATTTCAATGAAAGACCTCCCATTCGGTTGTTATCCTATATGTAATAGGAAATTACTTAAGCAACGACGTTTTAGCGGCAGGGGCGACGTGAAAACGATAAAGACTGGGACGAGTTATTATCGTTCCCGCCATCGTTAAGAATTGTCGAAGCAGCAATACCCGAAATATTTGAAGCAATACCCGTTTAGCATCAGTTGAACATCAGACGTTTTGAAGGGTTAGACTCGAACAAATTTTCTGAAATTTTGTACAGTAATACAACACTAGGCGTCAGGGTTGCCAGATTGCATGAATAAATTAGCCAAACTTTTAACAATGCTCTTTGTTTTTCATTGTATTTGCCTTTTGTTTACTTTGTTTTTTTGACAGCACTAATGATGGTTTGGCTTAATTATTCAAGAAATCTGGCAACCCTGCTAGGCGTATTTTCCATCTAGCAAGTGAAAAAAAACATCGTACATTGAGGCGCTTCGCGAAACAGAGAGCGATTTCAGATTTGTCTATTTTTTTTATACACCCTGTATGTATCGGACAACGGAAACAAGCCTATGAATAAAATAATTTTCCCGTCACTAATTACTAGTGAAATTCATCTCCCCTCAAGCAATCTTGCTGGCGCCACTAGTCTATAGGAACATACGCAGAAATAGTGATATAGCGATAGCGATCATATATATATATATATATATATACGTACATATATACATATATACATATATATATATATATATATATATATATATATATATATATATATATATATATATATATATATATATATATATATATATATATATATATATATATATATATATATATATCTATCTATATATATATATATATATATATATATATATATATATATATATATATATATATATATATATATATATATATATATTAATTTATTAATTTAGGTAAACAAAAACTAGCTATATTCAGCAATATTTTGCTTGGCCGTATTAAACGACTATGCAGTTTTCCTTCCTCACTCGTTTCCTCAGTTCTCTTGTCACACTGGCTATTAACCAACACGTCCTTTGCAACTGCAGCAGTCTCTCTGGGTTTTCTTGTAGTTGCACTTGCGAAGTTATTGATGGGATCCAAAATTCAGATAGACAAAAGAAGACTTTTCTAATTAGTGGCAGTAGCTGTGGGCACTTGTTTGAAAAGGGCTGGCAAAATACGGATAGCAAGAGTTGGTAGATACAGGTACATATGTGTTACAGCTTATTAAGTGCAACCGCACACACTAGGTTAGCTGCCGGCTTTACTATGTCTTTGCAACACCGAGTTTGGGCTTTGAATTCATATCCCTAACAAGAACAGGTATTTTACACTATTGTAGATTTTCTTCATTTTTTTGAAAGTTTACTAAATTTTCTTTCTTTTTTTCGGTTTTGAGCTTCCAAACAAATCTCACTATCATCTTGCTTATTTATGTGAGATTAATTCATTTAATTGCGCGTAGGTGTTGCATGCCTTCACGTTTACAAATATTTTAGTTTTACAATAATTAATGTGTACTCGCTATCGTTTACACAGAAACAAAGCACAAAGACAATTATTTAACAAACCGACATGTACGCAAATTTGAAAAGATTTCTTATCGGTCTATTTATAGACCAAAAATTGTGTAGGAACGTGCAGAAGTCAACGATTGGTGCTGCACACGTTTGCATCTTGTATTCTATAAAATAGGCAGGATTTCTCTTGCATTGTTGCTTTCAATAAAATAGCAGAAATTCAAATAGCAAGAATTATTTATTGCTAATCCTTAGCAGGTCAAACTGTTATTTATTTTTCAGAAAGCTATATATTTCACCAGGAGCCACAAAAGTTTTCACACGCTGTTTTCAAACGCTGTTTTCAACCGTAGAATAACCCTGTTTTCAGTTGAGAAGATATATGACTAAAACAAGGTTAAAAAGGCGCTAGTAAAGGTTCGAAAACAGCGTCTGAAAATGGGTGACATGTGTGGCGCCTCCTTGTTATTTTTGGTGGACTTCAATTTAGCTTCATTGCTTCAAAGATAGCGGCCAGTAATTGTTGCAAGAATAATTGTAGGAATTTTTGGAGCTCATGCGCATATGTGTACACCGACCGCTGGTCTTCGCCAGTCTCGCTTTGCGTGTATGATGTATTGTCATGTAAGGATTGTGAACCCACGTTTAGCCTCGTGTGATATGCCTATGTAAATAAAATTCTGAAATTAGCTTAAATTCTGTAACTTGAATTGAAGTGTTTGGTCAACCGCGCCTGTTATGTTTCTTTCATTTATTGTATTACGCAGGATAGCAGACGTGATAAAAACATGTTTGAATCGTGACCTCAGTGGCGTCAGAGGATTCTAGTAGCCCCCTAGCCCTATCCTGTAGTTATAATCGGAAAAAATGTAATTAGCTATTACGGGCGAAAAGGATCAATTGAAATTGAAAAAAAAGAAGATTCATGACCTTGCCGCCAGGTACCGACCGTCATGGCAACAGTATATTGTCTCGTTTATGTAACAATATACATGCGCTTAATTTTCATTGGCTCTTAAACACAAAGACGTTTTGTTATGATAATATGAAGTTCTGCTATATAAGTACACGTGTATCATCATTCGACCAAGATGATGAACGAAAGAGACTAAAATATCACAATGAGTGTAAATAAGATTGGTTTTGTCGGGGCTGGAAAACTAGCTCGTGTATTGACTGTAGGTTTTATTCGAGCCGGAATATTAACACCACAAGATATTATAGCTAGTGCTCCAACTGAACGTGATGCAAAAGATTTTCGAGACATGGGCTGTCCAGTGACAACAGACAATAAAGCTGTTGTTAAAGAGAACCCGTTTGTCATACTCGCTGTTAAACCACAAACTCTACATTCAGTTGTACGAGAAATAGCTCCATTGGTAACTCGGGATCACTTAATCATTTCCCCAGCGGCTGGAGTGACTTTAGGTTCAATTCAAAATGAACTGCCTGGTCGGTCTCGCGTCGCTAGAATGATGACCAATCTAGCAGTTGAATATCGTGAAGGTGCAACAGCATTTTGTCAGGGCAGATTTATGGAAGAAGAAGACTATGAAACAATGATGTATTTGTTTTCATCGGTAGGATATTGCTTTGAAACTCAAGAGGGTTTAATGGATGTCATGACGGGATTGGTTGGTGGTGGTCCGGCATATATGTACTTGGCAATAGAAGCACTAGCTGATGGTGCTGTAGAAGCTGGGGTTAACAGGCAAGATGCTATTCAACTTGCTGCTCGAGCTGTTTCTGGGGCTGCTAAGATGGTGCTAGGAACAAAACAACATCCTGGTGAACTGAAAGACAATGTCTGTTCAGCTGGTGGCTCAACAATAGCAGGTATATTTGCACTAGAACGAGCTGGATTTCGAGGATCACTCATGGAGGCAGTGAAGGCTTCCTCGGAACGTGCTAAACAAGTTGGTGTCGAAGCCATCCAGCATAAATCATATAGTGGAAAGTAGGCTTAATGTAATTGAATTTTATATACAATGTGGAATATATTTTAATCTGTGTTGTAAATTGTTACTGGTATATTTGTAAACATTAGAATATTTAATGTTGTTCCTTTCTTCCTTTCTAAATGGGGGAATTTGATTTTGCCTATAAGTATGATATGTTTCATGTTTACCTAGTATGTAAGCAAAAATGAAGGTCTTGTTCATTATTGCAAAGAAATACCTTCAGTCTTAAAATATAAATTGCAGGGCTTAAATATCATTTGCAACAGATTAGTACAGTGTAATTTCAAATCCACCTGAAGAGGAACAACATCTGTTTTAATGAACTAACTTTTATAATCCAAACTAATTAGTTCCACTTTACTCTTTTTCTCTGCAGAAGCTTTTTTGGGATTTTTTGGTTTGATAAGCTCCCCCACACCCTTCTCCATCCACTTTCAACTTACTTATCCAATCAAAAAAGCCTCTGTGCAGAAGAGTGGTGCCACTTGGTTTTGTTTCAAAGCTCAAAGAGCAGGAGAAAATATTTGCTAGTGGAAAAACCTGCTTATTTATGTAAATAAATCTGGCATCCCCAGTACAAGCAACAGGCTGACTGTGATTTGCAACATATAGTTATGCATTACATCAACTATACATGGTAGTAGCTATAGGGAAGCATAAAGGCACTAAAGAGCTTTGTGGGAAGATAATGCATGAAGTTTTCTCATATAACACTATAAAATACATTTTCCCACCATTGCGCTCAGTTTGCATGATGCAGCATAGCATGGAAACATACTTTGTGAATACAGTGATGAAGCTGCCTGTACCCAGGGGCATATTATAGGAGCACTCTTCTCTCACATCAATATGATGTTTAACAAATAGATAACTCATAAAAATGGCGTTCTATGTTTTGTATAGATTGTGATCACATCGAATAGCATGTGAAAATCTTTTCAGGGTGCTACAAAACCTAGCTTTGCAAAATTTTCAACTTTTATCGAACCTGGTAAGATCAACAGTGATCTACTTACGGCTCATGGGCTTCAATTCCACCTGAGATAGAACTTCCAATGTTATCGACTTAATTAATAATAAACTAACCTTTCGACATTTCATTGTATTTATTGTATGCACTTACCTCACAAATTATTTCTTGGATGGACTGCTGAAAATGTTGCTTAAAAAAGTGCATTAGAATTTGGTAAGTTAACCACCACATTTTCTTCAGTACATTTATTATTTACTTTGAATGAAACCATGCACGAAACTATTTATTAATGTTTGTATATGTGACTATAATTTTGTTGAATCTTCTTCATTGTTACTGATATTCACTATGCAAACAATGCAACAAACTATGCAACAAACTATGTAAACAATTTGAGGGTTCTTGCATCGTTTTTGCTTACCAATCTCCGATTAAAATATGCCATATAGTAATGCTCACAAATGAAGACGGCATGCGCCAAATTTAGTGTTATTCTCACAAATCTTCCTATATATCACGTTTACAACAAATAGATACGTAAAACACCGAATATTGCATGTCATGTGAGATGCTGACGCCATTTCGCGCGTAAAAATGCAAACCGAATGCGGATTAACTAATTGCTGACGTCATTAAAAATTTCTTAAACTGAATGTGCTATATCTCCTTATTTTGCACGGTGACCTATCTTTTTTGACCAAATTTTGTATGCAGTATTGTACCACAAAAGTCTTGCATTATACAAAAAATAAAAAATTTCTATAATGTGGAAAAAATGTTCTTCAAGAAAACAGTATTTTCGTAGTTTAAAAAAAATTGGCGTTATAGAATTTTCGTAAATTTTGCACAATGTTAGTCTATAGTGTTTGTAACATGATGCAAAGAAAAAAATTGAGGGTCACCATGCTTCTTTGTGACTTGCGCGGCAAAATACATCGTTTGTGAGTAAAATTCATACGCAAGTGTTGTCATAGCAACGGAGCATTGGCCATCAAAACTGCCATAATTTGAAAGAAAATATGTTAATTATAACATATTTTAACATGAACAATTCAATACGGACTTATTTAAATTAAACAGCTCGAAAATTAAAAGTGTCAAGTAAACTATAGCTTAATTTTTTAAAACTGTATCGAGCCACCTTAAATGTTTTTCTCTAAACTGTTTGAAATAACCCAACAGCTGCAAAGATTTTGGGTTTAAGTACTCGCAACGCTGATTCCAAATCAGGTTCCTCGGAAATCATCGCATCAGAAATTTCACCAAAACTGGGACGTAATTTCATTAGCTTTACAGCAACATAATTTCCATCTATATTTTGACTTGAAGTACATTGACAAAGTTCGTTTTCGAGCGCGTTTATTAGATTATCTATAAGTGGCAACAAATGCGGGACAGTAGTACGTATCATTTCTTGGTTCAGTTTTCTTACATGCAGTACCACAAAAACAATGGTTTTCAAGTGATAGCGGCAGAAGATTTCCTGGTAATGAAGACGCATTCGCGGATGAAGGCCCTTTTGTCGACTCTTTAGATGTTTTCTTCGGTATATTACGTAGCAATGGGCAATGGTCTATAACCGAGTTGCTTTTCAGTCTCTTAACTTTCCTTTGAGGAAAGTACTAAACTGTTTTCATTGTTATGTTCTACATTTATATTACAATAACTTTATTGTTCTGAATAGTTGTGTATGCTTGTACAAAATCTACGCTTTTTACATGAATACTTGTGCTTTCGTCCGTTCCCTTTTCTTTGTACTAAAATGGCTTCCCCGCGTGACTTGAGTTGCGCACTTCTACGTTTGAATTTTTCCCCAAGAATCGCTTTTGGTGGACACACTTCGAAAACACCTCACATCTTCTGTTTAACAAGTTTGCCTCGTCTGCGTTCAAAATCCAAAATTTTTGCTGCAAGCATAGGCTGCAGCTCTTTCCACCACTGGAATAGCAAACTGCCCGTCAGCGCCGGGCGTAGGTAAAAGAGCCTGGGTACGAGGTTGACTGCCCGTTTCAGGATGGACTATTGAAGACCGCATTCTCTTTCACTGAAAATTCGCAAACTCTCTTAAATCCCACGTATTTAGAAAGTCCCGTACTATTTTTGTACTCTATTTTGCTGAAAGATTTCTTATGGTTGTTAAAGCGTTCCTTGGAAGTGTTTCCCGTCATACTGATGTAAACTTTGGGCTTCGAATTGCTTGTAATAACTTCTGCTTTGTAAACTACGCATTTTGTTTGGTATTCGTTTTGCAAGGGGCATTCGAGGAGTTTCCTACACTTGCACGATGTTTTGTTTGCAGATGATGTTGGGCTTATTCTTCAATTACATGTTCTTATGCTGAGAAATGATGGTTTTGCCGTTTTTGATGCAGTTGTAACTCACTTTTACCTGTTATATACGATTAAAGATCTTGTGTATTCCGTAAGGGATTGGGCGGTGCATGGGAAGCGTTTGTCGACTATCTCAAGAGGTTTTTATCCACATCTGTTATAACGTTTTTGTTGTACGGTGGGTTGAACCAAATTATATTACGATGCCTTGATAATTCAAGAATCAAGTAAGAGCAGTTAATTGAGCATGCAACTTGTCGCCTGAAGATCGCGAAACTTAGAGTTGCGACTTTAATTTAAGTAATAATAATAAAAAACTGTAAAGCTCTACTCTAATATATGGTATTGAGCACTCTTAAACTACTCAATAATTTCAATATTTTGTTGAAAGCATCAGTATTAACTATTAACAACTATTAACATTAATTATTTTTATTTGTTTCTTCAGCATTGGCCATGCATGCTTGTCTTAAAAGACTTTTTATAAGAAAGCAAACACTTTTTTGCATACAAGCCTCGCTTTCTGTTTCATTTCGACCCGTAAGCTCGGATCTTCAATGTAGCAATAAGCGCATTAACCGTTTTCTGCCTATGACTTTGACCGAACGAGAAATCTGTTTTAAATTTGAAGTAAGCTAGACAAATCTACGTGTGTTTTATCACACATAAAGACGCCTTCACGGCTATGATTTCCTTCGTATTTTTGCATTATTAATAACTTTTTGAAGATATAGTAACATATACTAGTTTCATAAAATTATCATTTTTATTAATTTCAATTATCAAATTCTATCTATTTTATATATAAATCAACAATTATTTACAAAAAGCACATTATAGTATTTAATTCTAATTAATTAATTCTATTGTACAAATAAGCTGTCTTCACAGATAAAAATGTTTTAGTCTCTTCCAAATAGGAGAAATTTAGATAAATACCGATTGCGAGGGTACATGTGATGTAAAGACCAGCTAGATCGAACGTTATATATACGTCCACATTTATACCCTAGTGTGCATAAACAAACACCATGAATGTTGATTTTTGAGTCATAAAGTCATTTTCATGACGATCATTTTACCTTCGTCATATTGTCGCAAATTTAATAAGGTAAAAATATTAATTCAACAGAAAAATTAGGTCTGAATGTTTTCCAAGTCTTCTTCTTATGGGGATTATCTAACTCGTTTCTTGTCAGCAACAAACTAAATAGAAAGAAAACAATGTATTTTCCTCGGCTTGAATTTCGACATACGTAGTTTTTCACTCAATTAAGATTAAGAAACATTTAGCTACCCTCAAGAAATACAGCTGTATTAATATACTATACTATAGTTATAGTCATACAAATGGAAGGTTTCGCATGTAAAATACATTGTCATTTTCATTTGGGAACGGAACAGAATGGTAAAGACCTTCCATTTTGCTTTCGTCACAAGGATTACATGTATACATATATATTTTATTAAAATTTATGTATTTTATATATTGTAATATTATAATATCAGTATTTAAGATACCTGTCTTCCTGAATAAATCCAGTGTAAAACCAGAAATAAAAAGCACATTTATCATAGCCGACTGGGACATTCTAAACGATAAAAAAGGACTTTCAATCAAAGCAAATAACATGTAATTCGTACAATGGAGTGTATAAAAAGTATACTCTTTCAAATTGAAATTATCCGTAGCAAATTGTATTAATTGGACAACTCAGACTTGGAAATATATTGTAATATTAACAGTAATGATAATGTACTAATGACTTTAAATTCTTATAGCACGATCTATATGCATGATATAATGGATGCTATTTTATATATATTTAATATTATGCTAATTTACCTTTATTTGGATTTTACATAGCTAGGTGTAGCACAAAAGTATACACCCTTTCAAATCCAAATTTTAATATTAGCTCTAACTGCTTCGAATTAATGATTTGTTCAAACACAAGGCATGTGTGCCAAACATTCATCTGAAACAGAGGTAATACTAAAATTTGATTTTGAAAGGGTGTAATTTTTTATGTACATCCTATGTACGAATCCAAATGCTGCAAAACAATTGATAAATAGCATCTAATACCATGCATATATAGATCGTGCTATGAAAATTGAAAATCATTAATAAATCATCAATTACATATAATTTCTTTACATAAAAACGAAAATATTGACTAAGTGCATGACTAAATTCGGCGCCGTAGAAAGTGTTAATTTTTTTTAGGGGGGGGAGATGAATATTCATATTTTTGCATAGCATCATACTAGTATACTATTGCAAATGCTGTAATTTGATTGGCTACCCTACTCGCTATCTATTCATCATTAGATACCGAGTAGCGAAACAATCATCTTTCTAGAGAATTTCCTTTTTAAGAATTTTTAAAAAATCAATTTTTTGTTGAATATTTCGTGTTTAATCTTTGATTCTACTAAAACAATTAGATTACTCGCTCTCAATTTCTATGAGATGATAGTTGATTCGGGCTTCGCTCTCATCAACTATCACCTCATAGAAATCTCAAGCTCGTAATCTAATTGTTAAATAGAAAGGGATTTTTATCGAACCTTATTTGAAGAAAAGAACATAATCTTTGTCTCTCCAACAACTACTGGGGAATCCTCCTCCAAATGTATCGTTATTTTGTCCGAATCATCGTCAAAACCTGCCTGAAAGCCCCATATGATGGGAAATAATAATTATAATAATGATAATTCATGGGCAATAATAATAATAATAATTGTTTTAAGCTAGAGCAAAAATACGTCATTGATATAAATTTGCTTAAGTACTGTATATGCAATCATGTAAACTTGTCATGCATGAGTGCTTCACATGTGTTGTTCACAGTAATGTGATTTGTATATTAATGAAATAGAAAAGTGAAACTTTTAGAAAGTTTACGCAAACCTAGATGTACATGCAGCATATATACCTGTCGCCCTGACTTGTCGTTTACAACTCTTTCCAAAATAATGTTGCCGTCTATTATGATTTCAAAACGCAAGTCATCACCATTACCATTTCCAACACCTATAGAAAACAAAATACTTCTTGAACTTTCTTTATTTTTGATAAAACGTGGTAACTGAATGGTACCTATTCATTAAATCTACAACTCTTTTTCACACTACCACGCGTTACTATTCTTACTCAATATTTCTGCGTTCGTTTACTATATTTTCTGTTGTAAAAAAATCTGTGCCATGCACGAAACTCGCTGATCTGCAGGAGAATATCTATAGTATCTTATCCACTCAAGACGACCGTATCAATCTTTTACCCAATGAATAGACACACGAGCAGACAGATTTTAAAAATATACACACCGACGTACTTTTTATTCCCTCAATTATAATGTGAGATATTTTTCTTGGAACAGCTTGTGGAACTTCCCAGTTCAAGTCATATATTATTTTCTCCATATATGCGACAAAACGACTCTATAGCAAAGATAGCTTATGCATTCATTTACACAATGAACGAAGTGATATAATACTAGGACATACATGTAACAAATTCCATGTTGGAAAGTTTGATTTGCTAAGGAAATAAGCTGTTTACAGTCGTAATTAAGCAGTTACCCATCGTCCCTTACGGGATCAATATTCAAGATTAATTATATATTTTTTGGAGGACGTTTTATGTAAGCTAACCTGACTTGGAGTTTCAACTCCTTGAAATGTTTTTCCCACAGTCAAGTCAGTCCGGCGTTTCCCAAAATACTCTAAGCTTTCCTGTAAATATAGTTACACAGTGAGGTATACAGCTTCTTATACATTCTTTTTCATGCATACATCTTGACAAAGAAAAACTGTATATTGGTTAATACTGCACCTTAGCGACTCTAAATCTTCCATTGGCTAAAAGCCAAGTGCAGATCGCTGTTCCAGTACGCCCTTTTAAACAAAAATTTACCTCATCAACACAATTTGACAATTTTATAACGTATATACGTCAAATATATATATACTAAAACAAATCATGTGCATGCATGTACGAGTATATCATTTTTGTTACAATCGCCAGATACTCCACCTTTCCCTCCTTTACAATGCATAGCAACAACATTTTCTGAATCAGAATTTAACCATTCTTTAACGTCTTTACAAAATTCCACTAACTCTCTGCAAGGTACAGTATTTGTAAAATTAGAAAATCGAGGGATTCTTTGCAGGAATATTGACGAGTATACATATAAACAAAAGATATTAAACGGTGGCGCGGAGATATGAATATGATTTTCAAGTGGTGAAAACAATATTTCACGACTGAGCACAGCGAGTGGATAAAATATTGTTTTTAACACAAGAAAATAATATTCATATCTTCAAGCTACCGTGTAATTTTCTTCTTATTATATGGTCAGAAATCGGAAAAAGCTAACAGAGAAAATATAAATCTCGCGGGAAAACACACGCGTTTTTCACGCGTTGCATATTTTTTTCATATCTTCACTAGTGAAAATATGGAAAATACTAGTGTTTTATAGTTTACGGTAAAACATCATAACCATATGATAATAGATAATTATGCGGGAAATTTTCAGAATAGACTAAGGTCAGGCCAAAATATATCGATACCTTAATTTTGGAACATTATGATCGTCGGTTTTTAGGCGATACACTTGATTTTTAAACATGGAATGATCATAACCACGTTCACCTACAGATGACAATAAAAAAGAAACTAAACCCGGGATAAGTGACTGATAACCAAGTGATTGCATGCTGTTGTAATACAACCGTTGTATAGGGTACAGTACGTATATTCACTGATACTTATGCACAGAATAGAAATTAAACAAAAGGTTCACTCTCGTCGAAACCTGTCATCTTCTCATATCGAGCTAAACAAGTATATTGCAGTTCGCTACCTGTTTCCATCATTCGAATGGACGTAATGCTATTTTTCAACAAGTAAGATCCTTTGAAATAGGTTCTAAATTCTCTTTAATCCTAATCGTAATTCTAATCATAACAACAGAATACGACTACCTAAACAAATTCTTCAAATTAAAACATGTGAAAACGATACAACGTCAGTGTGGCGATTGGAAAATAAAAATACACTGGTTTAGGGCACTGAAACGAGTGCGCCAAACTGCGTAAGGCGTGACCAGTGATTTATATAGAGTGAACCTTCTGGTAATTTTCTATTCTGTGCTCATAGCATGTGCAAACGTAGCATGTAATACTTATAGTGACTCGGTAGCTCCATTTCGCCAGAAGGTCAGATGAGTTTAGATTTCGAAAAATTATAGACCTACATGCACTGCGCATGCCTATTGCTACGACCATGTGCGTTTACTAAATGTCTAAATACCGCAAAATGTTACCTAGCCACTTTGAAAATAATGCACAGTTCTTAAATAATATGATCTGATTAGTTGAAATAAAGTCCTAAAATAAAGTTTTTGATATTGTCGATGTTATTATATTAATAAAACAATTACTATTATTATATTGCTGACTTTAGTGCCAGTGGAAACAATATTTCATATTGTAAAATTCCTATCCTGCACCGCCGTGTAATATTCCCTATATACTGTCATTCATTATCCCATCCTCATTGCGACATGTAACTGTATACACCATATAACTGTATACACCATCTCTATAATTCAAGTTAGTGGAATTTTCATAGCAAGTCATGAAGTCTAAAAAATGTTAGTTTGACTTATTCTTAATTGTGGCTATGATTTAGGATATATACAAAACTAACGGCAAAGAAAACTTACTGCACATGTTATAAATTTTGTAGTGTCCAGGGTGTTTGGTCTCAAAAAAACGCGCCACTTCCTAGAAAGAAACAATTATTTTGTGTTAATTATGTTATATATACACGTGTAACAAATATTACACAGAATGCATGAAATATTGAAATAAAAAGTGTCGTAGTCTTACTGAAATGGGATTTCTGTATAACTTGTACTTTCCCGATGATGGAAATGACATTGCTATAACATTCTCTATAATAATAAGCAGATGAATTAAACACCAATAATTGCCTTTGGGTCACTATTCAGGGTACAATTACTTTTCAAAACGTCACAATAAAATCGGGAATAATGTGTCTGTATGTGGATATGCTATTTCAAAAAAATCAGCATATTTTAGAATAAAATCAGTTTTTGCATGTTTATGGTTTCTTTTCTTCTCTTTGGCACTTTATGTACTTATCTTTGGTATATAATAAAGCACTTATGTACTAAATTAACCTCAGGAATTCCTCAGCTGTTTATGTTTCCCATGACTCAGGTAACATCGACGATCTTGGGATCACAAAACATGCTGTTTCCTTGGATCCAGTGTTTGATTGTAAAGAGTCAATTATTTTACCTGTAACATATGTTAAGTCAAGGTCAAAGCCATCTCTTCTGTACCTTCGTTTATTTTGGGAAACCTGCCAAATTGAAGAAAGTGGATTTGAAGATGTCATACATTCACTTAATCGTTGTAAAGTAAGATGTCAAACCAAAAGAGTTTGTTTAATAATAGATGTTATTCCACGGTTTTGCATGTCATGCTACGTAAATTTCACAGAGATCTTGTTACCATTCGTCGAGTTGCTCTTTCAAACTGCTGCTTATCAGCAACAATACGGAAGAATAAGAGAACCCTTACAAGACGGCCAATAATGACGAGTCTAAAATTGTAAAAATACCCATGAGATTCTTCGATGAAATGTGACGAGCGATACCTACTGTGTACCTACTTGGCATAACTGTTGTGTTCAAATGTTATGAAGAGATAAATGATCGTAACAACAAATGAAATCAAAATAATAACAAGATCAAAAACTTCCAGCCACTTCTTAAAAAACAATTTCCTAAAACAAAAGAAAATTACAAATTACAACCGTTACGGTACAGTATTTTGACTATTTTATTGCTGAGACTTCGTGGCTAAGATTACCGACATGTACATGAAAGAAAACCGACTCGATCATAGATTAATTGCAGGTGGTGCACCTTACCCAGAGGAAAATATTCTCAAGCAAATTTCCAACAAAAACGTTGACACAATTACCATTGTTATTGCCTGTACAGCTACATGTGCCTACGAGAAAGTAAATTTAGAGTAAATGAGTTATTATTAAATTTTCTGCACGCTGAGAAAAATCGCTTTTTACATTCAGGTTAGTTATCCCAGCCTATTATTCATTACAAATACTTTTTATTCATGTTTCTAAATGTTAATTGAAAATGGCGGAATACTGCTATCCACGGCATCATTCAATACCCTGTCGGTATTAAAACTAGTTAAATAGTAATAATCCGGATATGCGCGCGCACACACACACACATAGCACAATCAACAACCGTTTTGCACGGAACAATAAACAAAGAGCGATTGCAGTAGTCACATTACTTAATATAGACGCACTTAATGCTCAGGCCCTTGCACTTGAACTGAGAAGAGATTGTAGAACAAAAACGTATCGTGTAAAAGTGTGTTTAGTTTTGTGTACAAGCGTATTAAAAAAAGACAAGCTATTCCTCCAAAAGGCCCGACTCTCCCGCGTGTTGTATATTAATGTGAAAAGGGTCGTTTAACACTTAATTCTCGTTTATCGATTCGCGTAGGGTCGCGCGAACACAATTCGCCCAGTGGAAAATGGGCTGGATGTGGCTTGACAGGCAGGAATGTAATTCCTTATATAGTCACTCGATTGCAATCAAAACATGTTTACTGGGGTTGTTTACTTGTATTCTCACCCTGACTACCAACTAGATGAAAATTGTTTGCTAGAAATTCGTTTTCGGTGTTCATGTGTACCTCAGTTGACTTGTTTGGAGTAGCGAGATCTGCAATGACCAAGATCAAATCAACCAATACCAGCAGTAAACTGACCACTCTAAAACAAAAAATGACATACATTATGGATTAAAAATAATATTAAAGCTGATATTTATTTATTTATTCATTACGCAGCAGATATGCGCTATTTTGTCTGCATTGTCTTGTTTTAATGCTTATATATTCATAATATCACCATCTATGGCATACTTCAATATGAAATCTTTATCAGGACTTAGCTTTGGCAATTATTATCAGGAACCTGACAAACTGTAAAACAGTATTTACATGTTGTTGATCCACTGTGTGGTTTTCCTTAGAATGTGCAAGTAGTACTAGTCTGTCCGTTGGGACCGGAAACAACCAGTATTCAAAATAGCAGTTGCGTTAGTAAGGCGTTAAATGTTGAAAATTTTACTCGTAAGCTTTTATCCACGCAAATATGCGGATATACGGTTTTAAATAAATCAACTGTGTGAGCTAATAAACCAATGAAATTGCAGATAATGCCGGCCGGTGTGAGGGTCTTTTCCCTCCCTCCATTTAAAAAAAGGCCCTGGGAACAAGGTTGCAAAACACTCATCGCGTAATTCACGTTCTCGCCACTGGGGTAATCACGTTATCGCTATTTGGGTTGAACGCCCCTCACGTTATCGCCTTTAGGGCTACGACGTCAGCGCTATATTCTGATGACGTCATAACGGTATCATCTTGTTATCACGATAACGTCATCTAATAATGTTATGCTGACGTCTGCACTCGCCGTCATTTTGAATACTAATTACTTCCGATCTAGTGGCTGGTGTCTAGCCTGGGTGACACAGCAGAATGGAGAAATAAAGCAACTCCTTCCCTTCACTAGCTTGGGTGGATCATGGAATTTGTGCCAAGGAACACTAGTGGTTCATGCCCCAAACAGTGCTGTCATCTTGGGGCAGCCTTTCTGAAATGGTAAACGAAAATAATTTGAACAACACCACTGCTACTGCATTCAAGGAAACCGATGCACCACCTGCCATGGTGGTGGAAAATGAGCGAAATCCATGTTGAAATAAAGTAAAAAATTTGAAATTCGGAGCCTGGAAAGTACGAACGACAAACGACAGTGACAATTCCAGCCGGCCAGAAAGAATGACAGCTATCATCTCCAAAGAACTTGCCAAAGCTCGTATCGACATCTGCGCTCTCAGTGAAGTCACACGGGAAGGTACTGGAAACATCGAGTGACGGATTGAAGAAAGAAGCTGGCATGGGTTTTGCTGTTTTAAATAAACTCATGATGCTTCGTGTCGAGCTCCAGGCCGGTGCCTTCTTGAAGCTCATCAGCGTGTATGGACCAACCATGCAACGTTCACAGGAGGAAAAAGAACATTTCTATGAAAGCCTCACTCAAACCCTAAGCAGCAATAGAGATGACACTACGGTCATTCGTGGCGATGTTAATGCGCGAGTCGGTGGTGAATATGGGAGCTCTGCCCAGATGTTCTCGGAAAACACGGTGTTAGGAGAATAAATTAAAATGGTCTCATGCTACTCGAATTCTGTACACAAAACAAATTTGCTATAATGGGAACAATGTACCAACTTCCAAACCACCTGAAAACAACCTGGCAACATCCCAGATCCAAGCACTGATCCAAATGGGTGCTGAAAAGATCCACTTATTGAATCGTTTCCTCGAGAACAAACTTCCAGAATGTCCTTAGGAATGGGAGGATTTCAAAAAAGTCCTACAAGATGCTACGACAAGTGTCTTTGGTAAGGAAAAGAAACGAAACGCAGACTGGTTCAACGAAAACGCAGATCAAATACAGCTTCTCCTCGAAACGAATTACAACGACGGATCAGAGAAAAAAAAACGATTGGTTTATACAGAAAGCAAATGATGCAGAAAGGTTTCATCGCGAGAAGAACCATCGTGAATTTTACGCTACACTGAATCAAGTTTACGGTCCTACGACAAAAAGATCACACGCTATTTAAGATAAAAATGGAACTCTACTCACAGATCAGGAGAAAGTCAAGGACAGATGGATCGAACACTTTACCGACTTGTTGAACATGTCAACCGATTTTGACGAATCGGTGCTTGATGAACCAACCCAACTCCCCATTGACGAATCGTTCGACAAACCGATTACAGAAAAGGAAATTGACACTGCTTTGACAAACACGAAACTCGGCAAAAATCCAGAACCCAATTGTATCCTTCGATTCCTTCTAACTTTGTTTGCAATATTCTGGGCAACAGTACAACTTCCTGCTGACCAAGAAAACGCAAATATCTCAATCCTGTTCATGTGTGTGGCAATTATCGGGGAACTTCGTTCCTAAGCGTTGTTGGCAAAGTAATTGCGGACATCGTCCTTTAAAGGCTGAAAAGAATTGTGGAACCAATTTATCCTGAGTCGCAACACGGATATCGGACAGGTCGTAGGAAATTTTACCGTACGACAGCTGTTGGAGAAATCGAGGGAGCACCATCGCAACCTTCATATCGCCTTCATCGACTTTGCCAAAGGCTTTCAAGCCTTGAAATAAATATTTTCAGCTGACGGACACTTTTTCCGGCAACTTCTTCAGTGCGCCGGACAAAATTTTTGGACATTCAGTTCCAGGTTTGAGCGCCGGCGATCTCCAAAATGTTTTGATATTTATGCCTTTACAAAAAGCCATTCACTCTGGAGGTCTTCTGGCGTTCTTCTATACATTTAAATTTATAATATACAATTTACTTTTTCAACCGGACAAATGTCCGATGTCCGGCGCTATTTTAAGGCTTGCCTTTGATACCGCAAATCGTACCCTCATCTTCAAAATTCTTTCAAAGATTGGTTGCCCTCCTAAGTTATTAGAGGGGTTCAGATTTGGCTTCCAATGCCTGTACCGCTACCTTAATCTACAGTTCAGCCAATCAGATGTGTCGTACCTGCACGATTAACCAATCAAATTGTTTAAAAATCGGGAAAAGCTAGCGGTAGTGGCAGAGGAAGTCAATCTGAACCTCTCTATTGAGGCTTATTGAACGTCTGTTCTCAAACGTAATGGCACGACTTGTCATTGACGGTGAACTTTCGAAATCATTCGAGTATAATTGTGGCGTGAAGCAGGGCTGCAAACTTGCACTCCAACCAACACTCTACGGTATATATGCAGCTGTTTTGTTGCTTGTGGCTTTCAAGGATATCAAACACAACCATTCTATTTAAATTTGTTTCCAGGTGGACGGTAACCTGTTCGATCTCAGAAGCAAAATCCAAAGTCTTGTACGAATTCCTGAGACAGGCTCAGTACGCAGACGATATCGTCTTGTTCAGCGACACCCCTGATGGACTGCAAAACCTCTTGGACGCCTATAGCAACACATCCAAGCGTTTTGGACGTGTTGACAATCAATGCGAAAAAGACCGAAGTTATGTGTCTCGGCCAGAACGTCGATTTCTTCGTTGATGGAAAGAAGATTAACAGTGCAAACCGCTGCAAATACCTCGGCAGCTTTATTTCAAAAGACTGTACATTAAAGGATGAACTTCTTACCCGTAAACAATCTACATCGAGTGCACACGGAAGACTAAAAAAGCGTGTTTCCGACAACTACGACTTGACGCTTAAAACGGAAGTTAGTGTTTACATACAGTGTTTGATTCCAATTCTTCTCTACGGAAGTGAAACTTGGACGCTGTACGTTAAGGAAATCAAGGAGCTGCGCACCATTCAACTACGTCATCTACGATTAATCATGAAGATCAAGTGGGATGTTTTAAAAAGAGAAGGAGAAGAAGTGCTTTTCGCTGAAAATCGTCTCCATTGGCTTGGACACGTCGCTCGAATGGATGATTCTCGTATGGTCAAGTTGTTGTTGTTCGGTGAACTGGCAGACGGTACGAGAACGGTCGGCCGGCCAAGGCTTAGGTTTAAAGACAGCTGTAAAAACTTGATAAAGATTGGTGGTTCACTCGACCATTGGACTGAGTTAATTGTTGATCGTGTCTAGTGGCGTAAATACGTAAAATGCGAGCATCGCAGAGAAAGACGTCGAAATAGAAGATAGAACAGCTTTATTTTGTTCTGTTTGTGATTGAATTTTATTTTATTTGTAGCAGTGTACCTGTTTATCTTATCTTTTTTAGTATTTTTGTACTTTGCTCGTTTACGAGACTAGGCTAATATACTTCCGGTCCCAAACAGACAGACTAGTACTACTTCTGCAGGATTAAAATAATAAAATACCTAAACACACTAACCTTATTGCAAAATGTTCAACAAATCGTTTAACCTTTACTTTCACTTTCCTATCAATATATTCATTCAATTAATGGAAACCAGAAGTAAATAAAACCAAATTGAAAATTGAGTTTTATCTTACCTTACCCAACCTGTAACAGTGGCAAAGCCGGCCTGGCCATTCGGTGATTTGGTTCTGCTATGCAAATTTTAAATTATTATTATATTAATTTTACATTTCTTTAGAAATTGTTTGTTTTCACACCATTGAAAGACGAAAATATTTGCAGAGCATGATCACATTGTCCGCCTGGCTTTGCCACTGATCAACAGTACGAAAAATCCCATTTTGCGCTGCAATGCCAATGATACTTTATTTACAGCTGTCCGAAACTCGCGGCATTGCTTTTTCTCGCACGACGTTTGTGTATAGAATTATCGGTTTAATAATATATTAAAAGGAATATTATGTACAAAGAAGGAATATTATGTACAAGATTGATTTATCTAAGATGGTAAAATCCACCGATTTCTTGGCCACTACGGTATTCCTTTGGAAACTAGGCTGAGTCTAAGGAAATTTTTGTGGATCTAAGGAATTTTTTATCGCTGAGTCTAATACGTTCTGAGAGCTCTGGGGTTGTGGTTTGTCAGACAATGTCAGTTTGACCACAGTTTGAGTTTGACATAATTAAATTTACCAAATGTGTAGCGGCAATCCAATGAACCATCGACATGTCAAGAACAAAATAGCACTACGTTGAAAGTGTAAGTGTTTGAATGTTGTCTTTGATGGAAGGAAGCGAGGTATACGCCTGAGGCGTATACTCAGGGCTCAAGGACTTAGTGTTCCTGAAGTGCTTCCTATTAATCACAAAACTCTGACAATAATAGAGATATTGCATGGAACCACGAGGTTCACAAAATTACGCATTTGGACAAACCTAAACTTGCACCATCAACATTTTTGTTTGTACAGTATTTGTGTCAAGTTGCACAGAATGAGAATTTGAACTAATGTTTGCTTTATTTTGTCATGCTTTTTTAAATTAAATAAGAAGTTAAACTGAAATAGTCCACTCCTCAGTTGACTAACTGCTCATTTAAAAAAAACAATACTTCATAAAAGTGATAAAACCCATACTTCAAACTTTGGTGATGCTATGGTTATACTTCATGTTATGTAATTGATTTTTCACTTAATCACTGATCAAATGAAGAGTGAAACTCATGATTCCATGCAATATCTGTCCTCTGAAACATTATTGTCAGAGTTTTGTGATCTATAGGAAGCACTTCAGGAACACTTCCTTGAGTCCTGAGATATATTCTGTCAACACATACAGCACCTCTGTCCACAGAGGTAGCTGTAACCTGCCTGATGTAATAAATGTCTAGAAATCTTTAACCACAACAAATCCATATTAGACTCCAGGTGTGTGTGTGGGGGGGGGGGCAGCAACCACTTTACACAGTGCAGGGTATACTGTAGGTAAAGACACTGGCTTGCGAGATTGGGGAGGGGCAGAGGGTTAAAAACTTTCACATCTCTAGTTAATTTAATTCTTATGACAAGCATGTCCAAGACACATAAAATAGAATTTAAGAAGAAAGACATGTGCAGATAAAAATATGTGCTATAAAAATAATTTTGGCTACATTGGTTATGATTAAAATGAGAATTACTTATGGTTTGGGAGTACTTAGACCATTGTTGACAACAATACATTTCAGACTAGCTGATTTTTTATCAGTTTTAAAGAATGGTACTTAGGGTTAGGATATGTTTTTGTTATAGAGCTTCAGAGGCCATTTTTTCATTGCAAGGCCATTTTTTCATATAAAAAATATATTAAAAATATAATGAAGTAATAAACATTAGCATTGTATTATGCATGATCTTTTCATTGTTTCTTATGACACATGGCTAAATCTGTAAATCGATAATTTAATTATGTATAGTTACATAATCTTGTTCCCAGAGCATGTGAAAAGACATGTTCTGGAACAAGATTGTGAAGGTGAAATTGTGTTGGTGACATCTGTATTATGTGACATTAGGTTAACTTATGCACAGCTGGTGAAGCCTATGTCATTTTATTTTACTGCAGATAATATTGCTTATTTCAAAGCAAACACTCTTAGACCGCCAAGGTTACCAAATCTTGCAAGGTTACAATTTGATGCTCGAAAATGCATTTTGGGGTACTAGTTTTAGATTTCCTTCAAGACCTTGCCCAGACCTAGCTCACTGGGCACTCTCTATGAATTATGGCCTCTAACTCCATTTTCCTTGCAAAAATGTAAATTATAAACATGTTACAAAATTATTAAAATATTTTTCAACAATTTACCATTTGATGTAATTATACTTCAGTGTTTATGAAATACAACACAACAATGCCAGACATGTTTACAAGTCTTTGGTGAATAAACCTTGAGTGTTTCAACCTTCAAGTATTTTGTAAGAATCATACTTACCCCAGACTTGTACTCGAATGATAAGCTGCAGCATCTTGATCCTTCCATGAGCTTAAACTTGCATCGGTGACGAAATGAACATGTTTTAATGAAATTTCCGCACTTTCAAAATCATTATCAGAATCTTCCAACCACATATCTTCTTCATCTTCATCAATAAGTTGACGCTCATCGCTGTACTTATAGTAACTGCTTGATAAAATCTGATCTGCGGCCATCGCGCAATGCAATAACTTGTCTTCGCTGCAAAGGAATGAATTGCGTAAGTGCGCATCATTGGATAATGGCATTAAATGGAAATTTGACAAATATGGGAATTCACAAAAAGAACTCATTAGAAAAACAATTCAAGGGTGTACCGTGTACGATGCAATCCACGCAAATTATGATAAAAATTAATCGTAAAGAAATAATAAAACTGTGGATAAATGAAATGGTAAAATCGTGTTTTGCTTTGAAACTTGAAAGTTTTTTTAAAATATTGAATTATATATATGAAGAAATACAACATTCAAGGAATCGTGAGGTCCAAGAATAAGGAATTACTGGAAGAAAAAATCAAAAATAATGAAAAATGCAAATATTTATAAAAAATTTCAAAATGGCGAAGTCTAACTTGACTGTAAGCGACAGGGATGTCCGTCTTACAGAGAATACACCTCCTCCAGCATACGATGAAATATTCCCGTCAAGTGATTTGCCACCACCATATCCTTTGCCATATGAAAAACACGAAATATATGACAAGATTCTCCTGCCTGACAGTCAAAATGTTGTTTCGTCATCTGAATTCCGTGAGGAAATACGCTGCTCTACATGTTTTGATCCTATACGAGAGGATCTGGAAAAGAAAAGATCTGGTGATTTAGTGCAAGATGGTGTAAAAGTATGAAGAAAGACTTTTATATATTGTAAATCCAATTCCATTCTTTCATATTTTCATCTTTCTTTGTATATGCGTAGCATATTTACATATAAAAAAATATTGAGCATAAAATATATTTATACCCATTACTAGTTAATATCATAATATGCTGAGCCTGGTTCACGTAAGAACCGAGGAGGACTTCTTCTGGATTGAGTAAATTCAATACTATTGCAAAAGCAATCTAATATTTGTCCCATATGTCAATTAGTTCACATATTCCTTCACATACCATAGGCAGCCCAGGAACGCGGTGTTTTGTTTTGTTTTTATCGATGTGAAGTATGTACAATAATTACCCTAAGGTAGGCAACTTTACACAAACTAACGATACTTCGCATATCTTTACAACTACGCTAAAATAATAACAGAAATAGAATCTACGATATTTTTTATATACTTAATGTATTTTAACTTGTGAAACAAGTTTGTAAAACGAGCAAAAATACGAAAAACGTCTATATTTGTTAATTTTTTGCATGGGACGATGTGGGATTCGCTCTTGCCGCTTTTCGCGACGTTGCAAACAGATTTCAGAATACGAATTTGCAATCTCATTGGCTGTAAAAGTTTGACTGCTTCCTGACAGCCAATGAGATTGCAAATTCGTATTCTGAAATCTGTTATGCGAAGATATGCGAAGTATTTTCGGATTATTTACAGGTCTATGTATCGTTAGTTTGTGTGAAGTTGCCTACCTTAGGGTAATTATAATTATACATACGTCACATCGATAAAAACAAAACAAAACACCTCGTTCCTGGGCTGCCTATGCACATACGTGAAGCGAAGAAGGAGAAAATCCCCAATTGTTACGACAAGTGTTAATCAGGCTTTATGGAAATGTCCAAGCAAAAGTTAATTGTAGATAAAATTTAATTAAAATTTATGGAATATACACTTGGAGACTCCAAGGTGGAATCCATGTACACCATGCTGAAGACCTTTGGCGTAGTGGTGTGAGATTCTTGGCATTGGGTTTAACAACAACTGGTGCATCTTTGGCATGACGTTCACATAAATTCCACCCTGGGTGAAACTATGTCATTATTTAATCATGTGATGAACACCAAAGAATTCATGTTTTGGTTGTTATAGCAACCTAATACTTGCTATTACAAGCTGCTTTGCTGGTGATATAAAATAGGAAAGTGAAATAATGCTAAACTGAATGACATATTACATTACATTTTCATTTTAGAGCTACCACTATGAGTGCTACATCAAATCTCGAGGGCCTAAATGTGATCACTGTTGTTTTGCTCTCATCCCATGGCCAAACAAGCATTTGTCAGGAAGATGGGTGACTTATGAAGGTATACATTACCATGAAGAATGCTATGAACGTGAAGCAGGTCCAAGGTGCAGTTTATGTTGCAATGTAATTGTTGAGAAACTACAACAAGGCTATTCAGGAAAATGGAGATGGCAAGATGGAAAACAATATCATGATGAATGTTTTTTGAAATCAATATACAATGAAATTAGAGCTAAAAATTCATAAGAAGTTACCAGTATATTGTCTTATGATCTTATTCACAGAATGTTAAAATTATTGTAGTTATTGAATGTAACCACATTCTTAAAGTGGTGAAAGTAATGATAAAATTATAATTAGGGATTGGTCATTGGATGGATGTCTAACAAGATTAACTTTCAGAACATCTCTGGCTCAAGCTGAAAGTGTATGTGTATTGTAAATATAGCTTAAATCATCAATCTGATGCACTTTATATACTTCTGTACAAGTTAGAAGTTAGACATGCTAATTGACCTATGTGTTCCAGAAGAGGACTAAAATTCTTGTTACTGAATATTGAATTTGATTTAACAACTTTATTAGAACTATAATATATAATATAACAAGCAACAATGCAATATAACAATGTAAATGGAAGACAACTACGACCCATGCAAAGCATCTCCCTCACAACAATGTAAATAACATAAACACATTGTACACTATATAACAAATAAACAAATAACAGGCAATAAGAGCAGAACAAGCAAACAGAAGCTACTGAATAGTAGAATAATAACATTTTTGACCAGTAGCCTCGTTTTTATGTTGTTATTTTTCATGCATGTTCTTTTTTCAATTATAAGGCTAAGGATAGCTTTGTAATAGAACTGAAATTTAGAGAAAACAGTTTTTGTTCAGGAAATATAAACCTACTTCAGAACCATCCTCAGAGATATGAAAAACTAGATTCATATTAATCTGGCAGTATCAGATTAATATGAATCTAGTTTTTAAATATAAACTTCAAAGTACAGTACAACATTTAGGAAAAGACTATTGAGAAAATTAAAGCAAACACGAAAACGAGACCACTGGGGGGGAAATACAGTAAATGGTAAGGTCTATTAGTCTCAAAGAAAGCATTTGAAGCAAACTTACCAGACGTAAGGGTTGATAAATCTTAGCCTAGGCTAAATCTTAGTTAGGAAAGTCAGGAAATTGGAAAGGAAAGCATGAGAGCAATTGGCTGCACGTCAATGGCATGTTGTCTCATGATAAAAAAGCCAAGCAGATGTCTGGTCGGGTGTTTCTGAATATCATCTCTCAGTTAGATTACTTGCCCTAATAGACCCTCTGTAAAAGAAACTCTGATTTCTGGGAGTCATTGTCTCATGGATACACAAGAAACACATAAATGATGGATATAATTGTACATTTCAAACTAAGACTATTTCGAGAGCATGTAATGTAGCTCGTACAATGTGAACTAGTTAATATATGTAGGATTTAGAAAGCGTTAAAACAGTAGTTTTTAAACATTCTTGTATACAATTTACTGGCAAAATTGTGCAAAGCTTTACTGCATCCTGGCTGTCCGCTTCATCGTTTCGTGCAGTTTCAGTGACGGTTTTTCGATTTGACTGTCTTCAATACCACGTTCTCATTTCTTGCAGCGAGATCGTTTGATGAAACACAGCATGTCTATTTAGGTTTAAAAATAATGAAAAAAATCAGACATGTTTCAGGTTATGAGTCGTACAGTAATTAAAAGGATACAGGCATATCTCGTTAAGTAACACCTGCAATAGTACAGTCTCGTTAATTTCAACATGTGGTCCTTCGAGCCGGATTGATTGCCTAATCGAATAAATTCGTGGCTAACAAAATACAAAGACGAGACGAGCACAGATAAAGCTAATAAAAATAAGAACTTCACTAGTATTAGAGAGGTGAAGGAAATTTAAATGGGAAAAAACCCTTTATTCCCGTCATATAATAGTAGTTAAAGCATTTTGAAGCTACGAGCGTGGGCATGGGGACGAGGATGGAGATAAATTTTTAAGACTTTTCGAATGAACTTTTTTGGGAGACCTATTTCGTCACTTTCTAGTTGACGCATGCATTCATGCGTGTGGTAGGAAGCAACAGTTTTACACTCGGTACCTTCAGAACCAAACAGAAAATAATAGTCATGGTGCAGCCAGAAACAACTGACGTAAAAATGATATAGCTGTTCTTCAGACTGGTCAAGGAATCACGATCAGGAACGTCAGACAGCACAACACCAAGAAACAGGAGAATACTGAACAAAACACTCCACCTGTGGGTATAGACAACATAAAATAAGAATAAAAAAAGACATGCGATTTTAACGTCATGATCTTGAATGAATAAATTCATAAAAATATGCATCAGTGTACATTTGTATTTAATGGCGAGAGTACATTTCCTGTCCTGCATTTTCATTGTTCGAGTCGTGTACGTTACAGTACACACATGCCCAAATGACGTCGAAATTTTTTAGCGAAATAAGTTCGCAGTTGAAAACAGATATATTTCTTTTTTGTGCTTTTGTAACGTGATCGCACACGTTAGAAGATAAATCCACGGAGCACGACTTCTTCTTACACCACAACGTCATACTGAGATACCCAACCTGAAATCTGTTTGCTAAATAGCGTACATGAAAGACACGCGCAAGAATAAACTCATTGTAACACACATGCGTGTAAGTGGTAACTGCATAGTTAACTGGTGTGCTCAGTTATTCAAATAAAAATGTACAACCGCATGTTTGAAATGAAAGTCGAAACTGCCTGTACTTGCCATTCTTATTTTCTTACTGTATTGTCATATATTATTATTGTCACATACCTGGTATATGCACCATCATCAATACCTCGTGTAGATTTACCCTTTGTTGCTATGGCAACAAGAATAACGATTAAAATCTGAACACTGTGAAATATATAGATCATGATTGCCCAATCAGGATACTTGGTCTCCGAGCAGAAATAGTTATAAGGTACTGATCTACCTAGACCGTCAGATGTGACCTGGGAAGAAAATTCGTATGGAAATAATCAGGATAAAGGGCATGTACTAAACCTGAAATGTCTAAACGAAACCACTGAAATGAAATGAACGAAACGAGACAACAAAAACGAAACGAAATTTAAACGACCAAAACGATGCAAAAGAATAAGTGTTGCAGTGTCAGATTAATATGAATCTACTTTTTGGTCGTTTCGTTCCGGTTGTTTCGTTTCAGTGGGTTCGTTTCGACGTTTCGGATTTTATTTAAGGGCCATAGTGAGGTCTGCGGCCCAGATATCGCTGTTGTTACTTCGGCTGTTAGGCTCCCCACAAGTATGCGTAGACAACTGTAAATTAAGATTGAAAATAAATTCGTCACATCCATACATGAGAATAAATACACCCTTTACACATGACGTCATACTGGGCATCTGGAGGACAAATTTTTATAAGTCCAAATTTTTAAATAGTTCAAGTTCTGATAAAATGTTGCAATATTAATTGTAGGAGAACCTTTACTTTGAATATTACATTACTCCGAGCCGGCAATACTTGACGAAAGTTTATGCGAGTCAAAATACTGGCCAGTAGAGTTGCTTCATGAGCAAACACTCTCATGCCTCCCAGTCAAATGCAAATAGGTAGAACGGGTTTCTCAGTGTAAACCTGATACTGCCATTCCATGCTGTATGCACCTCAGATTTTGAAATTTGTGCTGGGGAAGAACGTCTTCTTCCTAACGTACCTACCTAATAACTCCACTCTGGGAAAAGTCCTAATCTTATTAGCGAGATATTATTTCTCTCAATGACATCGAAATGACAGGAAATTTTCGTTTTATTCCATAAGGTGTAAAGTTACATGAACTTACTGAGTTGTCATCACGGTAGAAAAACTTGGAAGGTTTTGGAGCATTTTCTTTAAACCACAATGTGACCAACACGACATCAATTGCAATGGAAACTAGCAGCGGAATCACCAAAACACCGCAAGTACATTTCTGAGAAGAAAATTGTTAGTCCATACATCAATTTGCATATTTTGAAAAAGAGAAACTAAAACTCGGCTATTTTTTTATTAAAAAAATATTTTAAAGTGCATATTATAACAGCTGGGTTACCACAGGTTTTTCTTGGTCAAATGTAAAAATGATTCCCAGTAATTTTGAGATGATAGCACCAAATATCAAAGTCATTCCAACAGATGTCAATCCCAGCTGACTCTATGATAAAATAATGTTGTTTTAGGTTATGTGTACTTTGGTCACAGTATAGCGGGTAAACTCTAGTGCAACATTTCCCACTATTTTAATGCCATTCACTGGCCAGAACCAGCACAATGAACATGTGCAATGGGACATGGTTGGGGACACAAACTTGAAAGATTCCGACTGGAGTGGCCCGTTCTGTTCAATTCCTATTCTGTGCTTTGGTGCTGGTTTTATGCACTCATTGTACTGCGACACGATTTACAAGATGAACCTGTTTTAACAGTCAGAGTTGCAAACCCGTGAGGAAGGTTTGCCAAATGAGCAGTCAGTGAGGAAGGTTTCATGTCCTCACTCTACATAATGTATCCTAAACACTAACAAAACAAAATCATGGCTTCTTGCTGAAAAAAATAGTGACTAAACTTCATTCTCATCTTCAGTTTGGAAAGCCCAACTTTACAACATTTTGCGCGCAGGAAGGTTGAACGTTTTTTGCAACTCTGGCGTTTATATACGGCTTGACAAGCAACAAAATGCATATTGATTTTTCTGGAGCGGAGGGCGTTATGCTACTCGTGGGAGTTATCGTTCTTTGGTTAAAATCTTAATCCCCATCCCTTCTCTACCGTTCGTGATGGGGTCGAAGAACGATGTATTTGTGCTGATATCATAACGAAGAGTTTTAAAAACCCTGGTTCATACATTTAATTGGTATGTAATATATCTTGCAAACAATTTCAAATATTTACCAAACATGTCATTTCTATTTCATCGTAATCTTCCAGTTCATCCATGACACGCAGTCCGTAAAGAATGCCAGAAATACACAAACACATGCAACCAATAGTAATAAAAATGTTCAATATGGCGGCATATCTACCAGCATCCCTATAAAAGAGTAAAATCGGAAATATGGAAATATTATGGAGATAACCTTTTAACAGTTTTCATCTCTCGAAAATACGATGCTAAAACTGTCTGCGTCGCTTTAACTTTGATATCTTCACACGTACTAATACTTTCGTAACTCTTAATTAATTGTTGCGTACCGTATGTCTCTGATATGACCGAAACGTTGGTAATACGGGTATCTCTCTAATACGGTCAAAAGTCCATAATACGGACGCCTCTCTACTATAACCGAAACGTCTCTAATGTAGCCACTGCTCTAATATGGCGGAAACGACTCTATTATGATGAAGTCCCTCTCGACGAGTTTGAAAACTCTAATCTGAACATCTTTAAAACGTACATACACCTCTCGTACATAGCCACCTCTCGTATGCGCGTCTTTGTAATAAGGATATCTCTTGGATATTTCTGTTTACGACGTCTGCCCAACGGACCTATCTTTATATCTGATACTTCTTAATTTGTACAGATCTTTCAGAAATAGGGAAACTTCGATATTTTAATGCGGAATCATGTCTTGTACGGATATTCAATACATACCCATCTCTAATAAGCCAATTATGTTGGCATCCCTCCGATCGACACACCTATTATGCGTGAATGACAACTCTCAACGTTGAACAACTAACCTTCGACACGTGAGCAACTGATATGTTACAAATGCGAACGAAACAAAAATGCCCAGAGCACATAATGCTGTTAGCAAAATGAAAATCCACTCTTTGATCTTTTCTGGTTCGTAAATGATTTTTATCTCGTGTTCTCTGTCAGTTGGGATACTTTGATTGGCTGAAGTAACAAAACACGAAAATATGGTTTAGTATGTAGTTTTCTACGAAAATAGTTCTTAGTTATAGATCTCCTGTCCTATAATTTGCACCAAGCAGTTTTGCAAAATCATATTTGAAGAATTAGGTGACCAAACTCAACAGGCGCGTGGTGAATGCATGTTTGCAAGGCGTCGTAGTGGTCAGACCACTCGCCTTTCACCTCCAAGGTTCCGATTTACATACTGTATAGAGATGTTTTAAAATGATTCAATTGTATCAAACTAAAAACGTGCATAATAACTAAGGCTTTTTCACAACCTCTCCATAAATATCCATGCCCAAATTTAATATTTGTAACATTATTTGAAACATCATACGCCATTACTTCAATAGCATTTCCATCTAAAATAAAACAAAATACAATGACAGAATATATGAATGACGATAGATGTCGTAAAATTCTGATGCTCGATAATTATGGCAAAATAGTGATTTATTACACATCATGCAAGTTATTGACGTAACTACTATGGGTTCAGGGCGGGTAAACCCGGGGGGTCCCTAACTAAATGGGAGCCCATCGCTCAGGGTATAAAACAGAAATTACTCGTCTGCGAGGCTTATAATATCGTTTTCGAACGTCAGATTACCGTAAATTTTTCTCCAAAAGCCAGTATGTGTTATTTCAGAGAGTATATTTAAAAGTTCTCTACACGCGGACATGCGCTGTGCACTTTTCACTAATGGTACCTGATTTCTGACCTGCGCGCGCCGAGGTACTCCCCCATACATGGTTACGCTACTAATGGAAGTACTACATTGTATACCTCGATCATATTGAAAGACGTGTGCAGGTCCGTCCAGTCGCTCCCTATAATCATTTCTGTAGATTTTAAATAAACCCTATAATACAAAAAATGCGAACTCTAAGCACAGCAACAAAGGAATTGAACGTTCAAGAATTTTTTAGAACGTGCGCGCAGAGCATATCGAACAAAAGTAGGGCATATCTGACAATTTATTGTCAGTGAAATTTGTGTGTATTGCTTCCTTTTTAAAAAAGGTCTTATCAAGATCTACATGTATCAATCTAGAATTGAATTAAAGTTAAAGGGGTACTATGATGAAGAAATCTTTTGTCTACTTTTAATTTCAATCAGACATCATTTGAATGAATACGCACACCTTCAAGAAGTTTTCAGTTTCTCAGTATCTTAAGTTGTTCTCGAGATATTCATCTTTTAACGGCAATAAATTAAAACTAATTTGTAACGTCATCTTTTCACGCATTCGATATGAGACTCTCTAAAAAAAGTCGACAGAATTTCCGCAACTTTTGCATATTTATGCACTGACAACATTCCTATACTTTTGTAAGTTTTAATAACTTCTGCGTTTTAGTTTCTAAGATATTTTTGGTTTTTTAAGATAGTAAGTAGTTGTAAAAACTTTATTTAAAAATCACACGCTAGCCTAGTCAACTACATAGCTGGTTTCCACTAGGGGCGTGTGTACATACATATAGTTATATTTACATTACAAAGACGAGTTTTGAATATTGTAAATGTAGCCGAACCACGCGCATTCGCTGATAAAGAATTCCAAACTTTTGCTCCATCATAAGAAAAACTTTTCTTTAACTTTTCGGTTTTGGGTTGAGGCAAATTCCATCTGGAATTTGTTATACGTGAGAAGATGACATCGCAAGCTATTTGCATGTTTCAAAACTGTGACCATCTGGAGAACTAGACAAATTATTGAAAAACTAAAACGCCTTGACCCTTGTTTGTTTACTTTGATATTATGTTTGATTGAGATGAAAACAAGATAAACGGGTTTTCATCATACTGTATATATTGCCCCTTTAAAGCACACAAACGATACATGTAAACACTAGACCAAACAATACAAACAGAACTTCGTCAAATCTATCTGATTGGTTTTCATTTGTCACCTGATATTGATTGATGTCGTGTCATGGTTTCCCCGACCCCCACTAATAATTTTAATTGAATTTTTTACAGTACACACCGTTAGTCCAGTGAAAGTGACTGAACTTAACGTCGCAGTAAGAAGGTCATAAAATGTCTCATTTCCAGTCTGAATTTTTTCTAGTTTTACTCCATGGTTTTTCACAACACTGTCAAGAGCTTTAGCAAGGAACCAAGTTCCATCATAAGAATAAGCAGCACGCGAAGGAGCGGATGACATGTTTATTCTACGAAGATATTCTGTCCAGATTCTATTTGGTGTCTAATGAGTAAAATAAAGGTATTTCGTATATAATTAAATGATATTAAGTAATTATTTCATGATAATTTGAAAAATATTCAATCACATTATAGGTCATAATCGTAACTTGTCATACTGAAGTCAATTCCACACGTCCTTAAGTTATAGGAATAGATAAAAATAGTCCACTCTTATATATAGACGCAATATTGCGATGATGGGGCGCGTTTAGGGAAGCAGTGTCATAGAATGCAACCCCCTGGCTCTCGGGGGAAGGGGGGGGGGTTAATGTAAGAAACGCCGTCTGGGAGCTGATTTTTTTTACTCTGAGGCGGGCTGAATCCCAAGGGAGGCGCTAAATTCCCAATGGGCGGGGCTGTCAACTTTTAGTCATAAACTTTTTTGAATAAGCATAATTTTTTTGATGTTTTGTACAAGAACCTGTTCTTTATTTTAACTTTGTATGCAAAAGAATAGAAAAACTAAAGAAGACATATTTAACTCTTTGGGTTCCAGTTTAAATCTTTGTAAATTATGGTTGGCTAAGTTTCCCAGGTATGAATGGCCTTTTACTTCAACACTTGCAAATACCCCATAGAAGTTATGTATCATAAATTAGATATCTTGTGAGTCAACCATTCTAACTTAAAAGCAAAATTGACTGACAGTCGTAGTTATGACAGACATCATATGAGGTCATTAAATGTTTACCAATAATGTTCAACATTAAATGTGAACCAGGTTTCTGAGGATTACATTGAACACCTCCTTCAATGTAAAAATACGTGACCCTATGCACCTGTGAAGTAAAATAGCTAACTACATAATTATATTGAATAGTCATAAATAGTAAGCGGACAGCTCGCTGTTTTAAATCAGTAGTGAATTCAAAACCTGGAAAAAATTTTCGTAGTGAATTTCAAAATTTCTTTTAAATGTGCAAAACAGAATTTCTAGTGCCATAGTCTTGCAACGATATACAAGTTTGTGGGCAAAGGGATTAAAAATACAAAGCCTTAACATACTCACATGTCCTGAGATTGTGTTGGCTGTATTATCTTGAACATTATTATTATCACCAAAGCTAAACGAATATTGAACCACAGTTTTCATGATTTCATGTTGAGTCATGTTTGTATCGTGCCACCATGCTGCAGGATATGTTTCTAGCCATATCCAAATGTTCTTGGGGCTGTATAATCCAGCAACGAAAGTCTTAAACGAAGATGTTAAGATATAAATAAGATTATACTCATTGATATGTTTTTTCTTAAAAATAAGTTTATTTATGCGCACGCAATATTACTGCCACTATATCACAAACTTAAACATGGATCATCTGTATATACCTGAGCCATTAATTTTTTTCCAAATGCCGAACTCACTGCTGTAAGAATGATACGAATATCTTTATCCTAAAAACGTAGGAAAAAGGAAAATAAATTAACAGATTCACTACAGAAGACGGGACTATTGACCGGACCCGACGGAGTGTCTGCCAGACTCTTGAGAGTGTGCAAACGAAATCACACCCTCATTAACTGCGCTCTTTAACAAATCACTGACTCTTGGCAAAGTCCCCCAAGAACGGAAAGAAGCTAATGTCGTCTCGGTTCCGAAAGAAGGTCATCTACTTGAGCTAACAAATTATAACTATAGACCAATCTCTCTGCTCTCCTTGATATCCAAGACACTAGAACAAGTCGTCAGCATGCACGTTTCTGACTTTGTGAGGCCGTCGCTTAATAAAACTCAGCATGGATTTTACCGAAAACGGTCATGTACTACCCAACTTCTTAGTGTTTTCCACGACGTTGGCAAAGCTTTACACTGTGGTAATGAAACTGACATGATCTACCTAGACTTTTCAAAAGCCTTCGACTCAGTTCCTCGTCGATAACTTGTGCTGAAACTTGAACAACATGGCATGTCGGGCTCGTTATTGAACTGCATCAGAAACTACCTAAACAATAGAGGACAACGTGTAGTGGCCAACGAAATTGCATCTTCCTATACCTTAATGTTACATCAGGAGTACCTCAAGGAAGTATCCTTGGTCTACTACTGTTCTTAATTTATGCAAATGTATATCTGATGCAGCCAACCACAGCATAGTTCTATTGTTTGCTGATGACAGTAAATGCTACCGAGAGATTACTACACCACAGGACAGAAACCTACTTCAGGATGACCTCGATTTTCTCCAGCTTTGATCTAATACCTGGGACTTGAATTTCAATGCCTAAAAGTGTTCTGTTATGCATTTCTCTTGTAAGAAATGTCTAGTTACTCGTCAAGAATATTACCTCAACCAATAACGAATACGAACAACTGTCTATCAATGTGACTATGGAATCCTAGTGAGCGACGACCTTAAATGATCATCGCATATCAATAACCTGGTATCTAGAATGCTTGGGTTCCTACGACGCAACTGCTTTCAGCTGCCCGATGTCAACGCTCGACGGCTGTTGCACTTGTCTCTTTTCCGAAGTTTGGGCGCCTCAAGCACCTTCACTTGACATATATCGTCTTGAAAGCATCCAGCGACGTGCCATTAACTTCATCCTTCAAGACTATGAGTCATCTTACTCGGACCGTTTAAAGAAGCTTAATCCTATCCCTATGTCCTACTGGCGACAACTGAAAGACATTGTCTTCTTCTTTAAATGTAAAGTCGGTCTATATGAACTTGAATTGATCAATTTAACAAACAACCTCAACATCAATCAACCCGCTCAAATCCTGGTGACTTTCTATGTCCTAACTTATGTAGATTATCTCTCTTTAGAAACTCGTACTTCAATAGAATTATAACCTACCTAGCTAGTATAAAATCTTCATCTTCTATCTCTATTCTCAAAGCTAATCTATACAATTACTACAGTAATAAACTGAACGCGGTGTTCGATATAGACAGACCGAGAACTTGGAAGACATTGTGCAACAAATGTAGGTCATTGCAAACAATTGTTGCTCTTGAATTAATGCCTGCCATGTTCGAGGAACAAATTCACATGATCAGGGTCTTCAGCACAATTTAAATAGATTTTCTTTATTACATCGGTATTTCATTGTAAATTTCCTCATCTAACCTGTATTAAATATAATCTCTATAGTTAATTGATTGTTATGTGTGGAAGTGTAATTCCATAGTCGTGTCATGTGTACAGTTATAGTGTAGTTTTTGGAGGGACTTCATTAAGGAATGAAGTTCTGTTGTCCTCCTTCAATCTAATTCTTTTTCAAGATTGTAAATCAAATAAATAAAAAACAAATAATCATGCAGACTGCTTTCCCGTGTAATTCAACATTCGTGAAAAAGGGGTAAATACTAGTAACCATTTCCCACGCATATTTTCCTGAAACACTATATGTATACCTTAATTTCAGCAATACTCTGCTCAATCTGGTCAGTGCTGATTACGTTGTTCCATTCAAGATCAATTCCATTTCTTGTTATATCTCTTACAGCTACCTCGTAAGCAGACTCCAACTGGAATGAAAGTAAAAGGGCTTTAGATTTGGGCACATTACATTACGCACATCTTATTTATGAACTAAATTTATAGCCATCTTGTGCAGTCAGGCTAAGAAACCTAATACCCAGGAACCCAGCAATACATCTTGTGAATATAAACCAACCAGCCTAAATTGTATTTCGAATACTTTATTCAATGTCATTATACCAGAATATTGAATATAAAATTTGCATTCTCGGCTGTGAACTCTTGCAAACAGATGACGCGCGCATGTTTGACCCAATAGTCAAAACATTAAAGACGACTAATAAATTTTAAAAATGAGGTTCCTCTGAGCTTTGGTGTTAAAATAACGAAGAAACAATACCAATCCAGATGCAGTTTTTTCTCCAATGATGGCAACTCTTGACCAATTGAACATTTTTAACAATGCTATACTTGCTTGAACAGCAGGAAAGTCAGTTGGGATAGCTTTGTATAGTGATGGATATTGAGCAGCATCGGATAAACTTAGGCTAGTGGAGGTGTGAGATACCTGTAGAAAAAACAACAAAATACCGATGTAATGACTTGAAACTGTTGTAAGTTCCTTGTGTGTTTGCATCGTGAATATCAAATTAAAATATAATTTTGTGGAAACACCACGTAAGTTTATTATTGCAAAGTTTTCGATCCGTAAGCCCGGATCTTCATCAGAGCTAATAATAATGCCTTATTATTAGCACTGATGAAGATCGGGGCTTACGGATCTAAAGCTTTGCAATAATAAATTTACGTGGTGTTTCCACAAAATTATATTTTAATTTGAAACTGTTACCTGGGTCAATAAAATCAATCTGTGCTTTAATTGATCTGTGCTTAAACTCGTCGTGTTTTTATACCCATTCGTTTTAAAATCTCGTTGAAAATTATCTTGTAGTCTCGGCACTGAACGAAACAATCATGCACGTAGAATTATTAATTTAAAGAATGTTATCTAGGAGATACTATCACCATTTGTTTTGCGTGTCACGTATATTCCTTGATTCACTGATTTTCAAAAATATTCATATGATTCTAAATCGGAACCGTCATATAGGATCATGTTTATCAAAAAAAAAACAACAACGAGTAATTGATGTATTTCATGACTGATAACATGACTGTTTTTTACACTTCATATTTTGAGCGAAACTAAAATAAACATTGACCGATGCATGCATGCAACTGAAATCTGCTCACCTGAGCTACGCTGGCTGAGGCTGTCATCCCAGCCAATGTCTGGGTTGCATCAGAGCATGCAGCACCATATAATGCCAAAATGTTCGGAGGATGTGCAAGTAGGTCCACCAAGGAATTGAACGATACTTTTGGATCACACTGCAAGTCAATGGGAAGCAGCAAAATATTGTGAATTGATATATACAGTTGAGCTGAGGTAAAACTTAAAGCTAAAACTTTGCATCGTGATAACGAGATGCGTAATCGGCAAAGGCGTGTAAAACGAGGGACTCTATGCATGCATATGTACTAGCTGGTGAGAAAACAATGCATAATACAACAGCAATACAAGTGGAAGTCATTAATAAGTTCAATCTTTAATCAGAAAATACGAACGGTATACGGTATAATAAATCATTTTTCTCCGACAGAACTTGGAGAAATTTTGTTTTAATTCTTACTGTCGTAGCTATCTTTCTGAATTTGATATAGGCTCATTCAGTTTTTTCAGATTTTGGAGTCTCAGAGTAACAATCTCAGGCCAAATACTCGAAACTTTCGTATCATCTTGCTGAAATACAAATTTAAGTATTTTTTTGAAAAGTTTTCCAAAAATTTCCTATTCCTTTGATGAGTACACACATTACGCCCCTTAATTCATTCACTCCTTGTGAAGGTTTATAAGTATGAATTAGTTCGTACCGAGCATAAGTGGCGATGTTAACAAAATATTTTTACTAACTTTTTAGCTATTCTTTTGCATTAAATCTGACCTTACTATCTCCTGTGACCATGTCTAGAGTGTAGCCAGGCAGAATTGACGAATCATTATTGATATGATCTAAGGCAAGTCTTGTTCCAGCTTCTAGTACAAACCCGGGAACTCTTGCTTTGTTAGGCCAGGATGGAAACATGCCAGCAAAATAAATTTTTGTACTTAATATTGGTTCTCTGTCAACTGGGACAGCTTTTTCGTCTGAAAATAGAGATCGAGACATGTTTTTGATATAAATACGCCGTGAATAATAAATATAGCTATATACATTCTTAGATGCACGGTATTATATCATCCGAAAGGTATAGAGTTTGATAAATGTGTAGTATGTAGTATACAGATTATACTTTTAAAACTAGAATGACCAAACCACCATCTACCTGCTAAGATCACATGAGAAAATGTTGTCATTGAAAGAGCAAGATCTATTATTGTATTTTTAAATTAAATATAGCGTAGAATTTCGAAAATTGAGAAAACCAATTAGTGCCCAAACCTTTCCATAAATATCCACGGTTAACTCTGAGGATTGTGACATTATTCACAACATCATAAGTCATTACCTCTATGGCACTTCCATCTAGAATTATTGAATATATAATGTAGCTAGTGAACAAATAACCGATTAGAAATAACTTCATTACTTTAAGTAGCTCCAATCAAATTATGTATATATGTATACCTCGATCATATTGAAAAATATGCGCTGGTCCATCCACTCGTTCTCTATAATCTTTGCTGTAGATTTTAAATAAACCCTGAAACACGTAAATTTTCTATGTTACAACAATAAAAATCACGACTGGTTCTTTATATTTGCCTGAGATTGAAATAACGTACTTCCAAATAACTGTACATGGAAAAACCCGATTCGAACGTTGCCGCCCAGTAAGATTATTCGCAGATTATTGTATCCAATAAATTCTGGGATTATCACGTTTAGAGTTAGGGTTTGGGTCAGTGTTCATTTTATATGCATGATATAACAATTCCAATAAGTATTGGAATCATCAAACGTTGTAATCAGTAATTTTATTGGGTTACAACGCTCGGATGATTTAAACATTACAGTCCATTACAAATATAGACCGATTATACTAAAAGAATTCAAAAATGACAGTTTTTAGTATTTTCCAGGATTTGCGCAAATTTAAAAAGAAACGTTATTAAACAGAAAATTTCCACAATCATTTTTAAATTACTTCTATCACATTGTCATAATCGTACATGCATCATCATAATTATACATAATTGTACATAAAAGTAAAAAACACAAGTAAATGTAGAATTGTACATTACAAAATGCACATTGTAGTGTTGTGCGACAGCCCATGATGAGGAATGATACTTTGAAAACCAGTAACGCATAGGAAGTATTAATTAAATTTGTGCACTGTTTTGCAGAGCGTTACTGAAAAAGAGCGTTACTGAAACCATTATATGTACTCACGGTAAGGCCAGTGAAAGTCACAGAACTTAAACTTCTTAAAAGGAGATCATAAAATGTTTCATTTCCAGTCGTAATATTTTCCAGCTTCACTCCGTGACTTTTCACGATATTATCGAGACCTTTCGCAAGAAACCAAGTTCCATCGTAAGAATATGCAGCCAGAGAAGGAGCAGATGACATCTTAAGTCTTCGAAGATATTCTCTCCAAATTTCGTTCGGAGTCTGTTGATTATAAAATGTAAGCCTTTTCAAACTAAGTACTAAAAATAGATACATTGTCTGTTAAGTTTTAGATACACAGTATGATGCAGTAAATTGATATGTCGTCGAGTGAATCACTGATACCACGTTATGATGCGTATTGGGTATGTGTAACTGAACAAATGTTCAAAGATAAAATGTTACAGGCTTACGTGCCACAAAATACTGGCTACACAATTTTCTGTGTTCCATATTTTTTGTTAAATATTTATTTTTTCAGTTTTTTAGCATAATTTTTCACTGTATTTTTTCTTCCTGTGGGTTGTTGGCGTGTTGCGGTTGGATTTAGCAGGTTGTAGTGTTTTTACCTTGACATTTTTTAGATAAAATCCTAATGTACCACAGAAAACCAGTGCGGCAATAGATAAGGAACGGTTAATTAATTGAACCAGGATTTGGTGCTTCATGTTGTGAGGTAATACTGTCAATACATATATACATATCGAGCACTTAAAAGCCAGAATGAACTCTGGTCATAAATTAGAATACATGGGATGAAGAATATAGTTCCTCGTCATTTATGCGCACGTGTGTATGTATGCACACATCCCTTGCCAAAATGCATGTTCTAATATCAAACAAACATGTGAAATTCATGTGACCACATGTGATTTTTTAACATTCAGTGTTATGTGGAATTTTTGTAATGGATGGTTTGAGCTTATTTTTTTTAAAGAATAAAGAATATACCGGAAGTAAAACATGGCTATAATCTTATAAATAAATATTTCTTCATACTCACGCGTCCTGCAATAGTTTCAGTTGTATTGTCAAAAACATTATTATTATCACCAAAGCTGAACGAATAATGAACCACAGTTTTCATGATTTCATGTTGAGTCATGTTTGTATCGTGCCACCATGTTGCAGGATATGTTTCTAGCCATATCCAAACACTCGTGGGGCTGTATAATCCAGCAACGTATGCCTTGACAAAAAATGCACTTATTATGATACAACAATAATTAATAAATGAACATGTCAATGAATATGATGTCATTTGATCTATAGCAGACATTTGGATGCCGCATTAGTCACATAGCAAACCTTTCAAACTAGGTATCTTACTGCTAGAATATTTTAGCCATTAAAGGAATAATTGACCGTAACGAAAAAGGTTATTTTACCAGAATGCAGGCATCAGGCAAAAACGAATGGAAAAGCTAAGAAAAATGATGGGAAGTGTTAAGAGTTAACCTCCTTTTTTATGCTTGTTTTTTCCTCCTACGTCAATTTGCTTTTTGAAACTACTTCCGACCGCAATGCATTCTGGTGAAATGTGCATCCACCATCGTTACGGCCATTGGTCAATTGCATGACTAGCGCCCGTGCAACACGATATAAAAGGAGGCAATTTGAATAGCTCGGAATATCTTGTGCAGGTATATTTTTTGTTGGTAGTATATTTTGAAATATTAAAACATGGACGAATTCGATTTAATTCAAGAAATAATATTATATAAGTCATATTGCATTGCCCTCGTATTGTATTTTGATTTAAACCGATTAATAGCAATTTTTTTTTTCTAATAAATATAAATAACGAAATATAACAGGTATAAACCATGCACCAAGTAAGTTATTTAGCTCAGGGATCGTGTCAACATATTCATGTAGACAACAAATTATTTTAACCACATTATCAGCCAAAGACGTTCAGTCATAGAATAGTAGTTGAATTGTACATGATTCGTCATTTATATAACATTACAAAGTTACCTGAGTCATCAATTTTTTACCAAATGCCGAACTTACGGCTGCAATGATGATGCGAACATCTTTCTCCTGAAAAATAAGATAAAGAAATTCATCTAAACATAATATCTACTATAAAGTATATTCCTATATATACATGTATCTTAAAACTCATTAAGTAAGAGCAAAATCTTTAACGAAAATAGGCCATTAAATTAATATTTCAACAATGAAGTACGAATTATAGATACAAGTATGCTTAAAGTACCTTGATTTCAGCAATACTCTGCTCAATCTGGTCAGCGTTGATTACTTTGTTCCATTCAAGATCAATTCCATTTCTTCCCATATTTCTAACGGCCACATTATAAGTAGATTCCAACTGAAAGACACACAAACCTGTATGATAAAGTATTTCTAATAATATCGTTGTTTCTTCAGAAAGTTAGTAAGTGCTAACTTCCCAACGTGGGCCTTCGCTTAAAACGTCGAATTTTAGTTATCGTTTCTGGTCGTGAAAGAACCTATACATGCAGTACCATTCGTGTATTCATTAGAATAGCACTTAATTTTCATTCGACCTGAACACTGTTGTGTGTGACGTTACATACCAATCCAGATGCAGTTTTTTCTCCAATAATGGCAACTCTTGACCAATTGAACATTTTTAACAATGCTATACTTGCTTGAACAGCAGGAAAGTCAGTTGGGATAGCTCTGTATAGTGATGGATATTGAGCAGCATCGGATAAACTAAGGCTAGTGGAGGTGTGAGATACCTGTACAAAAAACAACAAAAGACTGATGTAATAACTTGAAACTGTTGTAAGTTTCTTGTATGTTTGCATACTGAATATCAAATTAAAATATAATTTTGTGGAAACACCACGTAAGTTTATTATTGCAAAGTTTTCGGTCCGTAAGCCCGGATCTTCATCAGAGCTAATAATAATGCCTTATTATTAGCACTGATGAAGATCGAGGCTTACGGATCGAAAGCTTTGCAATAATAAATTTACGTGGTGTTTCCACAAAATTATATTTTAATTTGAAACTGTTACCTGGGTCAATAAAATCAATCTGTGCTTTAATTGATCTGTGCGTAAACTCGACCCCTTTTTATACCTATTCGTTTTAAAATCTCGTTGAAAAATATCTTGTAGTCTCGGCACTGAACGAAAAATCATGCACATAGGATTATTAATTTAAAGAATGTTATCTAGGAGATACTATCACCATTTGTTTTGCGTGTCACGTATAATCTTGATTCACTGATTTTCAAAAATATTCATATGATTCTGAATCGGAACCGTTATATAGGATCATGTTTATAAAAAAAAAAACAACAACGAGTAATTGATGTATTTCATGACTGATAACATGACTGTTTTTTGCACTTCATATTTTGAGCGAAACTAAAATAAACATTGACCGATGCATGCATGCAACTGAAATCTGCTCACCTGAGCTACGCTGGCTGAGGCTGTCATCCCAGCCAATGTCTGGGTTGCATCAGAGCATGCAGCACCATATAATGCCAAAATGTTTGGAGGATGTGCAAGTAGGTCCACCAAGGAATTGAACGATACTTTTGGATCACACTGCAAGTCAATGGGAAGCAGCAAAATACTGAGAATTTATATATACGGTTGAGCTGAGGTAAAACTTAAAGCTAAAACTTTGCATCGTGACAGCGAGATGCGTAATCGGCAAAGGCGTGTAAAACAAGGGACTTTATGCATGCATATGCACTAGCTGGTGAGAAAACAATGCATAATACAACAGCAATACAAGTGGAAATCATTAATAAATTCAATCTTTAATCAGAAAGTACGAACGGTATACGGTATAATAAATCATTTTTCTCTGACAGAACTTGGAGAAACTGTGTTTTAATTCTTACTGTCGTAGCTATCTTTCTGAATTTTATATAGGCTCATTGAGTTTTTCAGACTTTAGAGTCTCAGAGTAACAATCTCAGGCCAAATACTCGAAACTTTCGTATCATCTTGCTGAAATACAAATTTAAGTATTTTTTTGAAAAGTTTTCCAAAAATTCCCTATTCCTTTGATGAGTACACACATTACGCCCCTTCATTCATTCACTCCTTGTGAAGGTTTATAAGTATAAATTAGTTCGTACCGAGCATAAGTGGCGATGTTAACAAAATATTTTACTAACTTTTTAGCTATTCTTTTGCATTAAATCTGACCTTACTATCTCCTGTGACCATGTCTAGAGTGTAGCCAGGCAGAATTGACGAATCATTATTGATATGATCTAAGGCAAGTCTTGTTCCAGCTTCTAGTACAAACCCGGGAACTCTTGCTTTGTTAGGCCAGGATGGAAACATGCCAGCAAAATAAATTTTTGTACTTAATATTAGTTCTCTGTCAACTGGGACAGCTTTTTCGTCTGAAAATAGAGATCGAGACATGTTTTTGATATAAATACGCCGTGAATAATAAATATAGCTACATTCTTAGATGTACGGTATTATATCATCCGAAAGGTATAGAGTTTGATAAATGTGTAGTATGTAGTATACAGATTATACTTTTAAAACTAGAATGACCAAACCACCATCCACCTGCTAAGATCACATGAGAAAATGTTGTCATTGAAAGAACGAGATCTATTATTGTATTTTTAAATTAAATATAGCGTAGAATTTCCAAAATTGAGAAACACCAATTAGTGCCCAAACCTTTCCATAAATATCCACGGTTAACTCTGAGGATTGTGACATTATTCACAACATCATAAGTCATTACCTCTATGGCACTTCCATCTAGAATTATTGAATATATAATGTAGCTAGTGAACAAATAACCGATTAGAAATAACTTCATTACTTTAAGTAGCTCCAATCAAATTATGTATATATGTATACCTCGATCATATTGAAAAATATGCGCTGGTCCATCCACTCGTTCTCTATAATCTTTGCTGTAGATTTTAAATAAACCCTGAAACACGTAAATTTTCTATGTTACAACAATAAAAATCACGACTGGTTCTTTATATTTGCCTGAGATTGAAATAACGTACTTCCAAATAACTGTACATGGAAAAACCCGATTCGAACGTTGCCGCCCAGTAAGATTATTCGCAGATTATTGTATCCAATAAATTTTGGGATTATCACGTTTAGAGTTAGGGTTTGGGTCAGTGTTCATTTTATATGCATGATATAACAATTCCAATAAGTATTGGAATCATCAAACGTTGTAATCAGTAATTTTATTGGGTTACAACGCTCGGATGGTTTAAACATTACAGTCCATTACAAATATAGACCGATTATACTAAAAGAATTCAAAAATGACAGTTTTTAGTATTTTCCAGGATTTGCGCAAATTTAAAAAGAAACGTTATTAAACAGAAAATTTCCACAATCATTTTTAAATTACTTCTATCACATTGTCATAATCGTACATGCATCATCATAATTATACATAATTGTACATAAAAGTAAAAAACACAAGTAAATGTAGAATTGTACATTACAAAATGCACATTGTAGTGTTGTGCGACAGCCCATGATGAGGAATGATACTTTGAAAACCAGTAACGCATAGGAAGTATTAATTAAATTTGTGCACTGTTTTGCAGAGCGTTACTGAAAAAGAGCGTTACTGAAACCATTATATGTACTCACGGTAAGGCCAGTGAAAGTCACAGAACTTAAACTTCTTAAAAGGAGATCATAAAATGTTTCATTTCCAGTCGTAATATTTTCCAGCTTCACTCCGTGACTTTTCACGATATTATCGAGACCTTTCGCAAGAAACCAAGTTCCATCGTAAGAATATGCAGCCAGAGAAGGAGCAGATGACATCTTAAGTCTTCGAAGATATTCTCTCCAAATTTCGTTCGGAGTCTGTTGATTATAAAATGTAAGCCTTTTCAAACTAAGTACTAAAAATACATACATTGTCTGTTAAGTTTTAGATACACAGTATGATGCAGTAAATTGATATGTCGTCGAGTGAATCACTGATACCACGTTATGATTTGTATTGGGTATGTGTAACTGAACAAATGTTCAAAGATAAAATGTTACAGGCTTACGTGCCACAAAATACTGGCTACACAATTTTCTGTGTTCCATATTTTTTGTTAAATATTTATTTTTTCAGTTTTTTAGCATAATTTTTCACTGTATTTTTTCTTCCTGTGGGTTGTTGGCGTGTTGCGGTTGGATTTAGCAGGTTGTAGTGTTTTTACCTTGACATTTTTTAGATAAAATCCTAATGTACCACAGAAAACCAGTGCGGCAATAGATAAGAAACGGTTAATTAATTGAACCAGGATTTGGTGCTTCATGTTGTGAGGTAATACTGTCAATACATATATACATATCGAGCACTTAAAAGCCAGAATGAACTCTGGTCATAAATTAGAATACATGGGATGAAGAATATAGTTCCTCGTCATTTATGCGCACGTGTGTATGTACGCACACATCCCTTGCCAAAATGCATGTTCTAATATCAAACAAACATGTGAAATTCATGTGACCACATGTGATTTTTTAACATTCAGTGTTATGTGGAATTTTTGTAATGGATGGTTTGAGCTTATTTTTTTTAAAGAATAAAGAATATACCGGAAGTAAAACATGGCTATAATCTTATAAATAAATATTTCTTCATACTCACGCGTCCTGCAATAGTTTCAGTTGTATTGTCAAAAACATTATTATTATCACCAAAGCTGAACGAATAATGAACCACAGTTTTCATGATTTCATGTTGAGTCATGTTTGTATCGTGCCACCATGTTGCAGGATATGTTTCTAGCCATATCCAAACACTCGTGGGGCTGTATAATCCAGCAACGTATGCCTTGACAAAAAATGCACTTATTATGATACAACAATAATTAATAAATGAACATGTCAATGAATATGATGTCATTTGATCTATAGCAGACATTTGGATGCCGCATTAGTCACATAGCAAACCTTTCAAACTAGGTATCTTACTGCTAGAATATTTTAGCCATTAAAGGAATAATTGACCGTAACGAAAAAGGTTATTTTACCAGAATGCAGGCATCAGGCAAAAACGAATGGAAAAGCTAAGAAAAATGATGGGAAGTGTTAAGAGTTAACCTCCTTTTTTATGCTTGTTTTTTCCTCCTACGTCAATTTGCTTTTTGAAACTACTTCCGACCGCAATGCATTCTGGTGAAATGTGCATCCACCATCGTTACGGCCATTGGTCAATTGCATGACTAGCGCTTATGCAACACGATATAAAAGGAGGCAATTTGAATAGCTCGGAATATCTTGTGCAGGTATATTTTTTGTAGGTAGTATATTTTGAAATATTAAAACATGGACGAATTCGATTTAATTCAAGAAATAATATTATATAAGTCATATTGCATTGCCCTCGTATTGTACTTTGATTTAAACCGATTAATAGCAATTTTCTTTTTCTAATAAATATAAATAACGAAATATAACAGGTATAAACCATGCACCAAGTAAGTTATTTAGCTCAGGGATCGTGTCAACATATTCATGTAGACAACAAATTATTTTAACCACATTATCAGCCAAAGACGTTCAGTCATAGAATAGTAGTTGAATTGTACATGATTCGTCATTTATATAACATTACAAAGTTACCTGAGTCATCAATTTTTTACCAAATGCCGAACTTACGGCTGCAATGATGATGCGAACATCTTTCTCCTGAAAAATAAGATAAAGAAATTCATCTAAACATAATATCTACTATAAAGTATATTCCTATATATACATGTATCTTAAAACTCATTAAGTAAGAGCAAAAACTTTAACGAAAATAGGCCATTAAATTAATATTTCAACAATGAAGTACGAATTATAGATACAAGTATGCTTAAAGTACCTTGATTTCAGCAATACTCTGCTCAATCTGGTCAGCGTTGATTACTTTGTTCCATTCAAGATCAATTCCATTTCTTCCCATATTTCTAACGGCCACATTATAAGTAGATTCCAACTGAAAGACACACAAACCTGTATGATAAAGTATTTCTAATAATATCGTTGTTTCTTCAGAAAGTTAGTAAGTGCTAACTTCCCAACGTGGGCCTTCGCTTAAAACGTCGAATTTTAGTTATCGTTTCTGGTCGTGAAAGAACCTATACATGCAGTACCATTCGTGTATTCATTAGAATAGCACTTAATTTTCATTCGACCTGAACACTGTTGTGTGTGACGTTACATACCAATCCAGATGCAGTTTTTTCTCCAATAATGGCAACTCTTGACCAATTGAACATTTTTAACAATGCTATACTTGCTTGAACAGCAGGAAAGTCAGTTGGGATAGCTCTGTATAGTGATGAATATTGAGCAGCATCGGATAAACTTAGGCTAGTGGAGGTGTGAGATACCTGTACAAAAAACAACAAAAGACTGATGTAATAACTTGAAACTGTTGTAAGTTTCTTGTATGTTTGCATACTGAATATCAAATTAAAATATAATTTTGTGGAAACACCACGTAAGTTTATTATTGCAAAGTTTTCGGTCCGTAAGCCCGGATCTTCATCAGAGCTAATAATAATGCCTTATTATTAGCACTGATGAAGATCGAGGCTTACGGATCGAAAGCTTTGCAATAATAAATTTACGTGGTGTTTCCACAAAATTATATTTTAATTTGAAACTGTTACCTGGGTCAATAAAATCAATCTGTGCTTTAATTGATCTGTGCGTAAACTCGACCCCTTTTTATACCTATTCGTTTTAAAATCTCGTTGAAAAATATCTTGTAGTCTCGGCACTGAACGAAAAATCATGCACGTAGGATTATTAATTTAAAGAATGTTATCTAGGAGATACTATCACCATTTGTTTTGCGTGTCACGTATATTCCTTGATTCACTGATTTTCAAAAATATTCATATGATTCTGAATCGGAACCGTTATATAGGATCATGTTTATAAAAAAAAAAACAACAACGAGTAATTGATGTATTTCATGACTGATAACATGACTGTTTTTTGCACTTCATATTTTGAGCGAAACTAAAATAAACATTGACCGATGCATGCATGCAACTGAAATCTGCTCACCTGAGCTACGCTGGCTGAGGCTGTCATCCCAGCCAATGTCTGGGTTGCATCAGAGCATGCAGCACCGTATAATGCCAAAATGTTTGGAGGATGTGCAAGTAGGTCCACCAAGGAATTGAACGATACTTTTGGATCACACTGCAAGTCAATGGGAAGCAGCAAAATATTGTGAATTGATATATACAGTTGAGCTGAGGTAAAACTTAAAGCTAAAACTTTGCATCGTGACAGCGAGATGCGTAATCGGCAAAGGCGTGTAAAACGAGGGACTTTATGCATGCATATGCACTAGCTGGTGAGAAAACAATGCATAATACAACAGCAATACAAGTGGAAATCATTAATAAATTCAATCTTTAATCAGAAAGTACGAACGGTATACGGTATAATAAATCATTTTTCTCTGACAGAACTTGGAGAAACTGTGTTTTAATTCTTACTGTCGTAGCTATCTTTCTGAATTTTATATAGGCTCATTGAGTTTTTCAGACTTTAGAGTCTTAGAGTAACAATCTCAGGCCAAATACTCGAAACTTTCGTATCATCTTGCTGAAATACAAATTTAAGTATTTTTTTGAAAAGTTTTCCAAAAATTCCCTATTCCTTTGATGAGTACACACATTACGCCCCTTCATTCATTCACCCCTTGTGAAGGTTTATAAGTATAAATTAGTTCGTACCGAGCATAAGTGGCGATGTTAACAAAATATTTTACTAACTTTTTAGCTATTCTTTTGCATTAAATCTGACCTTACTATCTCCTGTGACCATGTCTAGAGTGTAGCCCGGCAGAATTGACGAATCATTATTGATATGATCTAAGGCAAGTCTTGTTCCAGCTTCTAGTACAAACCCGGGAACTCTTGCTTTGTTAGGCCAGGATGGAAACATGCCAGCAAAATAAATTTTTGTACTTAATATTAGTTCTCTGTCAACTGGGACAGCTTTTTCGTCTGAAAATAGAGATCGAGACACGTTTTTGATATAAATACGCCGTGAATAATAAATATAGCTACATTCTTAGATGTACGGTATTATATCATCCGAAAGGTATAGAGTTTGATAAATGTGTAGTATGTAGTATACAGATTATACTTTTAAAACTAGAATGACCAAACCACCATCTACCTGCTAAGATCACATGAGAAAATGTTGTCATTGAAAGAACAAGATCTATTATTGTATTTTTAAATTAAATATAGCGTAGAATTTCGAAAATTGAGAAACACCAATTAGTGCCCAAACCTTTCCATAAATATCCACGGTTAACTCTGAGGATTGTGACATTATTCACAACATCATAAGTCATTACCTCTATGGCACTTCCATCTAGAATTATTGAATATATAATGTAGCTAGTGAACAAATAACCGATTAGAAATAACTTCATTACTTTAAGTAGCTCCAATCAATTTATGTATATATGTATACCTCGATCATATTGAAAAATATGCGCTGGTCCATCCAATCGTTCTCTATAATCTTTGCTGTAGATTTTAAATAAACCCTGAAACACGTAAATTTTCTATGTTACAACAATAAAAATCCCGACTGGTTCTTTATATTTGCCTGAGATTGAAATAACGTACTTCCAAATAACTGTACATGATAAAAACCCGATTCAAACGTTGCCGCCCAGTAAGATTATTCGCAGATTATTGTATCCAATAAATTTTGGGATTATCACGTTTAGAGTTAGGGTTTGGGTCAGTGTTCATTTTATATGCATGAAATGACAATTCCAATAAGTATTGGAATCATCAAACGTTGTAATCAGTAATTTTATTGGGTTACAACGCTCGGATGGTTTAAACATTACAGTCCATTACAAATATAGACCGATTATACTACAAGAATTCAAAAATGACGGTTTTTAGTATTTTCCAGGATTTGAGCAAATTTAAAAAGAAACGTTATTAAACTGAAAATTTCCACAATCATTTTTAAAATGCTTCTATCACATTGTCATGATCGTACATGCATCATCATAATTATACATAATTTAACATAAAAGTAAAAAACAATTAAATGTAGAATTGTACATTACAAAATGCACATTGTAGTGTAGTGCGACAGCCCATGATGAGGAATGATACTTTGAAAACCAGTAACGCACAGGTAGTATTAATTAAATTTGTGCACTGTTTTGCAGAGCGTTACTGAAAAAGAGCGTTACTGAAACCATTATATGTACTCACGGTAAGGCCAGTGAAAGTCACAGAACTTAAACTTCTTAAAAGGAGATCATAAAATGTTTCATTTCCAGTCGTAATATTTTCCAGCTTCATTCCGTGACTTTTCACGATATTATCGAGACCTTTCGCAAGAAACCAAGTTCCATCGTAAGAATATGCAGCCAGAGAAGGAGCAGATGACATCTTAAGTCTTCGAAGATATTCTCTCCAAATTTCGTTCGGAGTCTGTTGATTATAAAATGTAAGCCTTTTCAAACTAAGTACTAAAAATACATACATTGTCTGTTAAGTTTTAGATACACAGTATGATGCAGTAAATTGATATGTCGTCGAGTGAATCACTGATACCACGTTATGATTTGTATTGGGTATGTGTAACTGAACAAATGTTCAAAGATAAAATGTTACAGGCTTACGTGCCACAAAATACTGGCTACACAATTTTCTGTGTTCCATATTTTTTGTTAAATATTTATTTTTTCAGTTTTTTAGCATAATTTTTCACTGTATTTTTTCTTCCTGTTGGTTGTTGGCGTGTTGCGGTTGGATTTAGCAGGTTGTAGTGTTTTTACCTTGACATTTTTTAGATAAAATCCTAATGTACCACAGAAAACCAGTGCGGCAATAGATAAGGAACGGTTAATTAATTGAACCAGGATTTGGTGCTTCATGTTGTGAGGTAATACTGTCAATACATATATACATATCGAGCACTTAAAAGCCAGAATGAACTCTGGTCATAAATTAGAATACATGGGATGAAGAATATAGTTCCTCGTCATTTATGCGCACGTGTGTATGTATGCACACATCCCTTGCCAAAATGCATGTTCTAATATCAAACAAACATGTTAAATTCATGTGACCACATGTGATTTTTTAACATTCAGTGTAATGTGGAATTTTTGTAATGGATGGTTTGAGCTTATTTTTTTAAAGAATAAAGAATATACCGGAAGTAAAACATGGCTATAATCTTATAAATAAATATTTCTTCATACTCACGCGTCCTGCAATAGTTTCAGTTGTATTGTCAAAAACATTATTATTATCACCAAAGCTGAACGAATAATGAACCACAGTTTTCATGATTTCATGTTGAGTCATGTTTGTATCGTGCCACCATGTTGCAGGATATGTTTCTAGCCATATCCAAACACTCGTGGGGCTGTATAATCCAGCAACGTATGCCTTGACAAAAAATGCACTTATTATGATACAACAATAATTAATAAATGAACATGTCAATGAATATGATGTCATTTGATCTATAGCAGACATTTGGATGCCGCATTAGTCACATAGCAAACCTTTCAAACTAGGTATCTTACTGCTAGAATATTTTAGCCATTAAAGGAATAATTGACCGTAACGAAAAAGGTTATTTTACCAGAATGCAGGCATCAGGCAAAAACGAATGGAAAAGCTAAGAAAAATGATGGGAAGTGTTAAGAGTTAACCTCCTTTTTTATGCTTGTTTTTTCCTCCTACGTCAATTTGCTTTTTGAAACTACTTCCGACCGCAATGCATTCTGGTGAAATGTGCATCCGCCATCGTTACGGCCATTGGTCAATTGCATGACTAGCGCTTATGCAACACGATATAAAAGGAGGCAATTTGAATAGCTCGGAATATCTTGTGCAGGTATATTTTTTGTAGGTAGTATATTTTGAAATATTAAAACATGGACGAATTCGATTTAATTTAAGAAATAATACAAGTCATATTGCATTGCCCTCGTATTGTATTTTGATTTAAATCGATTAATAGCAATTTTCTTTTTCTAATAAATATAAATAACGAAATATAACAGGTATAAACCATGCACCAAGTAAGTTATTTAGCTCAGGGATCGTGTCAACATATTCATGTAGACAACAAATTATTTTAACCACATTATCAGCCAAAGACGTTCAGTCATAGAATAGTAGTTGAATTGTACATGATGATTCGTCATTTATATAACATTACAAAGTTACCTGAGTCATCAATTTTTTACCAAATGCCGAACTTACGGCTGCAATGATGATGCGAACATCTTTCTCCTGAAAAATAAGATAAAGAAATTCATCTAAACATAATATCTACTATAAAGTATATTCCTATATATACATGTATCTTAAAACTCATTAAGTAAGAGCAAAAACTTTAACGAAAATAGGCCATTAAATTAATATTTCAACAATGAAGTACGAATTATAGATACAAGTATGCTTAAAGTACCTTGATTTCAGCAATACTCTGCTCAATCTGGTCAGCGTTGATTACTTTGTTCCATTCAAGATCAATTCCATTTCTTCCCATATTTCTAACGGCCACATTATAAGTAGATTCCAACTGAAAGACACACAAACCTGTATGATAAAGTATTTCTAATAATATCGTTGTTTCTTCAGAAAGTTAGTAAGTGCTAACTTCCCAACGTGGGCCTTCGCTTAAAACGTCGAATTTTAGTTATCGTTTCTGGTCGTGAAAGAACCTATACATGCAGTACCATTCGTGTATTCATTAGAATAGTACTTAATTTTCATTCGACCTGAACACTGTTGTGTGTGACGTTACATACCAATCCAGATGCAGTTTTTTCTCCAATAATGGCAACTCTTGACCAATTGAACATTTTTAACAATGCTATACTTGCTTGAACAGCAGGAAAGTCAGTTGGGATAGCTCTGTATAGTGATGGATATTGAGCAGCATCGTACAAACTTAGGCTAGTGGAGGTGTGAGATACCTGTAGAAAAAACAACAAAAGACTGATGTAATAACTTGAAACTGTTGTAAGTTTCTTGTATGTTTGCATACTGAATATCAAATTAAAATATAATTTTCTGGAAACACCACGTAAGTTTATTATTGCAAAGTTTTCGGTTCGTAAGCCCGGATCTTCATCAGAGCTAATAATAATGCCTTATTATTAGCACTGATGAAGATCGAGGCTTACGGATCGAAAGCTTTGCAATAATAAATTTACGTGGTGTTTCCACAAAATTATATTTTAATTTGAAACTGTTACCTGGGTCAATAAAATCAATCTGTGCTTTAATTGATCTGTGCGTAAACTCGACCCCTTTTTATACCTATTCGTTTTAAAATCTCGTTGAAAAATATCTTGTAGTCTCGGCACTGAACGAAAAATCATGCACGTAGGATTATTAATTTAAAGAATGTTATCTAGGAGATACTATCACCATTTGTTTTGCGTGTCACGTATATTCCTTGATTCACTGATTTTCAAAAATATTCATATGATTCTGAATCGGAACCGTTATATAGGATCATGTTTATAAAAAAAAAACAATGAGTAATTGATGTATTTCATGACTGATAACATGACTGTTTTTTACACTTCATATTTTGAGCGAAACTAAAATAAACATTGACCGATGCATGCATGCAACTGAAATCTGCTCACCTGAGCTACATTGGCTGAGGCTGTCATCCCAGCCAATGTCTGGGTTGCATCAGAGCATGCAGCACCATATAATGCCAAAATGTTTGGAGGATGTGCAAGTAGGTCCACCAAGGAATTGAACGATACTTTTGGATCACACTGCAAGTCAATGGGAAGCAGCAAAATACTGTGAATTTATATATACGGTTGAGCTGAGGTAAAACTTAAAGCTAAAACTTTGCATCGTGATAGCGAGATGCGTAATCGGCAAAGGCGTGTAAAACAAGGGACTTTATGCATGCATATGCACTAGCTGGTGAGAAAACAATGCATAATACAACAGCAATACAAGTGGAAATCATTAATAAATTCAATCTTTAATCAGAAAGTACGAACGGTATACGGTATAATAAATCATTTTTCTCTGACAGAACTTGGAGAAACTGTGTTTTAATTCTTACTGTCGTAGCTATCTTTCTGAATTTTATATAGGCTCATTGAGTTTTTCAGATTTTAGAGTCTCAGAGTAACAATCTCAGGCCAAATACTCGAAACTTTCGTATCATCTTGCTGAAATACAAATTTAAGTATTTTTTTGAAAAGTTTTCCAAAAATTCCCTATTCCTTTGATGAGTACACACATTACGCCCCTTAATTCATTCACTCCTTGTGAAGGTTTATAAGTATGAATTAGTTCGTACCGAGCATAAGTGGCGATGTTAACAAAATATTTTTACTAACTTTTTAGCTATTCTTTTGCATTAAATCTGACCTTACTATCTCCTGTGACCATGTCTAGAGTGTAGCCAGGCAGAATTGACGAATCATTATTGATATGATCTAAGGCAAGTCTTGTTCCAGCTTCTAGCACAAACCCGGGAACTCTTGCTTTGTTAGGCCAGGATGGAAACATGCCAGCAAAATAAATTTTTGTACTTAATATTGGTTCTCTGTCAACTGGGACAGCTTTTTCGTCTGAAAATAGAGATCGAGACACGTGTTTGATATAAATACGCCGTGAATAATAAATATAGCTATATACATTCTTAGATGCACGGTATTATATCATCCGAAAGGTATAGAGTTTGATAAATGTGTAGTATGTAGTATACAGATTATACTTTTAAAACTAGAATGACCAAACCACCATCTACGTGCTAAGATCACATGAGAAAATGTTGTCATTGAAAGAACAAGATCTATTATTGTATTTTTAAATTAAATATAGCGTAGAATTTCGAAAATTGAGAAACACCAATTAGTGCCCAAACCTTTCCATAAATATCCACGGTTAACTCTGAGGGTTGTGACATTATTCACAACATCATAAGTCATTACCTCTATGGCACTTCCATCTAGAATTATTGAATATATAATGTAGCTAGTGAACAAATAACCGATTAGAAATAACTTCATTACTTTAAGTAGCTCCAATCAATTTATGTATATATGTATACCTCGATCATATTGAAAAATATGCGCTGGTCCATCCACTCGTTCTCTATAATCTTTGCTGTAGACTTTGAATAAACCCTGAAACACGTAAATTTTCTATGTTACAACAATAAAAATCACGACTGGTTCTTTATATTTGCCTGAGATTGAAATAACGTACTTCCAAATAACTGTACATGGTAAAAACCCGATTCGAACGTTGCCGCCCAGTAAGATTATTCGCAGATTATTGTATCCAATAAATTTTGGGATTATCACGTTTAGAGTTAGGGTTTGGGTCAGCGTTCATTTTATATGCATGAAATGACAATTCCAATAAGTATTGGAATCATCAAACGTTGTAATCAGTAATTTTATTGGGTTACAACGCTCGGATGGTTTAAACATTACAGTCCATTACAAATATAGACCGATTATACTACAAGAATTCAAAAATGACAGTTTTTAGTATTTTCCAGGATTTCCAAGAAACGTTATTAAACTGAAAATTTCCACAATCATTTTTAAAATACTTCTATCACATTGTCATAATCGTACATGCATCATCATAATTATACATAATTGTACATAAAAGTAAAAAACAATTAAATGTAGAATTGTACATTACAAAATGCACATTGTAGTGTTGTGCGGCAGCCCATGATCAGGAATGATACTTTGAAAACCAGTATAGCATAGGAAGTATTAATTAAATTTGTGCACTGTTTTGCAGAGCGTTACTGCAAAAGAGCGTTACTGAAACCATTATATGTACTCACGGTAAGGCCAGTGAAAGTCACAGAACTTAAACTTCTTAAAAGGAGATCATAAAATGTTTCATGTCCAGTCGTAATATTTTCCAGCTTCATTCCGTTACTTTTCACGATATTATCGAGACCTTTCGCAAGAAACCAAGTTCCATCGTACGAATATGCAGCCAGAGAAGGAGCAGATGACATCTTAAGTCTTCGAAGATATTCTCTCCAAATTTCGTTCGGAGTCTGTTGATTATAAAATGTAAGCCTTTTCAAACTAAGTACTAAAAATAGATACATTGTCTATTAAGTTTTAGATACACAGTATGATGCAGTAAATTGATATGTCGTCGAGTGAATTACTGATACCACGTTATGATGCCTGTTGTGTATGTGTAACTGAACAAATGTTCAAAGATAAAATGTTACTGGCGTACGTACCACAAAATACTGGCTACACAATTTTCTGTGTTTCATATTTTTTGTTAAATATTTATTTTTTTTAATTGAACCAGGAAGTGGAAGTAAAACATGGCTATAAGCTTATAAATAAATATTTCTTCATACTCACGCGTCCTGCAATAGTTTCAGTTGTATTGTCAAAAACATTATTATTATCACCAAAGCTGAACGAATATTGAACCAAAGTTTTCATGATTTCATGTTGAGTCATGTTTGTATCGTGCCACCATGTTGCAGGATATGTTTCCAGCCATATCCAAACACTCGTGGGGCTGTATAATCCAGCAACGTATGCCTTGACAAAAAATGCACTTATTATGATACAACAATAATTAATAAATGAACATGTCAATGAATATGATGTCATTTGATCTATAGCAGACATTTGGATGCCGCATTAGTCACATAGCAAACCTTTCAAACTGGGTATCTTACCGCTAGAATATTTTAGCCATTAAAGGAATAATTGACCGTAACGAAAAAGGTTATTTTACCAGAATGCAGGCATCAGGCAAAAACGAATGGAAAAGCTAAGAAAAATGATGGGAAGTGTTAAGAGTTAACCTCCTTTTTTATGCTTGTTTTTTCCTCCTACGTCAATTTGCTTTTTGAAACTACTTCCGACCGCAATGCATTCTGGTGAAATGTGCATCCGCCATCGTTACGGCCATTGGTCAATTGCATGACTAGCGCTCATGCAACACGATATAAAAGGAGGCAATTTGAATAGCTCGGAATATCTTGTGCAGGTATATTTTTCTATGTAGTATATTTTGAAATATTAAAACATGGACGAATTCGATTTAATTTAAGAAATAATACAAGTCATATTGCATTGCCCTCGTATTGTATTTTGATTTAAATCGATTAATAGCAATTTTCTTTTTCTAATAAATATAAATAACGAAATATAACAGGTATAAACCATGCACCAAGTAAGTTATTTAGCTCGGGGATCGTGTCAACATATTCATGTAGACAACAAATTATTTTAACCTCATTATCAGCCAAAGACGTTAAGTCATATAGAATAGTAGTTGAATTGTACATGATTCGTCATTTATATAACATTACAAAGTTACCTGAGTCATCAACTTTTTACCAAATGCCGAACTTACGGCTGCAATGATGATGCGAACATCCTTTTCCTGAAAAATAAGATAAAGAAATTCATCTAATATCTACTATAAAGTATATTATTATGCATGTATCTTAAAACTCATTAAGTAATAGCAAAAACTATAACGAAAATTGGCATTAAATTGATATTTCAACAATGAAGTACGAATTATAGATACAAGTATGCTTAAAGTACCTTAATTTCAGTAATACTTTGCTCAATCTGGTCAGCGTTGATTACTTTGTTCCATTCAAGATCAATTCCATTTCTTCCCATATTTCTTACGGCTACATTGTAAGTAGATTCCAACTGAAAGACACACAAACCTGTATGATAAAGTATTCAAAATAATATCGTTGTTTCATCAGAAAGTTAGTAGGTGCTAACTTCCCAACGTGGGCCTTCGCTTGAAACGTCGAATTTTAGTTATCGTTTCTGGTCGTGAAAGAACCTATACATGCAGTACCATTCGTGTATTCATTAGAATAGCACTTAATTTTCATTCGACCTGAACACTGTTGTGTGTGACGTTACATACCAATCCAGATGCAGTTTTTTCTCCAATGATGGCAACTCTTGACCAATTGAACATTTTTAACAATGCTATACTTGCTTGAACAGCAGGAAAGTCAGTTGGGATAGCTCTGTATAGTGATGGATATTGAGCAGCATCGGATAAACTTAGGCTAGTGGAGGTGTGAGATACCTGAAACAATATTTCAATTTTTATATGTATGTGTTGAATGGGTTTTAATTTGTTTAAATGTTCAGCTTGTACTTAATTTTTTCATATATAAATAGTTATCTTTATCAAGGCAACAAAGATGAACATTAAGCTGATAATTTTTCATTTTTTCTGCTTGTCATACATCAGGTGGAGGTTTTAATCAATTGATTATAGGCTTATCTCTTCTTACCTGAGCTACATTAGCTAAGGCTGTCATCCCAGCCAATGTCTGGGTTGCATCAGAACATGCAGCACCATATAATGCCAGAATATTAGGAGGATGTGCAAGTAGGTCCACCAAGGAATTGAACGATACTTTTGGATCACACTGCAAGTCAATTGGAAGCACCAGTCATGAATATGATAAACAGGACAAACATGAATATTATTCTTAATATGTAACCAATTTTATTGGATTGTGTAGAATTGGTATACTGTGCATGGAGAGCTAGTTTAAAACTAACAAGACGCTCTATTGAGCATTTAATCGCTGGGGTGATGGTAGCTTTTTCGGTAACTTGATTTAACACATCTTGACAGTACTATACACGTCATTCGGCAAATAATTTTTCTTAGTGTACCAAGGGAACTGGGAACGATCACAATTTAAAGACGGTAGCCAAGACACTACAATCACAGAATACAAAATTAACCAGAAGGTTCACTAGTCACTATTCTGTGCTACAATCTCGTTGCCAGAGCCCGCGATCCTCTGTGGAAGGAATCGCGAGGCCCTGGATAAATGCAGATAAGAACAATCTTTTGATTGGCTGTTTGATAATTAGCCTGATCGATTCCCTCTTAAAAAAACTATAGGACAATCTTATTTATTTAAATGAAAGGTGACACGGTGAATATTTCTCATCGAATGACGTATCCGATTTTCGGTTTTTCCATTTAGGAGTGCTTTCAGATTGTCCTTCCTGACATGTCCTTTCAGATTCAAACAAACGAATGTCATTACGGTTTATTCTTATGGGTCTAGAACAGATCGTGAACCCTCTGTACCGTTGTCAATTGCACCATTTTTTCCCAAAGAATATCAATCATTGTTGTCTTGATCCTGACTTTGTCTTGTTTCTGACAAATCTTGCACGGCTACAATCACGTATTTTAACTTCCACAGGGGATTAGATTTTGTTTTACATTAACGTTCGTCAAATTGCACGAATGAAATAATGCTAGTTTGAATTTCAATAGTATCAGGGGTTTTTTACTCACTCTGTTTAAAATCAGTTTAAGCGAATTTCGGTGTTAGTTTCAGCATGAGTTGACAGGTAATATATACATTGATCGTTATATGCCAACAATAACAAATGCATCTTATACTTTTGTTTTAGTATTATTCAGGTAATGGACTGTCAAAAACATGGAACCAAATTTAATTACGCTAAGTTCTATGTACTAAACAAGCGAGTATAATAAAGCAAATCCCCATTGTTCAAAAGTAAGCCATCTTAAACAGTTTAAATGTTGCGCGCATGCCTAGCGTACTGGAACCGACAGTAATAGATGCAGCGAACTCCGTGCATTTTTTTGGGCTTTTCCCAGAGCCTCACGATTGCTCCACAGAGGATCGCGGCTCTGAGATTGAAGACATTGGTGGTCCATACACTGCAGTGATTTGTTTATGACATTCAGTCCGCTTACATGACGTACAAACTGTTTTAGATGCGGCTAACAAGGCAGCCTTCCGAGCCTGCGAAGGCAGCCTGCGGAGGAGGCTACCGAGGTCCGACAAAAATGAAAGACTAAACTAAACTCGCCCCCAGCGACTAATTAAAAACTTTACATTAAGATAACTAACTGGAAACGACGGGGAAAAGGATGGATACATAATTAAACCTCCGTATTTATGACGTCGCAATGGGTCTCTGAGATTATAGAGGGTGTCTGATGTGAACCTTTAGAATCATCATTTTTCGTTATGCACCTGTCAGTCAATCTTTGTCAGTCCTACTGTTCGCTTTAACGAGCGTCACGTTAAATTATTTGAGCGAAGCGCAAACGTTTTAAAATAATACTTTCGATATGCACACAATTAACGAAAAACACAGTTGTATAGGGTCGCTTTTAGGAGACACCCTGCAGAGCAAGGCTTGCAATGAAGCCGGGATAAGAATGTGGATTATGGTATATGTGTTAAATTTAACTCGTGAAGTGTTTCAAAATTGTCGCTAGTTATCAGGATTAACTTTATGTAGGGCAGCAGCATGAGACTGCAGCTCATCATTTATATTTCGTGCGTTAAGAAGGAATGCTTAGATCCAACATAGAAAAAGTAATATTATATTTATAGCTGCGTTGTATACATTATCGTTGCATGAGGTTAATTATTACCCTACTGAAACAAATAAAATATCACAAAGGATTTTCTCGGTGGGAAAGATTCAGGGGCGGACATCACACACTGTCGCTAAATTTTAAACGTCGGAAAAACAGTTATACACAATACATTCCGACCATTGTTACCATTCCATATGACTGTAAACTAGCGTCAGATCACTTTGAGGGCTTAGTTAAGAAAATGAAACACAGCATATAATGAACCAGATCTAGTGTTAGATCAGCATTACGACATATAATTTATGTACATGCTTGGTTGTATTTTGCAGTTACCATCAGATACATATTTTGCAGTCACATATGTCATATGGGAGAATGTCTAATTGTAACCAGGAACCATTATTTTACCTTGAAGAGTCCTATTTTACATTGTTTTAACTTAAAAAAAAACTGAATGCACTGGGTTACTGGTTGTCCTTGACGTGAAATAAGATTATATAAAAAGTATATACACCGGCGTGTATATAAATAATATGATTATAATAATATAATATAATTTGATTGTCATGATAAGTCTGTGGGGTAATGGACCTTTCCCCTTTTAAATGAAATTTTGAGAAAACTCAAAATAGGCAAAAATATCACCACAGCTTGAAAGAGCATCCTAAGTTTAGTAAGATTGCAAAGTTCGGCTGTGAAATGTTGTAAAATGTAGAAAATATAGCCTTGCGAAGTTGGCAAATTTTGTATATATTTGTATTACGGGCGGAAAAGTGATAATCAGTTAATACTTTTGATTATCATTTTCCTACGCGTAATACAAATGTATACAAAATTTGCCAAATTTGCAAGGCTATATTTTCTACAGTTTACAACATTTCACAACCAAACTTCGCAACTTTAGTAAACTTGGGATGCTCTTTCAAGCTATGGTGATATTTTTGCCTATTTCGATTTTTTCAAAATTTTGTCTTAAAGGGGAAAGGTCCATTAAATGTGGCAAAGTTATATCAATGCATGAAAATCGACTGAAATAGCTTAGATGTACTTACATATTGAATAAATCTCACCTTACTATCTCCTGTGACCATGTCCAGAGTGTAGCCAGGCAGAATTGACGAATCATTATTGATATGATCTAAGGCAAGTCTTGTACCAGCTTCTAATATAAACCCGGGAACTCTTGCTTTATTAGGCCATGATGGAAACATGCCAGCAAAATAAATTTTTGTACTTGCTACTGCCGTCAAGTCAACTACTAGAAAAAAACTTGAGCAAAGAATGAGCGAGAGCATATTTCGTGCTACATACGAAGCGCTCGCCATTTTTGATAACTTGATAAACGGTGCTTCATTATAGATAACCATTCCTGTGAAACATCTGCCGCTGTGACTCTTGGTGTGCTATTGTACAATAACAAAAGAATTCCGACAGGTCATGACAAGTAATGAAAACGGTTATTGCTTCCATCCATCAAACATTCACATGAGGTACATTGGCTACATCAACAAATTTTGCAAAACAACGAGAATTTGAATTCATTCAATTAAACTTGATGTTGCAATAAAATCAAAATGTAGTCCTTTCTCGCAACATAAAACCAGTCTTGCAACAATATTCTTGAAAAGACTAATTTAATTAAACCATATTCTATAATATGTTCTCCCTATTTCTGCATATTGTAAACAATACAAAAATAGACATTACTTTGATTTATTAAAGGTCGACTGATTATTACTTAATTCATACAGTTCAAAAAATTACCCGGCACATTATGAGTTATGCATGCATGGACATTTCAAAGAACCCGAGGTTAGAGCCTTTATTACTTCTAAGTATTGCAGTTTTTGAAGCCAAAGGCAAAGCCACTTTTTGTTGTGCATTTACTTTTCAAAAGCACGCAATACTTAATATGCATTAGCTTAAACAATAACCGCATGACATTAAATGCCTTTTGTGCATGTATATTGTGGTTGTTCTTTTAAATCCCGCGAGTATAATGACATTAAGTTACGAAAGCAAAATTACATAGAGCTGATAATTATCGATACACTGTAAGAATACTTTTCAAATTCATTATCAATTAGAGTTAATTAAATTAAATCAATATGCATCAGAATCATTCTAATGCTATTAAGTATGATGATTTACACAGAATTCAATGGTTCCACTGGATGCGTGGTATCTGTTCAGAGAAAAGGGCAATAATTGCTGCCATGCTCCATTATGTTTAAACAACGTTTAATGCAACGAGTAATTAATAACCATATTCTTGGGTTTCACGTGACGTCATAAATTTCACTGGGGGTCAACTCCAAATCGATACACTGTCGTCAGACTGAAAAAAAAATTCACTGTATGTGTTGACCTTGTGTTTGGCAGCAAATGTGTGCAATTTCGTGAGGTTTGCTTGCTACAGTGCAGTACAATCATCAATACATTTTGGGTTGACCCCCACTCAGAATTACTGAAAAAGGTTCCAGTAAAACCCAAGAATTGGAGTAGTTACAGGTTGGCAATGTTTAAGAAATATAAAAGATTTTACGTGTTGAAATACAGTTATATCAACACGAGTGAAAATTGGAAAAACGAGAAATTGTGTGAAACTATGAAGGAGCTGAATGCCCAAAAAATATTTAGTTAGAAAAAATATATTTCAAGCATTTTAAAGGCCGGATGAAAAAGATGGCGGATGTACATTTAACCAGAACGCATTTCAAAAACCAAATTGAGGTCTGTTGAAGGACAAACATAAAAATGGAGGCTATTTTCATTGCACTGGTAAAATGAACATGCTGCCATCTTTTTCGTTATAATCAATTGATTTCACAGTTTGGTCACGGTATAGGTGCTGCTAACATGGAAATTTCGTAAATTTCTAATTTTCTATAACATATTAATGCTTATACGAGAATTGTTATACCAATTCAGACGTGAGCCATTAACTAATTAAGTCTTGATGGATTAAGTCTCAGACAAATTTAGATTAACCGTCGTCACATTTATGACACAATGGTGAAGTATTCGTGTATGGTTGACTATACCATAAAAGTATGCTAAATAAATATAGGATTGAAGTACTCTATTCGTTATTTTTCATAATCTGCAAACATTGCTTGTACTACTGCATTTGTATTGTTCAACCATACTAGATTACCAGAAATCAGTGTTGCTTGTACTTCTAAATTACTATTTACAATAATAATATCAGCATCTGCACCATAATTTAAAGTTCCTTTACGATCAGATATTTTGAGCAACTGAGCTGGATGTAACGACGCCGCTTCTAAAGCTTCAACTTCATTGCAACCTAATAAAAAATCATGATACCGACAATTTTTCTTGGTGTAGTATACAACGTAAAAATATTTCCTATTTAACTTTTACTCACACAGCACATCTAAACCTTTCACATTTACTCCTTACTAATGACCACACAACGAGTCAATTTTTACACGAACTACCTTGATTGGTCGTGGAACAATGGAACAGTACCTGCAAATTTCTTAAACTGACGAACACAATAATCCAGCGAGGCAATGCTTTATCATAAAAATAAATACAATATTTAAGTTGGAGCAGAAGCAGCAAGAACAATACAAGGAAGAACGGCAATAGGAGCAGCAGAAGCAGTGACAGTATGGCAGTGGCAGCAACAACACTACCAGCAGTAGGGCCAAAAGAAGCAGGACAGCAGAAAGGGTTGGATCAACACCAGCATAACCGGAGGCGAAGCATCAAAAACACTTTGCAGCAGTAGAAGTAGGTCGTTCAAGGGCGACTGCAGCAATAGCTAGGGTAGCTACAACATTAGAAAGATTATCTCTCTATAGGGGCCCTCTAAACTAACTGACTGTGTACTAGATATTTCTCAAATATATAATCACATATATAAAAATATCAATGTCAATTTACCTTCCAGCCAAAGTTTTCGAACCTGCTACAGTTGCCATGTCATGATGTATATCTACCTCAACTGTTCCCAGGCAATGTTTACCGGGAGGAAGTCCTAATGCAGCTATGGCGTCTGAAACAAGGACTAATCCTATAAAAATATAACGGATGATGTAGTGAGAGGTCATTTCGGTTGGGGTTCAATAGTTATTTACTTGTTATTAAATTTTAAAAGTGGTAGTAAAAAATATAGTGTTTGAGTAAAGATTAATTTCTCTGGAGTACGGAAAACCCAAACACTCGGTCAATCCTGTGAATGACATTGTAGGCTCAAACATATATTATCCAGATATAGCTCATACCATCTGGGTGGCTTCTGTGAGCAATACGTAACGCAGTTGGATGGGTATGAATACCATCGGCAATGATACCATAAAAAATAGGTTCTGGAATATCATCACTTGTCAATAAGCCAACTATACCCGGATCACGATGATGAAACTGAAATGAACACAAAACAAACTAATTACAGGAACCAATTACAAATTATATAAAAAATTATCAATAAATTGTAGCACAAAAACTAGAAATTATGGCTATTTTACGACTAAACGTAGATGAAAGTACATAACTACCGGTAACATTGCATTGAACAAGTGAGTTATAAATCTTGCTCCACATCGAGCTGCATCTTTTGCTTCATCCAAACTACCCATTGTGTGACCTTTAATACACGTACAAATACAACACCATGGTTATCTTATTGCACGAAGTGAGAAAAATGGAACGATTGTGCCCAAGAAAAGACAAGAATAGGATGAAGTGATCGGGGCATACTAAACGGGGGACTGTGGTCCTCTAATTAACAGTTAGTCGCCGAAGACGACGCGAGCTTGAGGCGACTAATTGTTTCAGTATAACTGTTCATGTGTTTACAAATAATAATCAACACAACCTTATAAAAATTCACTTAAAAATTTATTACTGTATAAAAAGTGGCCAGTGACGTAATATATCCAATCCGAGTTGGTGTTTTAGACGTGGTTTCTAACTCCGAGTGCCATGAACAATGGCGAGGCGCAGCCGAGCCATTGTTCATGGCACTAGGGAGTTGGAAGCCAAGTCAAAAACACCAACGAGGATTGGATATGGCTTCTCACACATCATTACATATTCATAGCAATGAGGCATGGAATTATGACGATTAGATATTGATAAAAAATAGATCTGGGACAATAAAGAGTGCACACTAAAGTGGAACTAATGAGTTCAATACAAAAGAAAATGCTAGGATACGTTACGATATGGTTGAGGTGAAAAACAAATTTACCAATGACATTTGCATGAAATTTTGCATGCATGAAGTGAAACGAAGTGTTCACTTCGGCTTAGGTTCGTCGTGAATAGATCAATTGTATATTTAAAGCGTGTTTACAGTGTGTATTTGTGTTATAAATTAGTTAAATTGCGAGATGCTAACACCGTCCAAAGTTTTTTATCCAGGAGATATTCTCGAAAAACAGTAAAGTGTATTTAGAACAAAATTCTAAATACAGTAAACTGTATTTAGAATTTATTTCTAAATACAGTTTAATGTATTTAGAATTTATTTCTAAATACAGCAATTAAGTTTAATTGCATAATCTTTTGTTTACCCCTCAATTTCCCTCAGCTTCAAAGCCCTGCCCACTTGAATATATTAAGAGACTGACCTAGACTGGGTTTTCATGTACAGACACGTGATGTGAATGAGGAAGCATCATTGGCCGAATTGCTATGAATATGTAATGATGTGTGAGAATATCACTTCAAATACAGTAAATCTTAACCAACCAGAATGCAGAAAAACCAATAGTCATCTGGAAATTTATGCTAAAAGCATTTAGCTTTTTCAAGAGGCGCACAGCTCTATCAAGAGGCGCATCTTGACACAAGGAGCAACACATTCTAATTCGGAAATTTCATGCTTCCAAATTAAACTCCCGTTTTAGGGTAAAGGAAGAAAATTACGAATCGCTTTTGTATTTTAGTGTATGTACTTTTTTCGCCGATACTCAATTTCTTACGGGACAGAGATAGGAAACTGATCAACATGCGGATTAGGACAGCTAGGTATGTATTATAATCCCTTCATTGCTGCATAATCTCTGCTGCATAGTACATCTAGGCCTACATACACTAACACTCTCTGACCTATTGATACTGTAATTCCACCCTCGGTCAGATCTTTGATTGTTTCCAAAGCAAACGGTTGTTCGGGCGCCATTGTTATAATTTTGACAAAATCCAGTGTACCGTAATGTTCGGTCATTTTATTTATTCTTTGAGAATCTAAAGCTTCAATAAATAGTTCTTTGTGTGCTCCTTTCTTATCCTTGTTGATGAAAGGACCTTCTAAATGTAATCCTGTAATGAATAAGTAAATAACTTATCCATGAAAGTCATGGTCATAGTAATAATTGAACAATGCAGTATAATTATGATATCCATTATTACCACATAACATAGTCTTAACTCGCAAAAATCTTTACAAATATTAAATAGAGAAACGGCATATTTACTTGCCAAGAAGAGTTGCACCATGAGCGTTTTTCGAGCTTTTCTTAATTCTAGGAAGAAGCTGCAGAAAATGTATATCTATGAAATGATATGTCGAAAGAAATAGACCTATGCATAATGACGTCACAAGCAGTAAGTACGCAAGTTTACTCGTCGTCCGGGAAATAGCGAAAATCAGGGAGGGTTGTTCTTGAAAATATGAAGTAATTGATCGACGTACACAATTAATGTGTATCTAGCCTTAGTTAGGAGCAGAACTAATCCACTTCTTATAATAATCATCTCTCAATCTGAATCTCGCTAAAACGTCGATCAGTTAATTTAAGTTTACATATTTTTAAAAGCAAAAAGGTTTACAAGCAAATTTCGATTACCTCATTGACTCAACTGTCGGATAATTTTAGGGGCTGTTTATACGAGAGCCGTAACTGGACGTTTGGGGGGACGGGACGTTCCTCGGGGTCCCAGCATGTATATTTTTCTATAATATTTATCGCATCCTGTTTATATGAAGCTGGGAAGTTTTTTGCCTCGCCCCGCCCCGCCCAGACGGGATCCCGTTTTCGGCAACCGGGATCCCGCCTTTTTGTCATATAAATACTTCATCCCGCCTGAACGGGAAAAACTGAATTTTTCACTTTGACAATTCTTGCAGTTATGTGGACAAATTTCTTTTCATTCTTTTATTTTATTTGTGTTCGCTTTGAAGTACCATAGAATGGAAGCAATGATAATTATAAACATCAATTTAGACAACGATATAAAAAGCTATTTTGCAATATTTTAGCATTGTCCCGGCTTTGTTTACGTCCCGATGAATGTCTTGTCCTGCCTCTCATATAAACGAAAACTTAACGCGGAATAAAAGATGTCCCGTCCCGGCATATGTCCCATCCCGCCACTCAAATAAACAGACCCTTAGCAAAGTACATACACCTAGTACGCTTACTCATAATTACACATATCTCAACGACACCAACTCAATAAATATTTGGGGGAGGTTAGTGATTGTATAAGAGCACATGTGAAGCCCTACATGCCTGTTTTGCAAATGATAAACCAAAATTTTGAATCCTACCTGGTGATACGTTTCTCTAGCTGAAGTAACAATTGTTGGACAGAATGACGTGACGCCGTATTGAAGCAACTTGTTACTAACTAATCTCATTCCATCCTCGATGTTCTCTATGTCTGATGAAAAATCTACACCAAATCCACCTAGCGGCAGAAGGGATAATAACTGTCACTAATCAAAGCTTTTTCCTTAGAATCAAACAGTAAGTGGAACATATTTGGTATCAAATGAAAAGCTTGCTATATACATTTCTACAGTCATATGGAGCTGCCTGGAAACGAACATCCAATAACCCATTAAGTGACATAATCCGCAAACAAGCAAATTGAATCTAGTCAAATCATTTTAACCAGACGATCGATTAATGAATACCACATCACAATTAGTCATTTAACAATTTCCAATAATTCGTGTACGGACTAATAGGTAATAAATAGCATTAACTCACTCAAAACCGGCCAAAATACACTTACCATTTATTTGAACGTCAATATATCCTGGAGCAATTATCAACCCCTTGCAATCAATTCTAACATCCGCGGCTACATGTTCATCAAAAAAGATAACATGAGGATCTAAAATAATTCCATCTCGTATCCAGAGATCATCCTTTATCAATTCGTGATTTTTAAGCAACGAACAGTTCCAAAACTGAATAACTTTTCCGGCATCTGCAATTCGTTTCCGTTTCATTTTACTTTATTTTGAATTCCCTGGAAATTGTAAAGACAGAGTTTCATAGCGATGAAAGAAATATATATCTAAAGTCATACTGATTTTTTACCTCGATCAACCCTTCTATAAACATTTCCTCGCCTTTGGAAGCAGCCTTTCTTTTTAAGACCGCGTTCACACGATGCCGGCACGAAACTCACCAGAAAACATTCAACACGGTTTGCAAACTCTTACGGTTTATAGCGTAACGGTTTCTCATTTTCCTTTGGCGGCATCGTATGAACGCAACCCGGATGTTGTGTTAGTGTACACCATAGTGTACACGGTACAACGTAACGAGAAAGAGCATAACGACATGAAAATGTTTTAATACAGTTGGATACATCAATTATCGCGAAACGAATTTTATGTAAATAAAGAACGAGAAATACGTTACAAAACGGAAAACAATATTAAAAGAAAGACTTTGACACAAAAACAAGAACTCACACAAATAAGTCGTTTTGTAACGTATTCGTCGTTCTTTATTTAAAAAAAAATCGATTCGCGACAAATGACGTATTATTTCCACCTGTAATAATAAAGAATTTTTATGCCGAGTTATGCTGTTTCTCGTTACTCTGTTTCTCGTTACTCTGTTTACTAACACCCAGTGTTTATGACAGACGAATAATGAATGTTATGTGAAGGGGGCTACTTTATAGCAGCGACACTTTTAACATGACAAAACGTCAAAACAACAACGATCAACAACAGGTTTATGCCCTTAAGTCCAGCAGGTCCAGTTTATATATTATCTGTATTGATAATAAATAATTGCTCATTCATAGTCCTCACAAATAGCAAGCGTATCCATATGTCTCCTTGTTGGACTCCTTTAATTTTTCTAAATGTCTTCCCAGCTTCCTTTTTTCCTCCAAATGGATGATAGGTTAAATGGATTGGACAGGGTACTATTGACAGTAACTAAGGACAATCATACACTGCACATGATATTTCGGCTCACAAATAAGGTTTCCACATTCCGTGGTCAATTGGTATTGATAGCATATTCAGCGATGCCGGAACAGTAATAAAAGGGCAAGGGGGTGGGGGGAGATCGCTTTCAAACGCAAAGTTTACCGATAATCAGTATATACGCGTTTTTTAGTGGAAGCGCGAACGTTCCTGGCACATTTGGCAATCCAGCAATATTTTTAGCGTTTTCACATGACATCGACGACATGGGTAATATTTAGCTACAGTATATATTTACTGATACATTGATTGGCAACTTGACAAAACCTTAGCAATGGCTAGATGAAGTGGTGGATCCAGTGCGTGTATTGCCCAACCTAACTCCTCTGCAGGTGTTTTCAACACAGGTGGAAATGTCTGCGGAGGAGGTAGTTCCACCTATTATAGCAAGTTCGTAGGTGTTCTTTTTAAATTGCCAAGTGAATGCTTCTCATCCCTCATCGCTTTCAGTCACTTAACACCAGAAGAGGGGCACTTTCTGCCCCCCTCTTGACAAAGGGCAATGGAGACAGCCACTCTCCTTTCCCCTCCCATGGGGAGATTTAATTAATTACCCTGCAATTCACATATTTATATAATTAATTTATTTCTCAACATACTGTAGAAGAATGTGTCAGTTACAGTTGTATGGTCATTGATTGGAAGCAAGAGGATGCAGAAAGAATTAATGTCTACTCACAAACCTAAGAATTCAAAAATGATACAATTACAAAAATTATTCTGATGGAAAACAACAAGTTGATGTCTTAATTATAGTAATTACCGTTAGGAACTGGAATGGCTGCTTATAAAATTAAAATAGTTAGTGTGTAAAATAGAGACAAATGAAGCCAGATTGGAAAGTTTGTACTACAGGGCAGAGTTATTTGCCTCACAATTTTGATTCCTGGTTACCTATGGTGCCATTCACAAAATATGTGATGCTTTTTTACCAATTTTCGACTCCACAGTATTTAATGGTTTGAGTTATCCCCCCACCTTTAAAAAATACTTGTCTCTAAGCCAACATACCACCCCAGCACTTCACACAATAATCAGAGTAATTAATTAACCAACTTTGTGTTGCATTGTGTAAACTTTATTTGGCTCTACAACTGTATATGTCACCAAAATACTGTAATGTGACACTTTATAGTTGTTTGTCACAGAAATGCACTCTCACATGACTGATTCCCCTGAACCAATGTAACCATATGTGACTCTCGACTCAGGAGCGTCACATATTTTGCTAATGGCCTCTATTTATCTTCTATTATATTTCTTCAATCTTTAGTGTGCAATTGTCAAATTTTTTGGAAATACAAATTTTTGATGTGACAGCAGAGTTAGGTCACACTCATTATGTTGCATCTACCAAGCTGTGATCGCCTGATGGGTGTGGGTAGGGGTGTTGTGGGGGTTTACCAATTTATTTGCTCGACTCTACTGTACTACATGGTCACTGGTCAGTGTGGTGCATATATTGATTTGCATTCATAATTTATTATATACAGTATTAAAAATATCTAAGAAACAATTATATTGTTGGGAAATGTAACTACTTAACATACCTGAAAACTAAAATTATTTTTCGAAAACACAGATTTCTACCTTTTACTATGCTTTTACCGAATCTTCGACAGTGGACCACAGCAATGACCATTGATTTCTGCTCGTTGGTTATGACCAGCGGTATTACCTTTAATCTTTAATGCATTATTAATAATCATTTATATTAGCCATTTTATTAAAAATTTGATTCGTTTCGAATAATCGCGTTTCATTGAACTCGACTTTATTACGTTTTGTTTTACGAAGTGGCTATTCGTACGGCACCCGTATCCCAACATTCGTTTGCTATTGGTACGGCATTCGTGCTGCACATGCGCAATAAAGCAATGTTTAATTTATTCGTACAAAATTCGTACGGCGAATGTTTTTAAAATTTATTCGTACGGCGAATGTTTTTAAAATTTATTCGTACGGCAGCCAAAGGCGCCGCACAATTATGCCACAATATAGACATATAGTCGATCATTATTATTGCCGGCCAATGACGAGATACGGGAATGCAGCTTTTAAAACTATTCTCACTCACTGGGACTGTATCTACTTCACCAAATTTAGCTAAAGGGTGAGTAATGATTGTCGCGCTACGCGCTCCCTCTTTAGCTAAATTTGGTGAAGTAGATACAGTCCCAGCAAGGCCGTAGGAAGATGAAAAAAGTTAGGGGGGCTCTTCGAGCGATGAAGACACAAGTGCTGCTAGGGGGTCCGGGGACACGCCCCCAGAAATTTTTTTCTATTTTTAACACGCTCAAACATGCTTTTCTGCCCTTTTGAGGTTAGTTTTACCATAACCATTGGATTAATACATGTGTAACACTGTAAACCGTTAAAAACATGTATTAACTTCGGGACTGAAAGATCTTTTTTAGGGCGGCTCAGCCCCCCTGCCTTTGAAGTTAGGGGGGCTCGAGCCCCCCCTGCCCCCGTGGTTCCTACGGCCATGAGTCCCAGTGAGTGAAAATAGTTTTAAAAGCTGCATTACCGTATCTCGTCATTAGTCGGCAATAATAATGATCGACTATATGTCTATATTGTGCGGCGCCTTTGGCTGCCGTACGAATAATTGCACGCCCCCTATGGAAATCAGCTTCGGTTGACAGGGTTAGCGTGGGTAAATAAAGTTTTTACTACTACATAAATTTTAAAAACATGTGACATCGCCGTGCGAATAAATTAAACATTGCTTTATTGCGCATGTGCAGTACGAATACCGTACGAATAGCAAACGAATGTTGGGATACGGGTGCAGTACGAACAGCCACTTCGTTGTATTTTATTCCGAGAAATGAAAGAATAATGCGGGTATAGTTAATTGTGTTGGAAATGTCTAGTTTAAAAACAGTGCAAGAAGAGATCGAGAAAGCACTAGCAGCTACCCTAAGCAAACGCTTCAATGATGGTATGGTCGCCTGCTTATTTACTTTGTTTTCTAACTTCTACGGTCGTTTTTACTGTATTTTAATTCCACATGCATCATCATTCTGACATTCACGAGATATCTTGCAGAGATTGCTCCACAGGTGAACATATTTGTGTGTTGCATGTTGGCTCATGGCTGTAATTTTAACAAATAATATAATTGATCATTTCATAAAGCTTGTGATCCTAACTCTGTTGGTGGATTGATGCAAAGAAATATTGAATAAAATTGTTTTGATTCACCAGATGCAGCCAGTGTGATATATTGTGAAAATGAACAATGTATATGTGAATTTGTTATAACCTGGTCCTACTTTGATACTGATCATATATGAAATAAATGTAGCAATGTAGGGTTGCAGAATGGCAGCGGAATAAATCATGGATCTGCCACCTGCTTGCCATTCTGGTTTCTTCATCTACCATATTTTTTATTCCTTACTATTTTTCAATGTTGTAATTAATTGACCATGCAGCCATGGTTGTGATTTCATCATGCAATGCGAGCCTTGTGTGTTGTAGAAAAAATGCTTTTTTTTCTCCACAAGTCAGTTACGATAAATGTAATAAGTAATCTATTTTGCCAATGGACATTAATACACTCAAAATCTTCTACATGCATTCATTGTTATATATTTTAAAAATATATATGTAAGTTAATTATTTATCCTTGAGCCTAATACAAAAGGATGTGCATGAAAAATCATAATGTCAATAGTTCTGGATAATAACACAAAGTTTACATACATATGAGAAGTTGTCTATGATATGTTCATGCTCACTATGGTCACTGTAAGGCCCTGTGTACACATATCTGGATTTGTTTGTATCCTTAAGCATTTTGTTGCAGTTAGGCCCTTGCGTAAACAAATATTAGGGCCATTTATACGAGCGAAAATAAGCCGCGGCTTAAATAGGCCGCGGCTTAAATAAGTCGAGAACGTTTGTATAAACGTACAAATTCTTGACGACTAAAATAAGCCACGGCTAATTTTAGCCCAGGGTTTGGGCCTCGTCTTAAATTAACCGTGGCTAATTTTAGGCAGGAAAACCTCGTAAAAACGCTTTGTTCGCGACCAAGGCAAGTCCATTTATACAATGTTTATTAATATTATTTATTATTAGTTTAGTTTATTAATATGATGTTCGCGACCAAGGCAAGTCTGTTTATATGATGTGTTGTCCTATTTATACGAGTGTTTTGGGCTACTTTAATAAATTTAGTAAAACTGGCGTATAAAAGGTTGTGTTCTCGACTTATTTAAGCTGCGGCCTATTTAAGTCGCGGCTTATTTTTGCTCGTATAAATGGCCCTATTGAAACACAAATGCACACTGTAACTGCAGACCTTTAAAAATGGTCTCCAGAGTGGAAACGTTTGAAAATGCAATGAATCCGGATACAATGGACGCTTGTTACTGTAAACTTTTGAAAATGATGAAGTAATAGTATGGAAATCACCCACCCCTGCACAGTGTTGCTATGGTGGTTGTCTCGATTTATTCACAATGCATGCTCAAAAAGCAATTCTGGCATTTAAGTATTTTTTATTCTAGCATTTTGGTATTTAGTGTTTGCAGATACGAAAAAATCTGGAGACGTGTAGGCAGGGTCTAATACACCAGCTCTATATTTTACATACTACTAGTTAATTAGTTACAATGTCGTAACTATTTGTTACAATTATGACAACTGCTGTCACAATGGCAGTTACAATGACAGCACTGTTCTATTGTTGCCTGACACAAATTCAATTTACAGGAGTGTTTTAAAACTTTTCTAAGAGTTAGCAGCAACAAACTTCTAGACACTAGTAGAGAGAGTGGCAACCAGTGGTGTTGCCAGGGAGGGGACTAGAGTCCCCTGATTTTGAGATTTTTGTAAATCGGAAGTGAAAAATTAAGTGTGGGGATATGATTACGGCTTATATTTCTCACAGACACAATTTAACATCACCAATGTGTAGCTTTTAGGTTACCAGTGGTACTATCAAATGAGTAAACCTGTTTGTAAATGCTAAAAATAGCATTTTGGAGATCCTAGAAATAAAAAATTCTTAGGGAGGGATGTCATGCCTTCTGCTCCCTGCTAGTTTCATCATTCTGATGATGACACTCATGACAACTTCTTGGCCAATGATTTTAATGCATTTGAATTAATTTACAACTTTGAACAATTTCAGCTTCGTGATCGTCTGACATAAAACTGACATGTCAGTGTAGCTATTTTCGACCGGGTCGTGTAATTTTGAAAACCGATTACGGATTCTACATGTTTTTGGGTAATTTTAAAGTAATATCATAACTGACTGAAAATAAGGAATTTCGTGTATTCTGCTATTAAACTCTGTTTCCAAAAAAAATACGTGAAACTTCAACTTAATGTATCGACAAAAAGTATATAATTAGACAACTAGTAAAAACTCTAGTGAGATCAAAAAGTTATATACATTTTCTAAGCTAATTTCAAGTTATTACTGCTTGAAACTTGGAAAAGCACCTCTGAAGCTCTGAATTCCATGGGAAAACTGGAACTAGAGGACCAACCTGAACCCAGTGTTGCCAAGTCTGGAATTTTATCCTGAGATCTCGGGATTGTTTAAATCAGTTGGGATGTTTTGGGAATTTTTATTTTAGAAAACTCAATCTCGGGATTTTTCAGAAATTTAGTAATCAAGTTTTTGGGGAAATTAGCCAGTTAACAAAGGATTTTGTTAAAATAGACCGTTTATGCGCTCATATTTAAGCCCTATTGACCTGCATATTAAAAAAATTGTTTTGGAAGGCTCTCAAAAGCAAAAGCGAGAGGCAGAGAACACACAATACGAGGCCTGAGGCCTAAATTCCGCAGAAACTTGGAATATGAGAATGAAAGTAAGAATTTCGGGATTTTCAAGAAAATCTCAGGATATTTAGGGAGCTTACTTGGGATTTGTACAAAATTATAGTTGGCAACGCTCCCTAAAACGATAGTGCTTAGTCAGGAAGGATAGAAGAAACTCAGAAAAACCACTTAATTAACGACATTGTTTATTGTGGGCTCTCTAATTATATAATCTATTAACGTTGTCGTTGTTCGTAAACCTTGAATTTCATGTTTTCTTAGCAAGTATAGCGTTTTGTAATAAAATGAGAAAATTCCTGATTTTTGGCTGACAATGTTGATTTCCAAGATGGTTCCTTACCTAATATTCATTCTTATGTTAAAGTCAATTAAACTTGTTGTGAATATGGCGCTTATATCACAAAACGTACAATTTTTAGTCGTATCTGCCTATACTAACTATTGTAGCTAAAGCTTTTGCTGATAAACTGAATAGTATGATAAATTCCCTTTGTGCATAATTATATGTTTAGTGCTAATATACTATAGTTTGAAATGCTGTTCTGTGCTGATTTAGCACTTTCAGAAAAGGGCTGGTGATGTATGCTGATTGTGTCTCCTGTGACATGACATTTAGAAGAACAAGTTTTTAAATTTAAGATAGCTTTCCTAAAACGAGAATAGCATTGAAAACTATATTTTTATTTTTAATTAACTAAATTTGCTTTTATTTTAGTTGAGCTGAGCTTAACACATAATCATAATTCACGAATTTAATTCCTAAAACGATGTAAAAGAAGGTGCTAGTTTCATACATAGTCATTAGTTGGAACCATGAGCTTACAGAAAAATATATTTAACCACTTAATCCAAGTATTCAAAAGTGATCATAATTACAATCCTGTTTCTTTTTTAGCTGAGCTTAATACAGCAGAGTTTGACAAACGAGACTTGGATAGATTGCGAAGAAATGACGCCGAAGCGGAACTTTATCTTCGCCTTTTTATCCGCTCAAGACAAGGAGATTTAGAGAAAGCTTATACCACAATGGTACATACTTATGGAGATAAAGCCCTTTTAAAGGACCTTTTATATACATTGTTATGTTTGCAAAGTACATGTTAGCAGACATGTAAAAATGAACTAACTATTTATTTCGAAAGTTCTTGGCCTTTTACACAAAAACACTGTACACGAATTTACATATTAACAAAAATCAAATAACATGCACCGAATGACGTAAAATTAACAAAAACTGAGATTTCAATGTTCAATGTCCGTACTTCTATCAGTATATAATTATAATACGTTGTATATTTTTTTAAATTTTCTAACTTTAAATAGTCATCAAGGAAATTAAACAAATTACCATATACGTCTTCATTTAAACGTTTTGGTTTCCTATAAACACGAGTTGGATACCTGCAAGTAATTAAAAGCTCTTCACTACCATTTGTAGCATCAGCTTCTTTAGTTATTGCATGTTGATGATGATTGTGGGACTAGAGGTGGTGGGTTAGCTACCTGAGCTGAGGTTGGAGTTGAACTCGGCTCCTGGGTTGTCCGTGGCTACTATTATTTGCCACACTGACTTTCTGTCAATGAGGGAATTAATATAACTGGTTGTAATGACATAACCTCGGGATGTGGTGTGCTAATCCAGCCAAGCTTCGTAATTAATCAATATGCCGTTTTCAAAACAGATCACCAACCTGAACTCGACACGTAATGGGTCTCTTCGTTGTCGAAAATCTTTCACCATAACCGAATCTCCAATTTCAAAATCACGCGGTGGAGATTGTGGTAGATGTTTCGATTTCCGCTCCATTCTTAGCTGACAAGCTGGAATTGTAATGCATTATGTCAAGTTTAGTTCGGAGTTTTTAACCCATCAGGATTTCAGCTGGAGTGCGACCAGTGGCGGTATGTGGGGTCGTGAGTTATCCCAGCAGAAAACATGCCAATTCATTCTTGCAAATCCTTCTTCATTCTTGCAAATCTTCATGACGTCCTTAAATGTTCTCATCGCTCTTTCTGCTTCGCCATTTGAAGCAGTATGATACTGTGATGATAAACATTCGAATTCCGTTCAACTGTAGGAAACATTTCATTTCTTGTGCCACAAATTGAAGGCCATTATCTGACACAATCTCTTCGGGTAAACCATGAACTGAAAACAGGTACCGTCGAACCGTTTCAGCTGTGGTAATTGATGACATTGTTAATTAGAACTTCAATCCATTTAGACTTGGTATCCATCACTACCATATGCATTACTCCATCAATTGGACCCGCAAACTCTATATGAATTCCTTGCCACGAATGTACCGGGCAGATCCACGGCTTACTCACTTTCAATGGGACTTGCAGCGATTAGCATGACAACTGGTGCAATCTCTGACATTCTGTTCAATATCTTGATCCAATATTGACCACCGCATATGTAAACATGCCAAAGATCTTATTCGCACTATGCCTGGATGATTCATGTGCGCAACTCCGTCAATACCTGCCCTTAATATCTAGTTGGGTTTGCCACTCTGGTTCCCCTCAGCAGACAACTTTCCTCTACAATAAACTCGTCTTGCATCGTGAAGTAAAATCGAAGATTCTCCGGTAAATTTTCTTCTTCTGGCCAACATGCAACAGGAAATATAGCATGCGAGATGTTCTTTAGTAGTTCGGCAACCGGGACAATGCGTCAGCATTAGCATTGTTCTTTGATGTTCAGTATATTCGACATCATACTGATACGCACCATGTTGTATGGCCGACCTCTCCAGCTGTGACACCGCCTACACAAGAACTCCCCGTTTAGGTCCCAAGATCAAAGTCAGAGGCCTATGATCTGTTACTAAGGAAAATCGCCGTCCGTATAGGTACCGGTGGAATTTAGTCCAAAAAATTATTGTCAAAGCGTCTTGATCATAAAATAATTTTGTTCACCAGCGCAGAGTGTTCGAAACGCATAAACTGTGGGCTGTTCTTCTCTATCTTTTGACAAATGAGATAGCACAGCTCTTATTCCACAGGAAAATACATTGTGATAAACTTTTGATAATAATTTACCAAGCCCTTGGAGGAATCTATGGGGTTTTCTGGAACCAGACTTTACGAGGCGGCGGATGGATTCCTTGTCGATCCACCAGAAATGCAAAATATTCTACTGAAGGTTTCAAACAGACAGATTTCGACTTCTTCACCTGAAATCCCATCATCCTCGCCAATAGCTGTTTACCAAGTTCAAGACGTGTAAAAATGAACTAACAGTTTATTTCGAAAACCCTTGGGCTTTTTTACAAAAACACTGTACACGAAATTGCATACCATAAAACAACTAACATACATCTAATGACATAAAATTAACATGAACTAATAAACATAACATACACTATCACTGTGAGCTGGGTAGTGCGTATATCATTTTTTGTATTTTATCATTGCTATTTCGTACTTCTTTCCAATTATATAGAATACTTATAAATGGTGAATATATGAAAAATAAAATCAGACAATACTACACGATATTTGTAACTAGTGCTATATACGTTTGGACCGTCAATGTTAGACTATGAAACAGTTTGATTCTTGGCATCCACAGTTTGGTTTTCCAACATATGCCCCCAAATCACCACTAAAAACCAACATATTCCCCCTCAATCGCCACTTAAAACTGCCTAAAATTTTATACTGAGATTGCATTATGGTTTGTATCTGTAGATAGATTCACTGAAGTGGCGAAAACAGAAGCAAATCCGTGGTAGAGTATTTGTAGTGTTTTTACCTCGACACATTAGCAGCGGATAGCGAATGATATTAATATCTAAGCTCCTGCATTTTCTACTATTACATGCAACTGCATAGCCGGCTAATGTTTACAATAAAAAGTGTTTTGTTCTTTTATGAGCTTAATTTATGACCTGAAGATTTAACTGACCAAATGCAGCTACTTTGAGCTTTTTAGAAATTACGGTTACCATTGAGTAATGTTAGAAAATCGAAATTACGTTTTGACATGCAATCATCGGATTTGACGCCATTGTCATATAATTATTGTATTTTTCATCAATGTTGTGGTATATAACGGATATCCCAAAAAAAACCCAAAATCAAGTATTAATGATGAATATTCTTTACCAACTCTTAGGCATGTTTATTGACATTATGTATATGATGATTTCAGATTTAAAACTGCAAGAGTGGTCAGAGCAGGATTCCAAAGTGAAAGAGATTCTAGCGGGAAAGGGCATCTTGTTCTATCATAATACTGATAAGGAAAACAATGCAATATGTAAGGAAATATTCAATTGTATGAAATAAGGAGAAGTTTATCAAGCAGAATAGGTTTCAGAAGTGCTTACGTCACATAGTTTTCTATTAATGAAAACTGAGATTAATTTTAAGGCCCTTGGATCCAGTTGACGTGTTTCCCAGATTGCATTGCAAATCATTGTTTAACACTTCAACCGCAGCCTCACACCCAGATGTCTCCTAGGGCCGTCAGCACCGTACGTAATTTATGAAATATACTAATATGTGTAAGATATAAGAACTGCAAGGTAACTAGCTAAAAATACAAGATATCTACCGTGACTAAATATAAGCGTAGTGAATTATGGGGAGGACACCCCTGCGTTCGTAGCATTAATAACGCGGCGTGGCGTATATTATAAAACATTTTCCGTGTTGATATACAGTTTTATCGCGTACTTGTGCCTTTATCAGGGCTATAACAAGGTGACATAAAAACGATGTTATCACTGATATCGTTTTTTGTCACTGTGATGTCGTTTTTTGTCCCGCTGTCAAAACAAAGATATGTATCTTGTATGCGAAGGTATGGAACTATAACGGAAATATGTTGATTTATGATACAAGTGCCTGCGCGAGCCTGCTATTATTTGGTTTGGTGTAATTTTATCTAATCAATTTCACATTTTCATGTAGGCGAGAAGTTTTTGCGAGAATTAGTAAAATTTTTGTATTCCACTCTGTCATTTACGCACTCACGCACCCGAGTCTACTGTAGTATGTCTAAACATCGCTGGGATTTCCAAATGTAAACAGCCTAAAAAGGTCCAATATCAAAAATCTATATAACTTAGCCTTGTATGGGCTACGATACGACAATTGTGGAATTGTCAGGAACATTCCTTGTTAAGCTCGTTTGCACCAAAAAAGTGATTAGTTGGCAAAAAGCGAAGATTTTCGCTGAGTAATCGCGTCGCTGATTTCAGCAATTTTTTATTTTAATTTTAGTGATATTTCAAGGCAACAAGTATGAGTATAAGAGAGACGACAGCAAAGAACAACTTCTTGAAACATTATTTGCATATCTTTTGGAGAGGCAGGTTGGAAGTTAAAGCGCATATATTTACCCTGAAATAAATCTTATGCATTATTACGTCATGAGTTGTCTTGCGCCCACGGAGTTATGGTCTTTCTAGTCATCGTCAAGAAAATGACAAAGAAGAACAACTCAAAACGGCTAAAGTGAGAATGCTGCTCTCTGTCGCCTTCTACGAGCTGTACAAGCTTTTAGTTCATTAGCTATGGGCATGGAATCAAAAGAAACAGTGTAATGATTTTGTCAATCTTTTATAGTTGCAACTCACATTAACTTTATACTCAGTGATAGCCGAAAGAGTACCAAATACAAATTTATTTCACATGCACTTTTAAGCAGTTTACTGCCATTGCTTGAACAAGGTTCTAAAGACCCGTGCAAAGCAAAAGTTCTGAAAAGAGTTTTTACTGCCTTTTGCATCTTCTTTGAAAGCACGACAAGGGACAGCAGCGTACACATTTTTGACACTGGCTATTTTCAAATTTCAATTGTTCTAATTTTCAGCTTTCCCTCGATTCTTTATCTTTTGGGCGATGACTACAAAGACTAAGTTTCTTGGGCACATAACCCGCATTACGGTTGTGACACATAAGGTCTATTCTCTGCCAAATCACAATTATAATGCTACATGCAAAGCAATCACCCTTTCAGATAGCAATACAAACGTTGCAGTATATTTTGAAGGAATTTGGACTCTGCTTTTTTCTGTCTTTACAAGTAATCATGCGTCCTCCCGCACTACGTGGTATTGTATTAGTTGTTATTTTCGGCTGATATAATTTCTATTTGAATTTGTTTAGCACCAACAACGTCTGGGAAAGCAAATCTTGGTTATATGCGACCATCACAACGCAACATTGGAACATATAGTATGATGTTCAATTTTGTTCAACTGTAGATTGCATTCTCAATATTTGAGAAAATCTCATTTTACCGGGGGGAGCGTAAGCGGCGAATAAAAATTAAATAATGGTTTCGTTTATCTGTCCAGAAAACATCAGCCATATCTTAAAATTATCTTAGATATGATAATGAACGTTATTATACTTACTTTGCTCTCATTATGTATCGTTACGAATAAAGATCCAGAATGGCCTTTTTACGGCACGTATTTCTAACTGTGCATGTTAAACATTATAGATATATACTGTATGATACAATACATGATGTAATACATGCTGTTTTACATTGTGTTAATACATAGTGTTATATAATGTTATACTTTGTCAGTCGACATTGGAGACTATGATACGTGCTGTTACACAGTATTGCAATGCTGCATGTTACGTAGTTACACGTACTGTTACAACGTACTGTGTTACACCTTGTTACTTAACATTAGAGAATGCGATACATGCTGTTTTATATTTTTACGTGTTACATAGTGTTCGACTTTGTCACTCACATTTTAGATATGACGTATGTTTTTTTATAGCCTTACATTTAGCACTTGTGACATGGTCACAGACAAGGAGATCTTAAACTGTTCACTCATAGTCCTGCACCATTTGTGTTGTACCATAGGGCGCTTGTAAATTTACAAAATGATAAAACGGCTTAAAATTGTCCTTGTAGCATGCAAAAAAGAATGACTGGGGGCTTGTGAATCTCGTAAATTAATACAATCCAGACTCACACAAAGTTGTGACTACATGCATACAGTACTGACATACAGTCAAATACATCTACGACTTATAAGTAAATACAATTTACGCTATGCATTTTGTCTGCATTTACTGAGCAATAACTGTAATAAAGCTCAAGATTATATATTTTGGAGGGTGTTTTGCAAGATTACAAACATTGTGGTCCGTTTTTGTGATATCATAACATTGCAGATATATATGATGTATGTTATACACATTGTACATTTTTTGTTTTTCTCCAAGGATTTGAAATTTTTCAAGTTCGTTGTCAATTTATTCAACATTTACTATCCTAGTATACTCTGTAAGTATAATTATAGAACAATAAAATGTATTTTATGGTGTAATACAAGAACGGCAGCTACATAACCTATTTAGCGGAATTTATAAGCCAGATGTTTAGCAGCTGGTACGTGTAAGACGTCACTAGGAATTCCCAGTCTTGTCAATCTTGTCAAAGTTCTAACACAGTATTTCTAAGGCCTTGGCATGATTTTTGACTATCTAAAATGATGCTTTGATCTTGATCTTGCCAAAACCTTACCGTAATTATGCAAATATTTCGACGTGATTTGATCACATTTTACCAAGACTTTTGAAATATCTCGCCAAGGTCTTATCGTGATTTGATCAGATCATGCATGATTCTATAGTGTGAAAGAACTTGCGATGATTTGAAAATTGTTTTGCCAAGAGTAAAATATATTATACAAATTTTGTAGATTAAGTATGCTAGGCTAGGTGGTCATAATAATAGCGTGACCTAAAGGCGACCAATAAAGAGCGGTTGAAGAGAAAATAAAATACAAATAAAAAAGTTATTTATTTTCTTATTTCTTTTTAGACGCGTTTCTTGTCGTCGATGTTTCGTGGCGCGTTTCTTGTAAGTAAAAATGTTAAGTTAGTGTGAAGCACAGACGTCGATAATGGAGGGGGGAAGATTGTCATGCATGGATATCTGTGTTCACATAATGTTAAAACAGTCGGTCTTGAAATTTGCATCTCGATCTCAAAACAAATTTAGTGTGCAGAACACGAATATATAAATATGTGCCCCCCCCCCCCCCTCTATTATAGATCTTCAGGTACACCTGGATTGAAGTACTAAACAAAATATACTGTATATTAGCCCTCATGCACGTCTTTTATAAAATAAAAAGAGCTCAATATGTAAAGCGTTGCCGCCCTAAATCTCCCCTCCAAGCCTTCATAGAGTGTTCATGGTTTAACGTTTAGTCTCTGTGTCTTATCAAGCTGCATGGAGAAACATCCAGAAATGGCTCAGTCCAGCCACGTCACCTAAGTTCAAGTACGTTTGTAAATTGTAGTCTTGTGTTGATAACAATAAAAGTGGATAACAGAGTCTTGCAATTGTGCTGATAATTAACAAGTGGATTTCATCTGTGTTGTGGATTTCATTTGTGTTGTGGATTTCACATGTGTTGATAACAATAAAAGTGGATAACAGAGTCTTGCAATTGTGCTGATAATTAACAAGTGGATTTCATTTTTTCGTGCATCTGTACCGTAATAGATTACAGATGACTTCATGGTGTGCGAAAAACAAAAAATTAGAGTACAGATCTAACCGCAAAAAAAGAAATCCAGTTGTTATAAAAATTTTAAAGAATCAATAAACGAGAAAAAACCTCCGCGAAAATATCTTGCTCAAATACATCACAACATCGGATGACGTCATCCGTGCGTGTGAACTGTAATGCAGTAACACACAAGTCTCGGCCAATGAAAATTCAGAGTGAAATATCATTATTGTATAACGTGCAATAACAGTGTTACGTGTGGCCAAGAGAGACAATCACTGTCAGTTATGAATGTGGAGAATAGAAATCGAAATTTAGTGTATACAAGAAAATTGTACATACTAATTGTTGTCAATTCCAAAGGCATGTTGTTTTGTACACAGGTTCTGATTAGTTTAATCTTCACTTGTGCTTTTCATTTAGATTTGTTGACAAGACGCAACTCACCGAATATGTTGATAAATCAAACCTTCTTGTCTCGTTAGGTGGGCAGGTGTGTCTTTACACAGTTTTCCTTAGCGTTATATACTTTCATTTCTTGAGTTGGTTTGGGTTTGAAATATCGTACGGCAAAAGGTTTTAAGTATAGGTAAAAGTTAATAGTGAGGTTTAAATTCTCAACTATATCCTATAACTATAACTATAACAGTAATTATAACTATATCCTACTCTCATGGTTTCCTGGGAGCATCATGTGAAGTGTTCTGCTAGAGCTCTCGTATGTTGCACTAGAAGGCATATATATATATATATATATATATATATATATATATATATATATATATATATATATATATATATATATATATATATATATATATATATATATATATATATATATATATATATATATATATATATATATATATATATATATATACATATACATATACATATACATATACATATATATATACATACACATATATATACATACATATATATATACATACATATATACACACACACACACACACATATATATATATATATATATACATATATATATATATATATATATATATATATATATATATATATATATATATATATATATATATATATATATATATATATATATATATATATATGTATATATAAGAGAAATTTAAAAATGCGAACCACCAACAATTTCTGACAACCTTCAATTCATAACTAAAAACTTTATTGAGACGTTTCGGCTATAGCCTTCATCAATCTAAAGGTAACTACACTGATTTCCACTTATTTATACGCTTAGTAAACAATGGATAACTAATTAAAATACCATAAGATGTGGTCTATTTACCATAATTAATTCTTTTGTTAGAATGAATTTCAAATCTTTTGTTCAGGCCATTAGGAAAGACGCAAAACAACTGCGCCATCCAATAAGCTTCCTTAGTTATTAAAATTTTTTCAATTCTATCCAGATCAGTTTTAGGATCTACTTTATCAATACATTGGAATGTAAAATCTTGCATAACATGCGGAGAACTATTGTAATGAATAGCCACTTCGCATGTTTTTTTATTAGTACGCATAGCTGATTTATGATTGCGAAATCTAACTTTAAATTCTGTCCTAGTAGATCCCACATATTGAAGATGACACTTTTTGCAAGAGATAAGATAGACTACATTGCTTGAAGTACATTGAAAATCAAATTTCATAAAATATGTACGGCCAGTTTTAAAACTTTGAAATGTTTTGCCTTTCACAAAATAGTTGTTGCATAAATCACATTTACGATCACAAACAAAACTTTGATTTTCAATGTACTTCAAGCAATGTAGTCTATCTTATCTCTTGCAAAAAGTGTCATCTTCAATATGTGGGATCTACTAGGACAGAATTTAAAGTTAGATTTCGCAATCATAAATCAGCTATGCGTACTAATAAAAAAACATGCGAAGTGGCTATTCATTACAATAGTTCTCCGCATGTTATGCAAGATTTTACATTCCAATGTATTGATAAAGTAGATCCTAAAACTGATCTGGATAGAATTGAAAAAATTTTAATAACTAAGGAAGCTTATTGGATGGCGCAGTTGTTTTGCGTCTTTCCTAATGGCCTGAACAAAAGATTTGAAATTCATTCTAACAAAAGAATTAATTATGGTAAATAGACCACATCTTATGGTATTTTAATTAGTTATCCATTGTTTACTAAGCGTATAAATAAGTGGAAATCAGTGTAGTTACCTTTAGATTGATGAAGGCTATAGCCGAAACGTCTCAATAAAGTTTTTAGTTATGAATTGAAGGTTGTCAGAAATTGTTGGTGGTTCGCATTTTTAAATTTCTCTTATCCATACTTACGAACCTAGACTTGTGAATCTTTTTTGATCTTTCTGGCATGACTGGTCCTATTGATCTGGAAATTATTGTTAAACGACTATATATGTATATATATGTATATATATGTATATATGTATATATGTATATTATATTACATTACATTACATTGCATTGCATTGCATTGCATTGCATTGCATTGCACTCCACTCCACTCCATTCCACTTCACTCCCCATTCCCCATTTACATTACATTACATTACATTATATTATATTATATTGTATTATATTATATTATATACATACCCGTTTTTGTTGATTTATAGGATAAGTACGAATATAAATACCCTCCACATGAAGAAACGCAGAATCCTTTTGAACCGTTGTACATGTGAGTTTATAGTGATACTTTTATTTTGTACATAGAAATGCATAAAGGCATGACTCAGACGTATGTAACTATATGCATAACGATTTTCAGTGTTTCGGTCTAAATTTAATGCAAAAATTAGCACTTGTTTATAGTTTAACATTTTTGGTCAGACAATGCATGCATCATTTGATTTATTTATTTAGAGACTTAGTGCTAACTTTGGCTGCAAATTTGAGCCGGAAACCTAAACTTATAATCATTAAATTCCGTTAGAACTGTTAAAAAAGTCTTGTTGTCTCTTTAGTTTTTAGTTTCTAAAATCTGCCTTATAGGAATAACTTGTTAATATTTGTCATTTCTATGCAGAATGGATGAACTAGAGAGTTTGCACGAGCACACTCCTTTTGAAGATGCTAAGGATCCCGACGATGAAACAAGGGAATTATATTGTAATGAGAAGCTTCCTCGTGAAAATGAAAGCGTGAGTACACATTTGTGCATTAAGATTATCATACAGTAGCTCTTTTCAGTTTTCCACTTGTATAATTATGGAGACAAATTATTTAGATTCCTAATATAGTACTGTTGGGCGCATGCTCTGACTCCAGAAAACATGTTCAGCTATTGGACCCGCACGCTTAACAATCTTTTATAAACTCTTAATAGCTACATATTTCTTTCGTCTGCCACTAAGTCTTGAACAGCTAGCTAATTGAAGAGCCTGATCATATGAGTGACCAGGAAAAAATGATGCGCCTAGCACGCTTTTGAACTTTTTTCAGTTCGTCCGACGAAAAGGGTGGGATAGCGAACAGTAATTCTACGCTTCGCAACAGTATTCCAAAATAGAGCGAATAAGCGCATAGTATACGTTCTAGTTCAGCAGGAGGGAATGTACCACAAATCCTTCCTCGACTTAAAACCCGAAGAAAGTACAATCGTTTGGATGCCTTGGTGTTCAATCAAGAGTTCAGTGAGTGGCAGAAGGACCGTTCGAGGTGAGATTTTCAGAAGACCAATTCAGTCGAACGCCTTTGAGAAATCTAGGAAAGTGATCCGAATGTGTACCGTTCGAGGACGAAACAACTCGGAAAGCCAGGAGTAGATCATGCCGAGGAGGCAGTAAGTGGTAAACGACATTTTAAAACAGTCAAATTGGTAAGGGTCGATCTTTCCCACTTGACATCGTCTATTAACCAGCTTCCAGCACTTTGGATAGAAAAGACGTCAAAGATATTGGTCTAGCGTCTCCTTCATTTGAGAATTGTTGCACCTTGAGGATTAGAATGATATTAGACTCTTTACAGATTTTCGGTACAACACTAGATAAAAGGGATGCATCAAAGATAGTAGAAACTGGCTCCGCTAGAAACTGCGCAAATATTGTTTGGAAACGACTCGGTACATTATCGAGGCCTGTTGCAATTGCTTTGTGAGGTTTTAAAGGCACAGACGTTTGACAGACTTCGTAGGGGTTGGACAGTAACGGCGTACTCCATTGCTGATAGAATTTACATTAAGTGTTAGACCTAAAACTCTTTTAAGGTTACTTGCTAGTTGTTCACCATTCAAATTTCTCCCGTTACGCTCGAAGGAGGGAGATTTTGTTCTATTAGGTTTACCGGACATTTTATTAATAATTTTCCAGCATCTACGTCTGTCCGTGTTTAAGTGCTGGACATAATTTGTTCTTATAAAAGGATTTTTGTCTTTCCACTATTTCCTTTGCGTCTAAGTGAAACTTACAGAGGGATGTTTTGGCAGTGGAATTCTTTCTGTGTATCGCGTATGAGATTTTTAATAGCTGGTGTTATTTGGGGTTTCTCGGAATGGTGACATTTTACTAATTTAGAGGGAAGTATACGGTCAATTGCCTGCACAAGTTGTGATGTGAAAGATATTGTTGAATGGTCTACTGTGGTCGCCATTATTAGGAATCGAGGTACTAAGCGTTTGATAGGATTGGTACGAGGAAGAATTTGACCTTGTGAAACTAGGAGACATGACAATATTATGATCTGAGGTCCAAGTGAATGTAGCACTTGTGGAGCTTGGTAAAAGTCTGATATAGATTGGTAATTACGAAATCGAAGATGGTCGAACCTCTGGTAGAAGTCAACTAATTTTTTTAAAAGCTCAAAGTTATTTCTTGATAGAAGAATTATTAATATAGAATTATTTCTACTGTCCATTATATAATAAACAGGTAAAAAAACAATAATAAACTGAATAGGTTAAATTTTACCACTTCTTGGAAAAAAGTCAATTCAAATTAACTCTAAATGCAGTCCCGTGATCATAGAAAAGGTAATGTAAGCATCTATCGCCATCATTTTGTTTATTTTGGCTCGCGTATTTATCACAACCAACAAAAACAAATCAGACAATAGATATATTTATATTCTGTACATAGACCTGCTTAGCAAAGTGAATTTTGAGATAACTTCATGTAAACATATAAATAAAACCTTTTACTTTGCTTGTCGCCTTTATCTTTAGTTTAGTTTACGAATTTACATTCAGTTAGATATTGTGAACATCATTCAAGTTTAATAATAATTGAAAAATTAAAAAAGTTGTTACAAATATTGTAGCTGTTTTGAGCAGCCACCTTCAATTAAACAAAGCGTGTTCAAACGCTGAACGAGAGTTGCCAACATACATTCATCAGAACTGAATACAACGCCAGTGACAGCATTCAGAACCTCGGTATGAAGTCAGGAATGTTAATTTCCTTTTCTTCCAGTTCCCACAACTTTATGAACGAGAAATTTATCATCATGTACGGGTTTCGTCGACCGGCGTGTAAAACTGAGCCATCGTTCTATCGCTTTTGAAAGATCCCTTTATATTATCCGCGCTGTTATCTCTTATTATTATCTGGTCATCTCTTCCACTGCATTGCGACAATGTTACATAACGACATCTGCGAAAACAGAAGCCCCTTCGGTTCGTGCAGTTGCTGTTGTTTTTTCATCAGACGTGCTTCAGTAAATACTAGTCGAAGTCAAATTAACTATTGCAGGTAACGCGTTTTCAGATGCAACCGTATTTGTTGATTCCATGGAAAGCGCTTCGGTCCAGGGAACATTTGAGTTTGAGGTCGGTGAAAAGTCAATCCTAGTTTTTGCGCTTCGGGTGGGTATCCTTGTAGATCGCGTTGTAGATCGCATTTGGGCGCGTCCATCTCTAATTCTTTTTTCTCGGATCGCGGCATTGCTGTCGTTTTGGCGGTCTTGTCTTCGAAGTATTCAGAAATTCCACTGGACATCGTTTCAAGTCAGTCTGTGTTTGTTGACATTGTCGAGTCCTTTGTATGGATGTATTTTTTGACAAAGGCTATGCATTTTCTGTATAAGGCTGCAGGAAAACTGTCTAATCTCGCTGTAACAATTCCACGTGATTCGGAAATTATTTTAACGAGAAAAGTCTGCACTGTTCTTTTATTGTTCGATGTTAAAGGGATTGGCTAACAGGTGTTCAGAATTCTGTACCCGATGCCAACTCCATTTCGTGCCTTCCCAATGACCAAAAGGGAAATGCCCTGAGAACAAGGTTGGAACAGGGAACTCCAAGTATGCTGGAATGATAACTCCCATGATTCATGCCTATGATTGGGTGAAGCCGGCGCAGTGGATTTGGAATCCGTAGACAGTCGTTAGCATCTTTAATCGTCGTTAGCATCATTGATTTCGATCTCAAGCCTATGTGTCTGATAAAACTAATAGATATTTCTTTTTAAAATTTTAAGTAATCCAATCCCTGACCCAAACCCAAACCTAACTCTTACAAGAATCGTATAAAAGGGAAATAATATAAGAAAAAAAGTTGGACGAACTTTAAAAATAAAAAAGCATCGAGTGGGATTCGAACCCCTGCCTATCCTATTAGAAATCGCACGGCTAAACGACTGAGCTAACAATGAGCTAGCTAAAAACCGTCAAAACAATTTCTATTTATAAGAAAACTTCGTCTAATCGAGACGAGAGGAATCTGGGAACGAGATCAATGATGCTACTGACTATTAAAGATGCTACCGACCGTCTACGGTTTCTAAATAAGCGCTGGCGCGCGACAAAACAGTCAAATTGGCTTCAATTTTTCACCCTGACTTATCATTCCAGTTTAATTATTGCCTAAAATGATAAAAGGGAAGCTTTTATCTCCAAATTGCTTTTAATATAAGAATCATCTTCAGGAAATATTTTTGGACAAATTCTGCAAAATTTACAGTATTTCGACTGATTTAAGAACGGAACAGAGCAACACCACGTTTACACATTTATATTCATCATTGAAAAAATTTAAAGATAATATATTTTCGACTTTATAGCTTGTACTGTTGTAGTCATTAGCAATGACCTAGCAATAAGTCAAAAATTGACGGTTTGCAGAAATTCAAACTTTTTGAAGACAAGTATTTTTTTCTATTGAAATGTGGATGTCTTTAAATGAATGTAAACGAAGAAAATAGCAATACTGTTATGTACATTAAAAAATTTCGTACATGCAGGGTTTTTAAACGAATCTCGTTGTAAAAGTATTCCTTTCGCGTCTACACAACAGGTGGTTGACCTTGTTTGTTACCTAGCAACGATAAACAAGAATAGTATTCTGCTACAAAACAATCACTGCATGTTTGTTAAGATATATTTATATTCCTTTTCGAAAATAATTATAGCAATCTGTTTGAAAACATTTCCCATGTTTATGGATTTTGTGTTTTATTTGTTCGGGTGAATTATATCCACATATAAAGTTATGACAGGTATTCTTGAATGTTGTGATTTTATACACTGAGTTTGTGCGAGTAGGACCGGACTGTTGTAGAACGTTATCAAGTAAATTGCGCTACAGAAATTAATGTCATGTCTGATTTTTAGAATATGGGAGGTTCAATGGGAACGCAACTCAGAAAGGTAATATATGTAGTCAGTTTCTATATTTTATCTTTTTACTGTAAAAATAATTGTGTTTAGTATAAAATTTAAGATATTACAGAGACAATATTCAATCTTTCTTTCAATCTTTCAAGCGTTTGAAAACTACTGATGGTGGCCATCAATCGTCAACAGAAGAGATTCCCACCATTGAAGAGGAAGTTCAAAATGGGATCAGCGTCAGGTATATACACGTGTTTCAATTATTAGGATTTGCCTTGAACGAAGCTTTTTGGCTGCATGATTTTAAAAAATGTAAAAATATGTTGCTTTAGGCTGTTTTCAATCAAGATACTCGGTACTAAATAACTGTAAGTTAATCACAATCACGTGATAATGTTGTGCAGTATAGACCTGGGCGGAGTAGAGTGATCTTGCGCGGAATGTTGTGGGACAAGAATTTTATTTCGTAATTTTCTATCGTCGTATGATGTCTGGTATCTTCCATGATTCATAGAATTTTACCTTCGTTAACCAATATCGCGAAAGATTTCTTAATGGAACTATCCAAAAAAACGTCTACAAAAGTTCCTCGTATTTTTGCATGGTGAATATCAAATTAAAATTATGTAATTTTTTGGGAAAACAACGTAAATTTTTAAATATATTTTAAACGTCTACATGTTATCGAAAATATGCATAGACAGCATATAGTAACATTGCGAAACTGCCCGTACTTTATGTCGCTTATTTATTGATTAAAGGCATAAACGGAAGAGAAAATATAGAGATAAAAATATTTAGTTGACAATGAATCTATACAATAATGTATATGCATGAAAATTTAAGATTTATGTTTTGAAAGCTCTTTCGAACGTTTACCTAAAAATATTCTAGTATTGTTAATGCTGTTGTCTGTTTATAATGTTGAAATTGCATGTAACTATGTGGTCTTTGTTTGGTGATTTTCTTGTCAGGAAACGTGAATTGTTTTATGTTTTAGCTTTTTAGTGAAGTGTTTTATGTACGGTATAAGCTCAAGTTGTCTACATTGCTAAACTGACTATATTTTAGTAAAATATAACTCCACTGGGAAGTTTTTTTTCGTTGCAGTTGTCTATATAGTAAAACAGTTATTCTACTCACTCTCGTCGTATATGAGCGATAGCCGACTTGGTGCTACGCACCTCGTCGGTTATCAGCTCATATACGACTCGAGTTCGTAGAATAACTGTTAAATATTTGCTTGTCAATGACCCTAATAAAGGCCATAATATGACAGATGCAATCTTGTAGACAGTCAGCCTACACTCACCGCAGTTAAGTATATGTATTGTTATTAATACAAATACCGGAACAGGCCGTGCATCTGAAATCTCAAAGTGGACGCAGTCTGGGCAAAAAGAAATTCAAAATATAACGTAGTAGCTATATGCTGTATAATATGAGTGTTTATAGTTGAAATATATACATATAATAGTCCTAGTCTAGATACATCGGATACAGTCCGAACAAGGTAATCTGCATGTTTAGTTTGTTTTACTTTGTCATAAATTAGTGCCCTGATGGGCAGTCTAAACATTCATGTGACCATAACCAATATTTACAAATATCATGGAAATGTAATCTCATCAATTATTCATATTGTTTTCCAATCAAATGGCAGCATTAGTATTAAAATTTCACGGCTCGGGAAGTATTAATGAAAAATCGCACGTGCGTTTGGCGAAATATTTAATATTATAAATATTTTGCAAAACACAATTGTGGTTTTTTATTAATACTTCAAGAACAAATCTAATTTTCTATTAATATCATTTTACTAAATATTTTATTGCTGAACTCCGAGTACTGAACTTAACTGTTTTCGTGGTTCATGAAGAATAAGTGCTGTCGAAAATATGTCTTGCAAACTTTCGTAGTTAATACCAGGTTTGTCATTTTCTTTTTAAACAAATGTGACCCAAGAGGACCATTCATCCATTTAAAAATTTTTAGCCATTTTTGAATCATTTGTCAAATAAATCTGCTGATTTTTTTAATATTATGCAATAAAAGCATGTCGACAAACGTCGTTAATGAAAAATGTCTTATTACATGACGTAATGGAAACTCGGTTTTATTTCGCAAGATAAACTATATACAGTTGAAAGATTAAGCAACCTGCACTCACTATTAACATAGGCATCCTGATGCATCATGGTACAATTTCATAATCTTATGAAATTAGTATATGTACAAGTTGGAACTACAAATTACCAATATAAAAGTTTTGGTGCCTTCCCCTGTTTGTTTCTCGTGCAAAACAGATAGTATGTTGTCCTTATACAGCATCCAATTAGCTTCTTCATTAAATAGTTGATTTGAGAGGAATCAAGGCCTATATCGTCAGTCAAGAAAGTGTACAAATTAGCGCATTCCATTCTAACTATTCCGATTGCAGATAAATTGGAATACTTAACTTTATCGAATCTTAGACGTAGTAATCTACAAAGTTCATTATAACGAATCGCTTTTCTCCTACAATTCTTGGTAATATTAGACTCGAACCCAATTGTCAGCTCGTTAACATACACATGATCTTTAGTTTGGTTGGAAACTATCATATCAGGTCTATCTTCTATTCCTGTTGTAACTGATGGATTGTCAAATCCCTCCACAAAGATTGAAAAATCTTTCTTGACACTAGTCATATATTGAGACAAAATCATGAGAACCGACGTAGGCGTACGCGCCACGTATAGCGACCTTCTTCTTCTAGATGCGCATTACGACCTGAAACCACATGCTGCAGGGTCTGGGTCTTGAGACAGGCAACGCATAGGCTGTTAATGGCTTTTTTCCACATAACCATGTTCGTCAGAGTCGGAAGAGTGTTGTTTAAATATCTGGTAGTAAAGTTATATATATATATTTCTGGGTAGTGTTGTAATAGAGCTAGGACTGCCAATGTTTAACATTTGCTGAAAACGCCTCGTCCCACATCGATTTTATCACCAGACATTGAGAAGTAAAATTTGGCACGATATTCTGCATCTTAGCCTCGCGTATTTCTTTAACAACTTCTTTCGCGCTCGTATACCGATCATGCTGTATATGTTTGCATTCGTTCTCGTATTGCTATGCACTGCCTGGATGTTTGGACACTGAGGAGGCTAATATTACTTAACATTGAGCATGATTGTTTAGTCGATACGTCCGTAATATTCAGGCCTAACCTAGATTGGGCTTGAAGTATAAATCATCAAGGGTGCCATTTGCTGGCATTTCTAACCAACTTCGAAATTTGCTGTGACACATAGTGTCTAAAGTTTGCTTCACTCAGGTTTTATTGATATCGGCGATAATAATCGCCGATATCAATAAAACCTGGGTGAATAATAATAATACTCAGAGTTGCAAAAAAGCCACTGGTATGCGGGTATTACCCGTGAAGAAGGTTTGCAAAATGGGCAGTCAGTGAGGAAGGTTTCTTGTCAACACACTGCATAATGTATCGTAGGCATTAACATAACAAAAAAGTTAATAGATGATGATCTATTCCAGAAATCATGCCTTCTTTCTGAAAAAAATATTGATTTATTCTCAAGATTCATTCTGATCTTCAGTTTGGAAAGCCCAACTTCACAACATTTTGAGGAAGGTTTGCAAACTTTGAAAATTTTGCCCGGAGGAAGATTGAAAGCTTTTTGCAACTCTGATAATACTAATGATATTTTATCAGGAAACTTTTCATTTACATGATTCTCAAAAAGGACCTGAGCTAAATTACTAAAATCACTATAGTATAACTAGAAAGATAGAATAATAAATACATATAAAAACAATAAACTAAGAGTGTGTATAGACAGTTAACAGTTTATACTTGAAAAGTTTGATGTTTGTGGAATCTTTGATATCTTTATCAAGACTGTTCCTGTTAGCAACTGCTTGGTAAGACATTCTCTGCTTATTTCCACAATCATAAGTTGCGTGAGGACGTTTCCGTGCCGATTAATGGGTATAGTTCTTAATCAATCAGAACCGAATAAACAAAGGAAGATGATGTTAACTTTATGAAATAGTTATAAAAACTAATTGCTTCACTAGCTGAAATTCAACACAGACGTTTATAATAACTGCATGTAACAATCTATAGTACACGACCATTGATTGGGCGTTATGTATGAACGAAAAATCACATAATATATACAACCTCATACAAAGGGGTCCTCGCAAGGGGTAAGATTGGACAAAAAAGCAAAACGAGAATACTTTTGAAAATATTGCATAATAAATGGCATTAATGCTGACCCTTGCTCCCACAGTGATGGTCTTGTGGAAGGAAAGTGGAAACCTTAATTGATATTTACAGCCCACAGGACTCGTATATAGGCAAAAGTGAATACTTTTCATTTCTCCTGCAGTCCACCTGAGGAAGTAACTTTCCATCAAGATACTGTAAACGGCAGTGAAGTTCAAGCAACCTTTACGATCAAGAATAACTGTAGAAACCCAGTCATTTTTAAGGCGAGTAACTATTTGCATGCGCCTCGTGAATCCCTGACTGATTGTTTTGCTATTCATGTATTGGTCTATCACGGCCAGGAATAGATAGGAAGTAGAGTAGTCAATCAAATTATTTAGTATACTCCTAGAAAATATTATTTTAGGATGATTCTACTAAGGGGCGCCCACAGACTTTTCGGCGGTGGGGGAAAATTTGACCTTGAAGCCTTGTGGCTTCATCATCATTACCTCCTTTCTGGGTAAAAGTTTGAAATCTGGATCCCAGAACGGCTAAATCTGCATTCTGACAGGGTTGTTCACTAGGAATGGGGGACGTCCGCTCACAGCTTGCCCCTATATACTTTCCTTGCATGGTCGTCCCTATTGAAAACTTTTTACAAACTGAAAAATCCCAAACTTCATCCAACAAGATTGACTGAACTCTGTCAATGGCAATAGTTAAAATCACATCATCCCTTGTTTAAAATCAGAACTTTTGTCGATCTAATGTGATGTATAAATTGTGAGTACAAATTGAAATGTTAAGTATAGGCTACAAAATGCTACGTATATTTGGTCGGATTTTCCCAGATAGCTGGCTGGATTGATATAAAAACCGTCAGTAACTATTTAAGTCAAATTTTCCAGCGAATTACGTGATTTGCTTATTTACCAACGGTAGAAGAAGCATATATGTTGTAACGAAAATCGCTTTTCGTATTGCTTTAACTACATTTATCTCTGAAATATAGATCAAAACAAACTCAGCTGCAAATTTCCGCGTTAAACCAAGTGTTGGAGCATTGGAGCCAGGTTTGCGCAAAGAAATAATCGTGGTGCTTTTGCTAAAAGGTAATTAAGGACTTTTTGTTCAACATGTTTACTTTATTCCGGAGCAAAGACATCAGTTGTAGCACAAACTTTGAGTGTGCTATTTCATGCCTTTAAAAAAACGAACATGATTCAACCACTTCATCAGGATGCCATTATATATCTGCCAACATCTATCTAAACAATAGTATACTATGCTATATAAGCAATAAATTTCATTGGTTGAATAAATCATGTGCTTGAAAAAATTGCAACAGTAAGAACTCAGTATCGCTGCAGTTTATCTCGTTAATGTGCAGGAGAGAAGAAATCGTTTTTGTTGGTAAGATAGCTACTGCGTGGCTTTAAATAGATCTTCTCTCATGTTGTATTTTAGTTGAAGCAAGTCAGGAAAAGCAGCCTTGGAACAAAAATAAATTCCTTATTTTATTCGCTGAACAAGAGGATGAAATAACAAGTGAAACAAATATTTCTGAGATGTGGAAAAACACGCCAAAGTCATGTACTAGGGAATACAGGTCAGTGGCAAAGAGTAGATAAATTACCTTTATAGAAGATAATTCTCTTCACTCTCTTGGTCAGAATTTTTGTACTCCCTGCAATTTTATTACTTTGTCAGTAGACCAACGAAGAATAATCTCGGAAAAGCTAATAATTGTATTAAATTCGTGTTATCACGGCAACTTTACTTAGTCCCTCTAAGAGGATACATGGCATACGTTTTAACAGGTTGTCGTACCTCGTCTGTGCTGGTTTTTATGGTTGCAATTACAAACGGATAACAATGGTATTATTTCTTATGTAGGTTAAATTGTCGTGTGTTGGATGTAAATGGTTTGGAAATGAGACCGAGGACAATTGATGATGCAATAGAAATGAATATAAAATTACAACAGCAGATGTCTCAATTACAAGCAAAGGTTTTTTTGGTGTTCATTAGATACTTGTCTATATAACTAAAGCATGCTATTAAAACAGGGAAAATGGCGAATTATAGAGTCAGAAATCGACATTTCTGTAATTCCAAAGTGAATTTTTTGTATAAACAACTTTTTTACAACCAAAACCAAAAAAAAAATTTATTAAATAAAATTTTCACTCTGTTTCCTCCCCCCCCCCCCCCCCCCTTACTTGATCAAGCTATATTGTATATTGTGCTTTACCTTGGGACGAAGCTAATTATTTTATGTTTATAAGTTCTTTTTCTCATCTGTACCTATTTTAATTTGCTTTGTATAGATGGAAATCTTCACGGATCCACTCAAAGATATACAAGAGCAGCTATCCAAACAGAGACTGATTCTGATCGCAGTGTTAATACTTTTTTTCATGATTGTTATGTTGCTTTTTTTCTATAATGTTTTTGCATAGTGAACTCAGCGGGAAAGGCAAGTTGGACAAAAATTACATTTATCAACCATATTTCAACGTTGAATCGACCAGGGGGGGATTTTCTTGTGGGGGGGGGGTGTAGTTTTTGTTGACCCCTAAGAAAAATTCAAAAACAGCGTGTGTGTGTGAAACGAGTAAATCATAGGCGACAACAGTGACAGAAAATGAACACCGGTTAGGTCCTTGGTTCCACGGCATCCATGCAGTAATGCACCCCCTAGGAAAATCTGCACCCCTCCTGTCAGATGAGAATTGATCCAAGATTGCAACGTTAAGATAACAAATGAATTTGAAGTCATAAAATCAACCATGAAAGGGCATTACTTCGACATTTCTTTGCCAATGTAGCCTGCGTGCAGATCCATTCTCCTCCTTTCTTGGGGGGAGTGGGTTCACACGCAGGCTATTACTAATGTTGAACGTTCAACGTTTAACATCGAGTTGTCGACATATCGACGTATTTTCATCCAAATTATAACGTCGTAACAACGTCCTAGCTGAGGAAAATAATATTAAAATCTTTGTCACACAAATTCCTTTCAGTCATTAATTTCATTTCATTCGCCCACAAAAATTAAAAAATATGATCAAGTAATTAGTTTAAGTGTTTGTATACGAAAACAAATCTCTATGCTCCTAAAGGCTCTTACAATTCACCTGACGTCAACTTACTCTAAAATACCCCACGCAATTACTTGAACTGATCTTAATAATTTCTATCGACGTTTCCCGTATTCTAGACAGACAGGAAAACCGGTAGGAAGAAATTTCTTTATTTGTCTTCTGAGTTTTAGAAAACCTTTCACTTTATTTGCAGTATTTTCGAAGATGTTAACTTCACCTGCTGGTGTATAAAAATTTAAAATTACATCTTTCTCATTATACCCACCCTTGCCCTCTTTTGACAATATAGGAACCATTAAGCCAATTAAATAGCAATGATTATTTTAATATTTGGTTTGAAACTACAAATGATTCCCTTTGGTACTAATCAGCTAGAACGTTCGACTGACATGTGACGTGCACGTATACTGCACCTACACGTACAGTTAAGAGACTTTAAAATATTTTAAAAATATCCTAGTATTGTGAAACAAAGAGGCGCTGATCCTTATCCTGCGCAATCTTTTGAACCGCCCAATGGAACCACTTTACAAACGTTGTACAGGTATAGAATATTAACTCTTTGTCTTTCTGACAATATTACGTAATTAGACCAACTTTGCACGTGCACGAATGCCTGGCATTTACATTACTTTTCGTGATGACGCCCACATATAAAGACCAACAACACTGAGGAGCGAACAAAAAGTTCCCTCTTGTTACGTTCTGCAGATACTATCGACTATGTACATGGAGGAACTGTCGGCCTGTCTCCTGATTTCCGGCTGCTACAATACTGTTATGTCCTGCTAGTATAACGCGCTGTAAAGGGTTTAAAGGCCGCATGTATAGGTAGAGGGGGCACCTTTTCACTAACTGGGGCCTTCAAGCTTGGGCCAGTCACACTAATACAGCAGAATCTAGGCCCTTGAGTGGGACGGGGGGGTGCGTTATGTGTCTGGAAAGAAAACAGATAATAATTCCATGTTCTCAGTACGTGAAATTAAATTTTAATCCAAGCCCTACATCTAATCAATATTTAACATGACAAAACGTTGGTTATGGTTTAGGGTTGGGATTAAGATTTATATTCACCATACTGAAAACATTGAATTATTATATTTACCAGAAAACATTACTTGATAGGTGCTAGCAAACCTGCTTGTCGCCATTGGGCTGTAAATTTGTTACATGTGGGTGAGACACATTAACATATTAAAAGATATTTTAAGTCTATGAACTGCACGTGCAGGTGAAATGAATGAAAACAAAACAGTCACGTCTACTTTCGTGAAGTCTACCACACCCACGCAAGAGCTGTCAGATATGGGTAAATACCAATCTAAAATGGGAACCAATTTCTATGGTTGATTGTCTTTCACTATTATAACCAATCACTTACCAAGCCTAATAGTATAAGTTGGTGGCGACCCATCGGCTGAGCCAAGGTTGCTTGTGTCAGCTCAGCCGATACCTCGAGGTGTGCGGGTGGATTTCGCTGAGTTTTACGCTTCATGCGGGGGGGGGGGGGGTAGGTTATATGCTTAGGTTATGGTAAGCGTCTGTTGTTTCGTTTATGAAATTTGCATCAATATCTGTGTAAAAGTTTACCTGTAATGGTATTAGGTGGGGTTTTTCAGGGGAGGGGAGGTGAGTCTTGTCACCAAATCACGAAGGTTCTTTCAGATATCACGAAGGAGATAATTTCATTTTCAAGAGTTTTTAAACATTCCAGACAACATGACAACTGCATGTTAGAAAAGAATGGGCAATTAAAATGTCTAGATATTTTGACCTTTATTTTATTTGGGGCCAAGTATTGAACCTAAAATGTATAAATAATGGCAAAATATTGGTCATATTAAGATGCCCCAGACAACTTTTTAGGTTTAACGATTCACGCGCAACGCATTTTAATCACTATTTACGGACTTTTATTTTCTTAAAACACGCTAATCACGGCTCATTAAAAATACCCTCCCCCGGCAAACATGCAAATCGCATACTGGGAGAAGAATGAACAAAATAACGCTACTCCTACCTCTATAAAGGCTCCATTATAAAAGTGTGTAAAGAGATACCGATTCAAACAAATCCCGATTTTGACCATAATCAACCTTAACTTGCTAATTAATATTTTCTCGCAGTAAATAGTGATACTTTGTGGTCAAATAAATCTGCCACGCATAAAAGAAGTTGGTTCCGTGATTTTTACTAATTTAAAACAAGTATTCATAACGAAATAAGGTGGGAAATTTTTGTGATAGCAATAGCCTCAGTTAAAACTCAAATATAGCTGTCAAATTTAATAGCAGCACAAAGCACGAGTATTGCTCTTTACAATAAATGCATTTCCATCGCACGTTTGAATGTTTTCGCGACGAGAAATGGCATTTTATACGCATATATATTAAAATGTTAATTTCAAGCTATACGTGGTTGTAGCTGGATTGTGGTTCTCGCGCCCAAGCAACATCCACTTCTCGCAAATTTTAAATCTGCCTGAGGAGGAGATAGCAGCGCGTAAATCAATTTCTTATGTAAGATTTTCCTCGGGTATTTTACATTGATTGGAAAAATTTTCTCACAGAATGAGAAATCATTTTATTTGTGTTAAACGTGTACCAGCGAATTAAATGCATGTATCGCATTCGAGCTCGAGCATAAAGTAGCTACAGTATAAAATAAACGCCAGAAAAATATATTTTCGAAGCGCAAAAGAGTGTCAATTTCATTGCCCAAACATGACATAAAGGCCTCAGTGTCAAAACGTACGTTTTGAAACATAAAACGCCCTTTTTAAAACGTAAAACGTACGTTTTAAAACTGCACGCCGCAAGCTTGAAATTGCAAGACTGCATAAAAAAAGAAAACGTTTCGAATGAAGGAAAACAGATTTTATGGGACTTTTTACGTAAACGATTGCACAAAATGGAAAGTGCTGTAATGCAGATGACAAGAGCAGATAGTACGAAGAGATTGTTTTACGAAATATATAAAAAGACAATTATGTGAAAAGACAATTCAGATAGATCAAAAAGGATATAAAACAAACTTAACAGGTATGTTTTAGCGTTTTCAAATACATATCACATATGCGAAGTTTCACACTGTTCTCGAAACTCAAATGTCACCTGTTGTTTTTTGTCAGTCTTGTTGTGTTTTTTTTTCGGGGTTACTTTAAACATTCAAAAGATATAATTTTAAGCAATCCCGTTTATCTATCGATATTTATACAAACAATAACCTTCCTCCAATACTGTATGAAATCAACGTAATATATATTATTACGTGATATTGTAAACCGATAATTTGTTTCTTGAAACAGACTGAAACTTTTAAATTTAAGATGTTATTTAGCTTCAAAAAATCATTTAGTCACTTTATCAGCGAAATGTTTATATTCACAGCATAATACAAAGAGACACAATAAAAGTTTATGTAAGGTCAAAGACAAAGGTACAAATCGAAGATTAGCATTAAGCGATGGTTGAAATTTAGAGATGAGTAGACTCTCTCTCTTAATAAGAGTTCAAAGGAGGAAGAACAGGAAGTCAAGATAGAGAAATCATCAGGATCAATAGGATGGCCAGAAGATTTAGAGAAAGGAGGTTTGATAGCGAATGATTTACAAAAATACAATGAGCATTGACACTTAGATTTATTTACAACGCGCGATCTCAAAGCAAGAAAAATTCGATCTTTATAAATCGAAAAAATGGTAACAATCTTTGTACGGGATGAAATATGCACCACAGTTGAATATACGGATAGGCAGAGGAAAATAATTTCAGGATTTGTTTTCGAATTTGAATAGAGTGTAGACCAGTATGTATATGGTAGTGATACAGAGTGTGTTTTAAAATAGCAAAACGTAGACGCATCTACACACCGTGCGTACCTTTTTATAAATCTGTATCTATTTTTACCATTTTGAATTTTTAACACCTGGGGACGAATCGCGGGAAAAATTGAACAAATCTAATGGGGGGCAAACGTAAGTCCCAGATGTATATAGATGAAAACGTACAGTTTTTGTCAATTTTTGCTTGCTTTTGCTATGCACACAGATATTTACTATAATCGAATTGTAGCTTTCTAGTTTTTGTAATTTAAAGTGCATACATCCAGATTTTTGTGTTAAAATAGGAGTTTTTCAACCTTAGGGTCACCCTAACCCTAGCAACGCTTAGCAACCAGTTTTTGACCCGCTTTTCGTGACTTGACTGCCAAATTATGCCACATCTGGACAAAAATTGAAGCTTTTTTCCTCGTTGTATTCGAAAAATGAGATGTTTGTTCTCTTGATAAGTCATTAATACATCGTAGTATTCCTGTTCATGACTCGGATTCCATCGTGATTGTCCGGAAATCACGAGATTACTTTGGATATTTATGGTTAATTAGGACCAATTTGGAGCAAAGTTTCTGATGTCATCATCTCTCTTGTAATCACATGACAAGCTTGAAATAAAAAACAACACCACAGACGAAGGGCAGAGTACGTTTAAGAAACAGCGAGAAAAATCAAATAAATCAAGTAAATAATTACAGAAAAAGAAAAATAAGGTAAGAAATATGTTGCTAAAGACTGGTTATTTAAACTCTGCGCATTGTAGGAGTGCTGATAATTTTTATCGTTTTAAGTTAGCGAAGCTTTGCAAGCTTGTCGAGTCGACATATAAAGCGACATATTTTCGCGCCCTACTATCTTTAGGATTTGATTTACTTTCCCGCATGACAGTCGTAGTAAAGTAGCGGTTTGTCTTTGGGAAATCACTCTTGTGGTGTCATTTGGTAGTACAGATTGGAAGAAAACGCAGAAATATTATAAGCTGATAGACATCTAAAATCAGATTTTGTGGCGCTCGTTATGAACTATAATATTTCGTAATATAAAAGTTCATCGTTTTGCTACTATGAAGTATCTCGTAACTTAATATCATGGCATCCATTGAGGCAAGCCTTTCACATCTTAGCACTCATGTGTCTTTAGTAAACATTCAAAAACCTTCCCTGTTCCGGAGAGAAACATCGAACCTTCTCGAAGGTATGCCAATATTAAAATTGCGTATTACAAATTGTGAGCGTCAGTCCATAATACATTTGACGCCTGTTGTCTCTTAGCTTAAAATTGAAAATTTAAGCCAGACTTCCTTACAATGTGCTTATAACTATGATCGAACGTTTTGTTAGTAATAAAATGCCAAAATACAGAATGCAATATTAATCGAGCTTAAAAAAACGACATCTCTAAAATATGCTCGAAAATATGTAGTTAAGCTTAATATTTAAAAAGGTTGCTACTGCATCAAATAATTTTGTTATTTCTATAATTATGCTGTTTTATCACAAGGTTAATACCCAACACTTTTTCTGAAGGTGCAAAAATCAGCTGGTTGTGTTTCTCCATCTCTCGAATATGGAGAGTACAGCTTATGATTTTAATTATCAAGATATTGCGTCTGTTTACTTTATATGGATTAAGTCTTGACTTCTAAATATTGAAGAAGTAATGAAGTAGCATAAAGCAAACAGGCTAATCAGCTATTGGCAATATACTGTATTAAACTTATTCAATGTGCTGGACAAAACTTTCAAATATTATGTTCCAGCTATGAGCACTGGCCATCTTCAATATTTTTTCGCATATTACACAGATTAAATGTTGATTCGCTAGCTTTTCATGACACCATGCGTTGGAAAACTGTAGTAACTTGAGGCGTATATGTTTGAAGCAGGAACAAATGCGACAAGACTCACTGGAACAACGGGTGGGTCTCCTGCGTCACATTGCACTGGAAAAACTATAGAGAGCCTGGAAAAATTTTTGTGGGCTTAAAAATCGTCTGCCGGAAAAAATGACCGGCATATCAAGAGTTGTGCTGAACAAAAACCGAGTTTGAGATTTTCTGCTGGTCCATTTCAAGGCTTGGAAGTTGACAACTCAAGCAAATTATTCAGATCTTTGAGTTCTTTACACTTTACTGTATATTTTCAGTATGTGAGGTGTAATTTGTTTCTCTTTAATAAGTTCCTTGTATGTTTGCATGGTGAATATCAAATTAAAATATAATTTTGTGGAAACACCGCGTAAGTTTATTATCGCAGAGCTTTCGATCCGTAAGCTCAGATCTTCATCAGTGCTAATAATAATAGGGCATTGTTATTAGCACTGATGAAGGTCAAAGCTTACAGATCGATAATAAACTTACGTGGTGTTTCCACAAAATTATATTTTAATTTGTTTGTCTTTCTTTTGTGTTTGTTATGGTGTATGCATTTTGTAATTACTAAATTATGCTGAGTATGTTAAAGAATATAGTTTTCAGATGTTCAAGCTATAATGTGATGTTCTAATGAGGAAGGGGCTAATACTGAATACATTGACATAATTTGTGATTAAAGATTTATTTGCCCCTCATACAAGTTTGTACACTTACTTATATGTATATATGCCCTTTATGAGAAAATGCTGCAAAGAAATTTGTCTGTGGAGCCTTTACACTGTATTACTTTGTGACGTTTAATTACATGGTCTTGCCAAGTTCCTGCTATGTGTAATATTTTTAGTGCAAAAATGTTATAGTGTTTTCTGTTTTAGGGTATAAAACATGTCAACTGATTCCCAATCATGTCATCTAACATGCAAAGCCCCACCTGAAAGTGAAGTGCCACAGGTATGATAACAGTATGATATCTTGCAGCAAAAAAGACTTGAAAACTTGTTTGTCAGAAAGTACAATGGTTAGCAGTACAAAATGTCTTCTAAGCTTTTTGTTGTTTTTTTTATAAATTAGCGTGGTTCTGTTTTTGGTGCTATTAAGAAAGCAGTTTTTATCATTGGAACTGCATTAATTTTATTTGGAACTGTTCGCAACACTATTACATGGTGAGTCAAATTATACACTGATTGCTTGTGCCATGCATGTGAGAGAATAAAAATAGAATCTTAGTACCAGTATGTATTACTTTGTGACATGCTCCATTGTGTTTAGGTATTTTGAGCTCATTTGGGGCTCATCAAAAGATTTTTGGCAACGTAAATGGCAAACAATCCATGACATAGTTGATGGTGATGAAGTGATGCTGGCTGTGTTTGGTAGGTTAGGTTAGGTTAGCAGCCTATAAGGGTTGATTTTTAGAGACAAAGGAAAAGCTGAGTACCCTACGAAAACCCCTCTAAGCATAGGAGAGATCTACTTCAAGAAACTAACTCACTTGCAATACCAAATGTACACCAAACTTGGTTTCTAATTAGTGAGAGGCACAACACGCTAACTGCTTGCGCCACATTTAACATGGCCTACTGCCATGTTTAATTTGACAATATTGGGTATAAAATAGGTATACTGTTGCTAAGCAGGTATATTAATATCTTGCCTAAGTACTGAGTCTGTTATGATATGAAATTAAAACTATCCTGCAGGGGGGGTGTCAAGTTATATGCTTTAAAAGAAAGGCTGTCGATTTTATAGGGGGTAGTGGAGATTCAGTCATCATTAATTTTTCACAGCCACAAATACTAGCCCTTTTAAATAGAATACAACACTGTACATATAATTTTATTGTTTAGTGATCAATGTACACTGCTAAAGTAAAGTGGACAGATGTTATATCCCAACATATCATAGAATGGTGCCAAAGTGTAGTGTATATGATTTTTGTAGGCACAAATATAATTGGACTTTTGGTGTATTGGATTGGAAGTTCATTTTTCTGCTTGGTTGATTTGACGGGCAGACCAGCATGGGTATTACGATACAAGATCCAGGACAACAAGCAGGTTCCAGTAAGTAAAATATGTAGTATATATGTATTCTAATGCCCAAGTCCTTTTGTAGATTCTGTTCATTTGTATATAATTGTATGGTTCGGTTCCAATGATGGGTGGTTTTAACGTCTTGTAATTACTAGGTTGATCGAAAGAAGTTCATTAAAGCCGTTCTCCTGGTTTTGTTCAACCAATTTATTTCTGTTCCCTTTTCTGCCATATTTTACTGGCTCTACAAATGGCGTGGTTGCTCATTTGGTCGCGAACTACCCAGTTTCCACTGGGTACTTTTTGAAATTGGAATGTTCTCTTTGGTTGAAGAGTTCCTGTTTTATTATGCACACAGGTAAAGTATTTTTTGTGGGTTTTTTAGAAATTACTGCACTTGACCCTTTGGTTTGTTGATCGGGAAAATAACAATATCGTTACGATGTAATAGAAACGTGGCAGCGTTGGCATCTTAACAAATTTGCAATGTAACGTTATTAGTTTAATATAATGTCACTTGCTTGGCATGCTCGATTAAAATTGCTCATATTTTAAAAGGTTAAGCCTGGTTTTCACTAGCGACATAAGCGAAAGTTCAAGTCGAAACAGAAGACAAAACAAAGAAATCAATTAAGAATGTGACATGAGCATCAACATAAGCCTACGAGCATATCCTTATATAACACAGTACTTTCATAAGCCTCTGTTATCTTTTGTTATATTGGTTAAGCCTGGTTCACATTTGTCATAAGAATCGAGGATTTTCTCCTTCTCACGTTTGTGAATGAATATGTGAACAAACTAAATTATAGAACAAATATTTGACTGTTTTTACAATGGTATAGAATTCATTCAATCACATCAGCCAGAAGAATTCATCCCCTATTCTTGTGACAAGTGTGAACTAGGCTTTATGCTTAGGTTGCTAGTAAAAACCATGCTTTTGGTTGGTGATGCATGCATGAACATTGTGGCTAGAAAACACTTTATGAGTAGTGTATCGTAAAGGTAAACAAGCTAGTGATATTACACTAAACTACTAAATGATATTCTTTAGGCTGCTTCATCATCCTCGTATATACAAGTACATTCACAAGGTTCACCATGAATGGACAGCTCCAATCAGCATCACAGCAGTTTATGCTCATCCTATTGAACATCTTATTTCTAATGTATTCCCAGTATTGATGGGACCATTGATGATGGGCTCTCATATTGCTACTGCCTGGTTATGGTTTTCTCTGGCTATTATGACTACCCTTGTCTCTCATTGTGGTTACCATCTTCCATTACTCCCATCCCCAGAGGCACATGATTACCATCATCAAAAGTATGTAGACTGTAGTTGCTCTGGTACTGTAGTTCCAGGAATGTGCACTCAAAATCTAGATTAAAAATAGTGTATACTGTAATATCCTATTTTTCGAATGTTCCTATCTTTTCAATTCGAAAAATTGATATTTGTATTTATACCCACTTCAAAGTCGTAAGCGTGTATAATAGTATCATTCACAAGATGCCTTTTGTGTTTTCTAAGGTTTAACCAAAATTTTGGCGTTCTTGGCGTCTTGGATTGGCTGCATGGAACTGACATTATTTTCCGCCAGTCGCGTGCTTATGATCGTCACGTCTACTTAACCAACGCAACACCATTGAAAGAAATGTACCCGGATCAGCCTGGCAAGGGATGTAAAAAAAACTAAAAATACTGCATTTAACTCAGTGTGCTTAACCTATTTACTGGGGTACCTACTATCTATATTTATCAGAAAGAAAGTATCTTTACGTGTAAATATAATTATATATCTTTACGGCGTGGGTTTCGTTGAAATCGAAGATCACTGTAACATATGGAAAGAGAAAAGAAATAAATTGTGTTTGTCTGAATTATATAGACTCTTGTACTTTGTATTGGTTACTGCATGTTTTTGACCAGAGTGAAAACAAACTTTACTGCCGTGCTTTCTGAATTGAACGGGCAATACATGTAAGTCACGTGTGTTATATTGGATATGGAGTTCTGAATGTGAGATAAATGACACGAGGGCGACAGTTGTTTATTATCTAATTCGAGGGTTCTACACCACATCACATGAAGTGATCATGCTTTAACCATCTTAGATCAAAGCCACAGGGAAAACCTATGGTTCTCTTTTGTGTTTATAGGGTGATTAGTCTTCTCCAAATCCATGCATATCAAGCATAATGCACTTCAAAAAATTTTTGATTTACCTATGTGTGTGAAACTAGAGATATCCCGAATAAGGTGTGCATGGTTGTAGTACACAATTTAATTTTAAACTGTATATTTCGAATCTCTTTGATTCATTTTCAGGCGTGCGCATGCAAGTATTGCGTAAGTAACAATTAATACTAATAATAATAATAATTGTTACGCAAGCTTGCATGCGCACGCTAATTTAAATTCTTGTACGTTTACTGCTGAAGATGAATCAAATAGATTCGAAATATACAGTTTAAGATTAAATTGTGTACTACAACTATGCACACCTTATTCGGGATATCTCTAGTTTTATATTTGCTGAAACTATCAGCTGGTCAAGGACTATGTGTGTGACATACGCAAAAATAATTTACAAACATGTTTTACAAAAGATTTTTCATTTCGTTACATGTGTGACATATACCAAAAATGTTTGTTCCAAAAATTTTTTAATTGGTTACGCGTGTAACATATACGAAATATTTTTTTTCAAAAAATATACCTTCGTGAATATGATACTCCAAAATACAAAATAGCCAGATCTTTGTTTATTTTTATAACGAGAAGCACAGAAAATTCATTTTAATTTTTTAAATATTTGTGTTTTCAACGCCCTTGCCCTCCAAAATACTTTATAATTCTTCGTGAAGTTCATCAAACTTTTCGCACATTCCGCCATTTTTGTTTGCGAAAACTGGCCAATCTGTGCTTGCGTGTACAAGCGTTGCCACGACAGCGTGAGATATATAGCATATCTCACTTTAAAAGTGAGATATAGGCATATCTCACTTTTAAAGGGAGATACCTGGAGAAACCACCTTATGATCACGTGGTAGAAATACGATATTTTGATTGGACAATTTGAATTTGAGGTATAATATATTATAAATACATAAGGTTGGGAACTATATTCCAGTTTACGAACATACGACTTTGAACAAACACAATGTTTTGAAAAAAATTTTGCTGTCCTGATCCGGGAAGCGAGAGGGAGTCTTACGCGTGATGTTTTTTAAATTATTTTTGTAATCTAATTGGTTGAAAAAATAAACAGTTTACGGTTCTGTTTTTTCAACCAATTGGATAACAAATCATTTAAAAAATATCATATGTAAGACACCCACTCGCTTCCCGGATTAGGACAGCAAATTTTTTTTTCAAAACATAAAAAATGCATGCAAATTTTTCAGCTTTTTGTGGCATTGAGAACAAATTTATTAGTTAGTATATAGAAAAATTATCGGGGTTTAAGGTGGTATATTTTTTTACATGTTTCATTCACCTGTGCGAAGTATTTTGTGTTTGTTCAAAGTCGTATGTTCGTAAACTGGAATAAAGTTGCCAACCTTATGTATTTATACAATGACTTTTATACTTTTATACAATGACTTTCATGAATGGCGTTTCCATATGTTACAGTGATCATCGATTTCAAAAATTTTACACGCATTTTTTGGGTTGCTTGTGGTGATAAACAAAAAAAATTTTTACAAAACTTTTTTCAGTTTGTTACGTGTCTGACCTATACCAAAAATGTTTTACAAAATTTCTTTAATTGGTTACGTGTGTGACATATACCAAAAATTTTTGTTCCAAAAATTTAAAAAATGCTCATACCAAAATAAAGCAAAAAATGTTTGACAAATAATTTTTCATTGGTTACGTGTGTGACATGTACCAAAAAATATTTTACAAAAAAATTTTTGATTGGTTACGTGTGTGACATATACCTAAAATGTTTTAGAATTTTTCTTAATTGGTTACATTTGTTACGTGTACCAAAAATGTACCATGTTCGTCACAAAAAATTTTTAATTGGTTAAGTGTGGGACATATACTAAAAATTTATTACAAAAAAATTATTAAATTGATTATATATACCAAAATATACTAAAAAATGTTTATACCAAAATATACCAAAAAATGTTTCACAAAAAATGTTTCAATTGGTTACGTGTGTGACATATACCAAAAAGTTCAACAAAACCTTTCATTTGGGTACGAGTGTGACGTAAGGTGATCTGGGACAATTTTTTTTCAAAAAAACCAAATTTTCAAAAATATGATTTTTTACATATTTGAATATAGTTCTTTCATTTGCCGTAGTTATTTTTTTAATTGCGCAAAGAAAAACGGCGAAATATTGAAAAGAAATCACCAAGGCATAAATTTACACTAAAAAAGTTTTACAAAACTTTTTTCAGTTGGTTACGTGTGTGGCATTATATATACGGAAGTATGCGAAAAATACTTATACCAAAATATTCCAAAAAATGTTTCGCAAAAATTTTTTTTAGTTGGTTAAATATACCAAAAAAGTTTTAGAAAAGATTTTTTAATTGGTTACATGTGTGACATTTACTAAAAATATTTTACAACAATTTTCAATTGGTTACACGTAAACCAAAAATTTTTTACAAAACTTTTTTCAATTTGTCACGAGTGTGACTTATACCAAAAATGTTTTACCCAATTTTTTTAATTGGTTGCATGTGTGACATGTACCAAAAATGTTTGTTACAATTTTTTTTTAATTATTGGTTACGTGTGTGACATATACCAAAATAGTTTTACAAAAGATTTTTCAATTGGTTACATATGTGACATACACCAAAAATTTTTTACAAAGTATTTTTCAGTTGGTTACGTGTGTGACGTTGTGTGACGCACAAAAAAATTTAAAAAAATATTAAATGTTTATACGTGTGTGACATATACCAAAAAACGTTTTGCCAAAATTTTTCAAATGGTTATATATACCAAATATGCAAAAAAATGTTTATACTAAACCTAGAAGTATATATGAATTATGAAACCTCGCTCGACAGGTACAACAAGCTCTTTCACGACAATATTACAAGAACGTATAAAATTATAAATGCGGTCCGAGGACAATATTTCGGAAATAAACAATGAAATAAATCATATTGCAAATACACTTTCCATATACAACCGTATTGGGTGCATGAAAAAACGCGAAGCTTTTATTTTTCTTAAAGATCATATAAGGAAAATTTTGAAAACAACCCAATGTCGGCTCATCAACCCAGCTATAAAAGCGATTAATTTCGGAAAAATTAGTAAATTGATTTTGGACTAAGCAAACACAAACCTTCGGTCAATTTTGAATATAAAGCAATGGAGAAACCCGTATTTCGTTGACATAGTCGATTTCTAACTGTCAATTTCTGAAATTTTCTGGACCAAGCATATCTTGGGCCTCTAATTTAGCTGATATTTCGGACGAAGACATTTCTATAATAAAACACGCTAGAAAATCACTCCTTTTCAATCACGGAAAACCTAAGTTGGATCAAAAACAACAATAGCAATTTTTTGATGTTACCATGGGTATATAGCTATGACGGGGCAGTAATTTGTGAACTAGTATAGGTCTTTTCATCTTAAACAACGTAGGAAAAAAGTTTGGCAAGAAAAATATCAGCTTGTATAGAGACGACAGTTTGGCAATTATTAAAACAGATCGGCAAGTTTGGCAGACAAAACCAGAAAAGAGCTCCATAAGGTTTTTGATTAATTTGTCCTAAAAATAACAGCGGAGACAAATTTACAAGTGGTAAATTTTCTAGACGTAACTGTCGACCTTACTTTTTGATTTACCAGATAATAACAATCCACAATCCACACAATATAATGAAATGATTGTGGACATATTGAAGTTATGTGAAGTGTTTATGAATTAACAAAATTTTCCCACACGAAAAAAACACAACCACCGACGTCATATGAGTTTTCAAAAAGCCTCTGCGTTATTTGTATAATGTACTTCAAATATTACACATAAATTGTCGGGCCTGGATGCCAATCATTTAACTAGCATGTATATATACACAAGTGTAGTTTTAGTTATGGTGTCGTTGGTTGTTTTTTTTTGGGCATATCTATACCAAAGAAGTTATATTGTTATTTCAACTGATCTTTGCAAGACAATCAACAGAATTTTAGACAAATTAAAATTGCATTTCATGAACACTTTATAGGTACTGCAAAACTTAAAGGATGATCGGGGGTGAATATATAGAGACGTCTCAATTTATTACCGCACCTTCAACTAGTTCCTATATCATTGGCTACTCATGCAATAGCGCTATCCAGATTTCGTACAACCGGCCCAGATGTATTATGAGTTAAACTGTTAAACTAATTAAGACAGATGTATATACATGCTATTGTTACACACATGCAATGTTGATCTCAGTATGTTGTAGTTTACATGTTTACTCATCATGCAAGATTCATCAATATAAGTATTTTTTTATGTTGTTTTCACATTCTGATTTCAGGTTACAAAATAGGTTAATAAAGTTAAGAGAGAAAAAATTTAGTAAAAAAAACTTTTTATACCTAGTTACATAATTGCTTTTCCAAACAATATTATGTCTGGCGTACGATGCTGCATCCTACATGTACTCTGTTATACGTCAGCCGTTATACAACATCACAGGTTTCCTGTACAGGTTATAGTCTTGTAAAACCTGGCAATAATTTGCTGGAAAGAATGTTTAAAAGGTGGTGTTCTCAAACAATAAATTAACGGATTGATTGAAGACGAGCAAAGAGCAAGAGTGTTGATTACTGGAAAAACAAATACAAGATTAGCCCGCAACTTTGGAGAGCTACGTCGGTAATAAAATGGAAAAAATAGCAAAGGTGCCCAGCAAATTATAAAAGCAGCAATCACAATGAAGATTGTCTTAATAGCTTCATACTCAGATGTTTTGTACGATTTCTTGTCAGGAGTTTTTGCCAGAGCCGCTGCCATCATATGTTTACGCGATATTTCTTCTAAATGTTTCTTTCGATGCATTATCTTGTTTGATTGTCTCCTTGCGATGAAGAATACTCGTATATAGCCAGGTATAACCAAGCCAGTTATCAAAAAGATTACATAACCTTGAATTATAACCGCTACCGTTGGTTTCCATAATAACATAACGGCAGCAGCAATACCAACGAACCAGGAAAACGCAATTACAATGAAACTTTTTTTTTTATTGATTAAAGTTCGATATCTTAGTGGAAATGCAACGCGAATATAACGATCCAGCATCACAGTTGTAAGACCACCAGATGCCACAGTCATAATGCACCATGTCAAAATTTTTCTACCCGACTCGAAGTATACATTTCGTTCTGATTCGGTCAGCTTCCTTACCAACGTTGTGATATAGAGTGGTTGAATGATTGCACAAACAATCAAATCAACAAAAGCCAGGTTGCAAAGGTATAAGTTAGTGATAGTCCTCATACTCCGGTAGTAATAATACGATAACAGAACCAAGAGGTTACCAATACCTCCAGTGACTGAACATATCAAGTTTAAGATACACGCTGCTATCATTTCCACACTTTGCGAGCTGGTATATTCAACTGTTGAATTCATTACCTTCTCGTCCACAGATGTTTCAATAGGCTAATTTTTTTTCTGAGCTAATTATAGATGTTCACTGAGACTTTTGGTGTTTGTACGATCACATATACAAGCACGTTATCCGTGATCCTACTATGATCATAATATTATATAGCACGACATCCGATACTGGGCATGATGTCGTAATGATATGAACTAACAAGGATAGTGTCTGACTATTTATCAAAATTTCTTAAAAAAAATGTTTTCAGAAGTACAGGTGATACTTAAATTAGAACCACACTGGGAAGTTTACAGTTGCCGCTGTTATGACCTTATTTCAATGTAAATAACACGGGTATAAAAAAGGCTTGTAGTCTCCGCGGTAATACGTTGCAGGCATTCTTGTTGAAAAACGCGCTGATTTGTATCACATGCTATTGCTTATTATTTATATTTTCATTTTATGATAGACGAAACAGATGAAAAAGGTAATCTACAAATGTTACATGCTCCGATCAGTTCCAAGTATGCAAATTATTAACGTCACTCGGCAGTTGGGTACTAATGTGCATGATTTGATAATTCCAAATATTAATGTGAGCAATAGTCATATTTGACGGCTGGTCTAATTGTTTCATGACGTGGAGCATGATCATGAGTTATAGACAATGTCTTCATACACACAGCTTGGCTTCGGTTCTTTTATAAAACATCTGGGGAGTATGCTACCTAGGTTATCAATCAAGTGTTCCGATCTGTTTGGAGAAAAGACTACTTGTCATCACAATTTTATCGATGTAACATTCTTTAATTGTTCTTAGAGTTCTAGCAAAACGTACTCTATTCAAACCAGCTGTGAGAAATAAACAGCCGAAGATGAATCAACAAGTATGAAACGCGCATGCGCATAGTTATTTAGCTACCAGAAACAGCCTCTGCGAAGAGAATTTATGCAGATATGATTGAGCAGATTGCGTTATAATAAAAAAAACTTTGTGATATTTAAGATATTCCCTGATTTGTAGAAAGCCGACAATATTTACAATAACAATATATAATGATAATGTCAACATATACTAAGGGTGGTAAGTGGTATTTTCGTGAGCCGTGATTGGTTAAATATTTGTTCGTGTGAAATGTGAAATGCTTGATTTTGGTGCCGTAAAATGTGATTTGATCTACACTCGTGAGGCGTTATTCTCAATAAAATTTTCATTTGGAATGGGAATAATATGTGTCAAGCTCCTGAACCATTATTAGTCGATTGTTCAACAAATTCTTCGGAGGCCTTTCAGAGATCGATACATATTGGAGAGTTATACATAAAGAAGAAATAAAATCTACTCTATCTTAAGGAACGCGATAGATATGTAAACAAACTGTAATGTAGATGAAACGTTCAGTTGCTTTTTTAAGACATGTAAATTATGAAACTGCTTTATTTCTCGTTGTGATACATGACCTACAATCCCTCTTTACCACCCTGTATATTATAAACTGCGATTGGATAGTGCCGGATATCAAATTTAGGTATAAGCCTTTCATTTCGCCACTATGCTGTTGACCAGAAACTGTTGATCAAATTGCTTGTTAAAAGAATTACATTTTGATTATCTATTTGCTTGAAATGCAAGCTGGGAATCAGCTGGATGATATGAAAATTTAATTCAAAATTGATTTGCACCTACTTTGCACCATACAGATAGAAAAAGTTGGGATAATCGGAAGAGGAAACTCTGTTAATTTGTTGACAGCAAAATTGAAACTTTACTAAGCGGCAGCAATTGTACGTAGCATTTAACGATATGACAAATTCACAATTTAATTTAAGCAGTTGCTGTTATCTAGCATATCCATAACGTACGGCACTTGTTATTTTTTTAAAAATGCATATCAGTATGAACACATGCGAAGTTTAATTAACATTGGTAATTAGTAGCAGTTGTGACGCAATACTACGTCGTTGGAAAATAGTTACTTTATCAATAACCGCCAATTCTTTTGTTTTATGATGTCATAGATTTCAGTGGGGGTCAACTCGAGACGCATGCATGAAGTCATCAGAGTGAATTAAATGTTGATATCTAGCTTAGAGTATGCGTTTGTGCTAGTAAAAACTTACAATTTCATAATTATCATTTGCTTTCTTATTAGTAGCTACTCTAAGCATTTTAGAATGAGCATATAAGTATAGCTGAGGTTAACTACTACCAGTGATCCCTTGCTCAGGCTATAATTGGTAGAAAAGAATCGTCAGCTAGAGTTGTAAGGAACGAAAATGTGTAATTACGTTTTTGATGGTCAGAATAACATTAGGTTGTCATCCCAAGGTCATGCAGGATGTAGCATTTTAGAGACTGTATATTTAAACGCTTTCTACATGCACTTCTGCCGGTATATGTGCACAAACTAGCGATAGGAAAAGTCATAACCACGCTTTGTAACAATACGCACTGCCCTATTTTGTAAGCGTTGTAATTTATTTTGCAACGAAGTTCCAAGGCAGCCCCATATTTGTGAACAATAGTCAAAGTGTGGTTCAATCAGAGTTTTATATACAGGACTTTACTTTCTTTGTTATACGTTCTACTTAAGAATGCCAGGTCAGAGTCTCATCGATCATCATACCCAGTGATTTAGAGACGCTGACTTGCTTTATAGGCGTATTTCTAATTTGTATCAATAGATTAGAGCATAGACAATATTAGAGTTGCATTTTCTAATATTGTGATACGAGGCAATTATTATCCGTTATTTAAACTCAATTTATTGGCTGCCATCCATTCTGAAACATTTGCTAAATCATTATTTAGAGTTTCAGTTGTCAAGTTAATGTCTTTACTTGCTGTTTCTATTTGGGTATCATCTGCACACATATTCTAATCAATATTTTTAAATTTTTTTTGGTATCCGACTGTTGGAAATAGGAATAGAATTGGCTGTGTACAAGTTTCGTCAATGCTTTATCATCAAGCTTCAAAATCAAACTTTTCCACCAATACACTTTCCTGATCAAGTTTTCGCATGCAAAAGATTGGATAATCTGGTAGATTTAAAATATCTGCTCACGTTAATGATATCTTAATGACAGTAGAAGTACTAATCAAAGTATGAAGTGTGGCGATTGGCGCTCACTTTGCTGACCTCCTAGCTATTTAGCATAAGGATGAAATCTTTATCTATCATATTTTCCACTTTCTTTCTACATTTGTAGTGGAGGGACGACATGGGTTAGACAAAAGGGTGTCCTACACATTATTTTGTAAATAATAACAGCAACTTTACGATATAAACCTGCTTAACTTCCATTGTTCTCGTGAGAAACGAGACTTGTCAATACGTTTATCAACAGAACTGATATGTTGTCCAGTGCTTGAAAGGCCAATAAAAAAACTGTCCCTCGTTCGTGGGTAATTGTGAACTACAAACGTGAGACAACAGTTCCTTTGCTCATTGTGGGGCAGCCTCCATGTAATATGAAATATGGTACAGCATGCGGGTCAAGCCTGAGTGACTAAATGTAAATCTATGAGACAAAGAAGGTAAAAACAATATCTAGAAATGGAAATACTCAAATAGGTGATAGGAACCATGGTATCATGGTATCATGTAGAATAGACAATATTTTGTAGCAACAGTCCCAGAGTTGCAAAAAGCGTTCAACCTTCCTCCAGGCAAAATTTTCAAAGTTTGAAAACTTTCCTCAAAATGTTGTAAAGTTGGGCTTTCCAAACTGAAGATCAGAATGAATCTTGAGAATGAATCACTGTATTTTTTCAGAAAAAAAGCCATGATTTCTGGAATAGATCATCATCTATTATTTTTTTATGTTAGTGTTTAGGATACATTATGTAGCGTCAACAGGAAATCTTCCTCACTGACTGGCCATTTTGCAAACCTTTCTCGCGGGTAATACCCGCAAACCCGTAGCTTTTTTGCAACTCCGTCTATGCTCCGAACCGAACAGTTCCTATGTTTGTAATGAGGCAGTAACTACAATATAAAGTATGGTATGAAGTATTGTATTAAATGATAGCATATTTCATATGCTTGTCGGAATCTCTGCCTTGGCTAATAAGTGGCAGCACTACGTTATCTGCAAACACAGGAATTATAACGTACGACTAAGAATGGAATGTTTTTATAGTATATGGCAACAACAAAATCATCAACTGTTGCTTTTAGGAAAGGAATCATGAATTCAAAGTCAGGTAAGTTGACACGAACACAGACATGACAATTTACGAGTCGACTAATTACGTCACAAGGAGGGGGGGCGCGTTGGTTTCCAAAAAAAAATGGAAAAATAAAATTTTTACCCCTTTACAATAACCTAAAATGAAAACATTGCCCCTCTTCACATTTCTGTTTAAAAATTTAACCCCCTGCATTTTAATGTAGCATAAAACTTTACCCCCCAAAGTTACTAATGTTGAAAAGCATACCCCCCTATCAAAACCACCCCCCCCCCCCTGTGATGTATTGGTCCCTAAGTATACATCAAGCTGACAACAATGATCGTATATTGTTTACTAAATATCGTAGTTTCCATTTAATATTTTTTTTTAAATTTTAAACACTGCCTCAATTGTTTGCATAAATTACATGTCAAATAAGTCTAAGTAACGATTCTCAAAGTCTCTGCATGTCTTGAGCTTCACATAAGTGAAGAACAGGACTACTAGACATTTTACAGCCAGTCACTAGAGTGACTACGGTAGAGCTTGCAAATGCAAATGCAAGAGATGCCTCATGAAAACATAGAAATATGCGAGTAGCTTATCGTGTCAAGGTAATGACAGCAGCTTTTGGCTAGTTACAGGGAACGCTCTCCCTCTTTAGTGTAACTTGTTGAATAGTTATTTAAATTTTTCAATTTATATATAGCCATAGGGCCAAATTGTTCACAGTTTTTTACTTTCAGTGAATAGCAGAAAATGTATATGCATAGAATAGTTAAGACTTTTTATACGTTGTAAAAGTGCTAGCATACTGCAAATATCCACTACAGTGCCACACTATTTCAACATTTTAATGTCTTTTGCAATGATAAATTTGCGTGCACTAAAATCTTGCAAAACAGATTCAGTTTCGTACATATACAAATAAAACCTTTTGAATAGCCTGACATTCACATATCCATGCTCAAATAACATTATGCATAGTTGATACCAAGGACAGTATTTGATTGACACTTTCACTGTAGCATATCCAAACCAAATGAACACATTTTATTCCCACTTCTACAGTATATATTACTACAGTCATTACAATAACATGAGATTTATTAAAATGTGGGTCTTCGTTTCCGTCCAGTGTACTTTGATTCACGCCGGGTCTCTTTACCTTGACGACGTCTCCTTTCTTTCTTTGCTTCAATCCAGTCCTTACTTTTCTTTAGTGGCTTTCCCAGCTGTGGTTTGGTTAATCGCTCTCGCTTCCCAGAGAACCGTACTGCATTACCAACTGTTCCTGCAGTGTCTACTCCAAGACCTTGGGGAAGAGTTGTTGAATTTCCTCCAGTAAAAAGACATAAGAATATTTTCTTAGCTTTGCTACTATTAGGATAATCAACAACAATCCCTCCAGTAAAACCTGATCTCATTGCTTGAGCTGTCACAAGTTCCATTTGTTGTGGGTTTTCAGGATAGAATTGAAACACTGCCTTGCTACCACGGGACAAACAAGCATATAATGAAGAGAAAAACGTATGCAAACGTCGTACAGGGTTCTCCTCCCTTTTGTTTGAAGTGCACAGCCATTGTAGAGCAGATACTGAGATACAACCGTCAAAAGTTCCAGGACGAAACGGCAAGTACTGTCCAGCATCAAATACAATAATATCTCCATCAACTTCTCTTTCTTTAGCAACATCTAACATGGCTTTACTTACATCAAAACCTATCCAATAATGCCCAGCCTCAGAAAGAACATCCCCACTAAGCCCTGAACCACAGCCAACATCTAGCAACAGTTTCGGTTCGTCATCACGTATACCGAGTAATTCTAAAGCTCTTTCAGCGAGAGATACTTGAATATCGATCATTCTTGAGTTACATGTATATTTTCTAGCTTCTTCTTCGTTATAAAATAGTTCTGGAGGACCACGATTTTCTGGTCTTTTAGACGCCATCTTGTTTTCACATGTGCCTGCCACCCGATCCGTAAAAATGATTGGCAGCCGCATTTCGCATTTATTTCTGCCGTTTTATAAGCGACAAGGACAAAAACATAACTTCATTTGTTGCTTGAAATATACAGGGCAACTTCTTTTTATATATTTCTGTGAACCAAGGCAATCTAGCGGAAAGTTTTCTTAAAATCGCTGTTTATTTGACATTTCCCTATCTAATTTTTATAAAATCTAGCATCTGTACTTGCCAGAAATGAGCGTGCATATGACGTACCCAAGCCACCACGTAAGACATGGAATACACCGATTTGCACACCTATGTATCCGGCTTAATCTATGGTTGGAGGAAGACCTTTTTCCCACCTTCCTCCCCCCTAGAATTCATCTAATTTACTAGCCACCCTTGGAATTTCCCCGGAATTTCGATGATTTCATGGATCATCCCTTGGATTTCACCGTACGTAGTAACCCAGTAAGACCACTATCAGTTTATTGTATGCAATAAAATCTTTGGATTATAAGTGTTGGAATTATCAAACGTTGTAACCACCCCTGGATTACCCCTGGATTTTTTCTGTTAACCTCCCCTTAGATTTTCTAAAGTCCTCACCCCCTATGAGGACCCCTATTCTGATTAGAGGATATTTTTCAGGAGGAAAAAATTACTCTACTCGGACACTTTTTAAATATACATTGTTTGGAGACTCTGGGTTGAAGTCTTACTTTCAAAGGTCGGCTGACGATTGTATGAAAGGTGAATAGCTCAATAGCACTTTTAGCACATAAATAGGTTGAACATCAACCATCGGCGACTTTCGAGGATCGCTGTACGTATACGGAGATGTACTTTTTTTCACAATTCTTTTCTAATAACGCAAATTACGTATTGTGCGATATATTCCTACAGAATCACATTCTCGTACCCATAGCAGTATCAAGGCAACACCACAGTCAAACAATTGTATATTGTGTACAAAAACGTGAAGAGTGAAAAGACAAGAATATTAGGAAACGGCTGCAAATATAAAATGGAGAATTTTTGACCATCTTCCTCGTGATAATTAAAAGAAGATTTTTCAGAGTTTACCCACTGGCAATTTTACTTACCCATGCGACCGACATCGATACTCCGCCCTTGTCACAGTCAGGCAAATGTGCATTAGAGCCGAGAACTAGAGCCGCGAAACATGAAAAAGAAGATAAAGACCTGGTGAGATAAAGCAGCAAAATAGCTTTAGCATTCCTCCATGGACAGTAGGGCCAATGTTTCTCACTGACAACAACATTCTTTCCCACTCAAGTCACATCCTCAATTCGCAACGGCGTTACAACATACATCAAGTTTGGAAGCATTAATTCGGCCTGATTCGGTCGTCCTTTTCTATTGAGTGTTGGTAATGTCAACAGTTCTATTCATAAAAAAAAACAACTTTAGACGGTAATAAGTTAGAGTTAAATACCGCGAGGAGGGATGTATGTCATATACAACCCCCGAGGACGCGCAGCGTCCGAGGGCTGTATATGACATACATCCCGACTTTCGAGGTATTTAACTAACTTGATTTATTTTTGAAGAGGTTTTCTAACAGAGTCTTTTGACTTTAAACAATTTAAGTCGAGATTCGTCAGGATTTTTCCGCAACTTTGATCTAATTATTTATTCAAGGCAAATAACCTATATACAACCCGCGGTATATCAAAGAAAACCGACTCAAAAATAAATTAAGTAGGTAATACAGGTAGTAAACTTTAACTTACAAGATCAATCAGCCATTGGTAAGGTCTTGTTTGACTAAAGTTCAGTCAGTAACAAGAAATGGGAAACGTCCTCGTTCAGACTACACACGGTCAACAACTTTTGACCAGCCATACATGTTTGCTCGAGAGGAAAAGAACGAGTTGACACGATGTGCTTTTGTGGTATTGTCTCCCTTTAAATACAAGCGTAAGCTTTTCTTAATGATACTTGCACAGTTCTTGAGTGAGAGGAAGCACCAGTTGACCTTGAATTGTAGAAGCTTTCCGCTATTGCCTCTGGACGCCTTTTGCCAAAACAATGTCCAGCAGTGCACATCATGGAGGTTGTACAATGTCATAAAGATCTTTGTTTGAATAAAACGACTTATAAAAACATCTTTCAGATAGTCGTACTTTTCGAGCTACTCTACTGGAGAATCGCATTACAAAGACTGATTCAAGATTGATTGATTCTTTAGCTCGAAATTCTACTAGAGAAACACCATCGATATTTTTTTGCCCGGTGCTTCATTCAATAACTTCAAACCAGTCTAGACAAATACCATTCCAAACACCTTCGGAGACAGCGAGAAGTCGAGTAAACGGTAAGACAGCGAGAAGTTGAGTAAACGGTTTACCGTGAGAAAACGAGTCTCATAACTGAGATTAATGCAACGAGAACAAGCAACATCTGCAGAGAAAAAGAAAATTGAAGACCTAGAAAGAGAGAATGAAAATCTACGAGCTGTTGCAAGAACATTACAGGAAGACATTGATAAAAGCAGAAAAGGAAACAAGGAATTCACAAAAATAACAAAACGAGGAGGAAATGCGCCTATGACTCAAACAGATGCTTCCACGTCGTTTGAGACAAAGAATCAATATGTAATTTTGAGCGACAGTGATCAGGAAGAAGCAGAAAATATTTCGGTTTCACAACCTTCCCTCTCAACAAAACAACCAGAGGCTGAAAAACAAGAAGATACTGTAAAAACCAAAATCGCAACTAAAAATAGCAAATCCAAACCTAACATTTTATTAATTGGAGACTCAATGATCAAAGATATAAATCCACATAAACTCTCAAAAAGCTCAGTCCGAAAATTAACATATCCAGGAAAGAGAGCAGAGGAAATCGTAGATCAGATTGAGTCAGCTCATGTGCATTCTCCGCCCACAGAAGTAATTATACATGCTGGTACTAACAACCTTATAACCGATTCCAGCAGGGAATGCTTCGATAATATCCAACTTCTAATTTCTAATATAAAGAAGCGTTTTAATGGAACCAGAATTGGGATATCTAGCCTTATAACGAGAAAGGACATTGGTGTAACAGCAAAGGTAAAAGAAACAAATGAGCTATTAAAGGATCTTTGCTTAAAAGATGGTTACACCTACATTGAAAATGGGAATATAGACGTGACTTGTCTGAATGGATCTAAACTTCATCTTAATTCTAAAGGTTCAGCATTATTGGCTGTTCACTTCATCAAGTTTCTCAGGGGACGCAGCCCACGATCAAGTTTGGGGATTTTCCAGAGGGTCTTCGAAAACTCGGGGAATTATTGAATATGATTATGCCTCATCAGAAGACAAAGAAACGATCGTATCGATTAATAAAACGATGTCTGACTCAGAAATGACTTTGCAAGATGTCTTACTAAATAGTATAAATGTAAATTTTAACAACGAAGAAGTTGCTGGGCGGGAGTCTGAACCTGTGCTACTCGACGAGAACCGTAAGTCTCTTGATATTAATTATAAACCGTTTGGTAAAGGTTTAGTGAGGGCCTCGCTAAACATTAATAGTCTTTTAGCGCATATTGATGAATTTCAAGTTTTCATGGAAGATTCCGCTATTGATATTATTTCAATTAATGAAACAAAACTTGATTGCTCAATTAATGATAACGAGGTTTATTTGTCGGGATATAAAATAGTAAGGAAAGATAGGAAAACAAACGGGCGACATGGAGGAGGTGTTTGTATCTATGTGAAGTGCAATCTGAACTACAAAATCCGTGAAGATATTAGCTCTGACGAATTAGAATATCTTACTGTTGAATTTAATAAACCACGGAGTAGACCATTATTAGTAAGTACGTGGTATAGGCCACCTGACACACCAACGTGCCATTTTGATTATTTTGAGAATATAATGAAGAAAGTAGACATGACAAGTCACGACTATTTTCTACTAGGTGACATAAATGTGGATCTTACGCCTGGTGTAACATCAGTAAATGCTACTAAATTGAATGATATATTCGAAATTTATGGACTAAAACAGCTTATTACAGATCCCACTGGAACGACACCCTATTCGTCTACGCTAATTGACCTTTGTGTTACAAATGCCCCATCAAAGATCACTAATGCTGGGATAATAATGGGAATTGTCCATAAGCGATCATGTACTAGTATATATGGCGCATAAGGTACATCACAAACAAATAGGCTCACGTTTTGTCCAAATAAGAAACATGAAAAAATTTAATAGAGAAAATTATATAAGAGATTTAGAACAACAAGTATGGACGGACGTGAACTTAAGTAATGATCCAAATGTAATGTGGGCAACATGGAAAAACATGCTAATCAGTTGCATTGATAAGCATACACCACCCAGAACCAAAAGAGTTGGGAAAAAGAAATCCCCCTGGATAACTAGTGAGTTAAAGAAAAATATGCGCAAGCGAGACATTTTGAAAAAGAAAGCGAAACAGACTGGCAATCCATTAATTTGGCAACAATATAAATGTCTGCGAAATAGCACAAATAATGAATTAAAAAAAGTAAAAACTCGATACTTTACCGACACCCTGGAGATTAATAAGAAAAATCCAAAAACAACTTGGAAACTTATTAATGAATTGAACTCTCGAAATGTTCCCAGTTATAAAAGTATTTCAAATATTAAGGTGGGTGAAGAGACTATAAATACACCCAAGGATATAGCTGAGACTTTTAACAATTATTTTGCTAGCGTGGGCGAAAAATTAGCATTTGATATACCATTATCTGTTGTAGAACCAGATGTATATGTTGTACCAGCTGAAACAACATTTTCAATAAAATACAGTTTATCGAAAATTAAAAATACTTAATATTGGGAAAGCAGCAGGTCTAGATCAAATACCTTGTAAGATTTTAAAAATTGCAGCAGAAGTCGTTACGCCATCGCTTACTCAAATATTTGATAAAATCATATGCACAAGCATATTTCCAAATGACTGGAAACTAGCGAGAGTTACTCCGATTTTCAAGAAGGGTAAAAAAGACGATATGGACAACTATCGACCAATATGTGCTATTTCGGTAGTTGCTAAGATTTTTGAAAAGCTGATATTTGAACAGTTGTATGAATATCTAAATAATAACAACTTAATAACTGCATTCCAGTCTGGGTTCCGATCATTACACAGTACATTAACTGCCCTAATAGAAGCGACAGATAAGTGGTCAATTAATATAGGTAATAAACTCCTAAATGGAGTGATTTTTATCGACTTAAAAAAGGCATTTGATACTATTGATCACACCATTCTTATACGGAAACTGCAAATGCATGGTGTTGATCAAAACCAGGGCCGTGGCTAGAGCATTAATTGAGGGGTGTGTATTCATATATTCATGTTATGCCCGACTTAATTCTTTTGAAATTAACCCTAATGACAACTGATTTCAAAAGAAATTAGTTGGTAGTAACACGAGTATATTAATATACACCCCCCCCCCCAATTAACGCTCTAGCCATAGAATAAGAAATGAATAGAAGGGCCACTCAGCAGTGCAACATGTCACCCTATGTTTATGCAGTTTACTGGCTGCCACCAGCCAGTTCAGCATTCCTATTGGCCAGAAAATGCAATTGACTGGCTGAGAAAATGCTAATAACGTGCGTAATGCGACATGCGCGGCTTCAAAAACTTCAAAGGCTCCGACGCGAGTGGCCCTTCTATGTATTCTTATTCTATGCTCTAGCCACGGCCCTGATCAAAACGGCATCAAATTCTTTAAATCCTATTTGAGTAATCGCAGTCAAAGGTGTTGTGTTAATGGTGAATATCCGAAGCAGTTAAATTAACCTGTGGCGTACCACAGGCTAGTAACTTGGGTCCATTATGTTTAATATATATTAATGATCGATCTAATTGTCTTGAAACGGCCACTCCAAGAATGTTTGCTGACGTCACTAATATTACTATCGCAGCAAAATCTATTTCAGAGCTCCAACTGATAATTAATTGATAATTAATTCCGAATTGAAAAATTTACACCAACTGATAATTAATTCCGAATTGAAAAATTTACACCAATGGCTGATAGATTGAGCCTTAACATCGCTTAAACAGAATTTATGATAGTCGGGTCTCGTCAACGATTACTTGTACATAAATGAACATATAAGTATAGAAATGGACGGAAAGCCTATCAAAAGAGTTAACGAAGCGAAATCTTTAGGTGTATAAATTGATGAACACCTCACATGGACACGGCATGTTGAAAATATATCTAAAAAGATTGCATCAGCTATAGGAGCTCTTAAACGAGTGCGCCAGTCCATAGATACAAACACTGCTCTGAAAATTTATGAAGCATTAATTCAACCGCATTTTGATTATTGCAGCACTGTTTGGGACGATTTAAGTATTACATTGAATGATAAACTGCAAAAATTACAAAATAGGGCTGCGAGGACCATCACTAAATCTCCTTATAACGCTAGCACCAGCGAACTTTTCAGTAAACTGGGCTGGGATGATTTATTAACACGTCGAAAAAAGCACAAAGCTATTATGATGTTTAAAACAGTTGATGATTTAACTCCTTCATATCTTCATGGATTGTTTGACTTTCGCAGCACAGGATATAATTTGAGAAATTTAGAGAATATATTATTTGTGCCAAAACCACGAACAAATTATATGGTAAAAGAACTTTTAGTTATGACGGGGCAAAGCTGTGGAATGAATTGCCTCAAAGGGTACGAGCCATATGCTCTTTTGCTCAATTTAAAAGAGAAATTCATAACTTGTTCTCTATATGATACACAGACTCCCGCACGGCAATTTTGTAAAACAGTATGTAGTATGTACATAATCTTAAAAAATAGTATTGTATTATTGTATAAGTCTTAGTATCTGTGTTATGTGCGTCTTTTAATTCATCTGTCGATTGTTCTATAATGTAATGTTATAAATGTCGTAAATTACTGTAGATTTTACCGTGTTTAAATAAAGTTTTTTGATTGATTGATTGATTTGATGTAGGCATGACGCATGTGACATGCGTAAATCGAAACTCATACCAGAAGCTTAGATGTAAGATACTTTGAAGCTGCCTTCTTCACTTCTTTACATTCATCGACTCCATACCCTTCAATTTCCCTTTCTGGCAGAAAGAACGTAATCTTCCCATCATTAGCAGTGCCGCAGTAAAGGTTAACCAGATTTGTTGCATCAAGGTTTCAAATCGTTTTACTCTGTAAAACACGCTTTTCTCTCATAGCCCAATTGAAGCGTTCTTCTCCAGAATCTTTTCCACGACCGCTTGTGGCCAACCATCCAGACAAAAGAGTAAAATCTTTGAAAACACCACCAGGTGTAAGCTTTTACTTCACTTCGTTCAGTCTGGGAAAGGCTTCTGGATCTTCATTGGCAGCTTCCATCAACTTTGACTTTTGGCCACCACAACTTCAACTTCCAAATGGGTGTGTCTAGAGCTTGCGCGTGGAGCATTAAATCAACAACAGGACTTAAGATACCAAGAAAAGCCAGAAGATCCTAGGCAAAATCAGACCCAGCAACCATGTACTGCCATTCTTCGTCTTCCGCACGGTTCGGGTGAAGTAGATCGAATGCTTTCCACAAAGAATTGAAACTCTTCTCTATCTTCATCCACTGCTCGTAGCACGAACTGGCGAACTGTTGGGTGACATAGGACACTGGTCGTCTTGCATCTTCGTTTACTAGCTTACTATTAATAGGGTTAGTTGATGTGAAAATGCACTTTGTTGATTTTCAACCATTATCTGGGTCAAGTAAGGTAGAACTTCCTTCAGTTCCTCAAAAAAATAATGGTATTATTAATATGAATAATAAATATGATCAACAGTGTTTTAAATGGGCAGTTGCAAGAGCTTTAAATTCTATAAGTGAAGAAGCATTTCGCATTACCCCGAAACTTCGTTAACAATAAAAAAATATTTGATTGGACTGCTGTAAATTTTCCTTCCACTTTTGAAGATGTCAGTGTATTTGAAAGGAACAACAACATTTCCATTCGAGTTCTTGGTTGGGATTCTGACAATGAGAATTATATGCCTTAGAAATGTGAATGGAAAATATAAACTTGCTATGACATTACTTTTATACGAAAGGCATTTTTGTGTGGTAAAAACATGTCTAGATTAGTATCAAGACAAGTGACTAAAGATAACATCGCATATTTTTGCGATTATTGCACATTCACACATGGGACAAAAGAGGTTGTTTTAAAGCATCAAGAACAATGTTCTATCAATGATGAGAAAAAAGAACCGATAAAAGGTATGCCAAAAGCAGAGGAAAAGGTTAAGTTTAAAATCACGAACGTGGCGTTATGAGACCGTTTGTTATTTATGCAGAGTTTGACAGCTGTTTATCCCGCCTATAAGAGAGGTAAAGGCACAGTTCAATACCAAGAGCATATTCCATCTGGTTATGCTTACCAGTTAGTTTCACGAGTAGATCCAAGAGATGATAAGTTAGTTCATTACACCGCGCAATCCGACAATGAAAATGTTGCAGAGCACTTTTTTAATTCTCTTGAAGAGACCACAAGAGAGTTATACGCAAAGTATGGTGAATCAAAATCAATGGAGATTACAACACAGGAAGAAACAGAGTTTGATAGTGCAACAAAATGTTGAGCTTGTGAAGGTGAGTGGGACAGTGAACAAGAGAAAGTAAGAGATCACTGTCATTTTACAGGAAAATATCGTGGTGCAGCACATAGTAAGTGTAATCTAAAGTTAACACGATCAAGAATTATCCCCGTATTTTTTTCATAATTTTACAAATTACGACAACCACTTGTTTGTAAAAGTTTTAGGAAAAACCGATCGAAATATTCGTGTAATTGCGCGTAACTGAAAAACATATTTCAGTTACTAAGAATATTCCACTTGCAAAAGAAGTAAAATGGTCATTAAGATTTTTAGACAGTGCGCAACTCATGGGTGGTACGTTAAGTAGCCATGTTAAAAATTTAAGAAGGTAATAACAAGTTTAAGTTTATGCGTGAAAACGTCCCAGAAGAACAAGAATTTAATTTGTTGTTGAGAAAAGGGAACTTTCCTTATGAGTGGATCAAGAGTATAAAAAATTTGGATGAAACATCTTTACCATAAAAAAAAGTTTGTCAGTTCCTAAAAACATGGAAGGGATTACAAAAGAATATTATGAACATGCAAAATATATTTGGAAGCATTCCAATATGTTAACTATGCGTGAATATCATGACCTCTATTTGGCCACTTGCTGGTGTGTTCGAAGCATTCAGAGATCTGATGTTTGATCAATATGAGCTTGATCCTTCTCATTATGTTACTGCACCTGGGATATCATGTGATACTATGTTAAAAATGACAGAAGCTGAATTTGAATTAATTTCAGACCAGGAAATGTATGACTTTGTTGAGAGAGCAAAACATGGTGGTGTTTCAACAATCATAACACGCTATGCAAAAGCAAGCAAGCCTTACATTGGAAATATCCGTGGTAAAACACCGAAGAAAATTATGACAGAATTACGAAAAAGAACTAACACAGTACAACAGTTTTCTATTGAAGATGTGTGTGAATATTTTTCTGACTTTTCCCAAAAAGAAATTAAAGCTCTTCGTAAGAAGATGGAAAATTGATTAGTATTTAATCCACCAGAAAAAAAACAACTTACATCCAATATTTGGATGCTAACAACTTTTACGGGTGGGCTATGAGTCAACCGCTTCCTATAAGAAATTTCAGGTGGATGAGAGAAAACCATTTCAACAAACCCATAGAAAAAATCCAACCATGTTTCATTGAAGTAGATTTAAACTACCCAGAAGAACTTCATGATAAGTTTTCTGAATATGCTCCAGCACCCAATAATATAATTCCAAAAGGTTCAAAAGTAGAGAAACTAGCTCCAGATCTTCTACAAAAAGAAAAATATGTATGTCATATTCGAAATCTTCAACTATGTGTGAAGCTTGGTGTTGTAGTTGAAAAAAATCACAGAGGTTTATCTTTTGAAGAATCTACAGTTATGACATCATACATTGATAAAAACACACAACTTCGCATGCAAGCAAAGAATGATTTTGAGAAAATTTTTTTTAAACTTTTAATTAACTCTATGTATGGGAAGTCTTGTGAAAATTTAATGAAACGGGAACAATAACAGGAAAAAAGCGTCAAAACTAGTTGCGAAGCCAAATTTTAAACACTATACCATCTATGATGAAAATTTGGTGGGAACTCACATGAGATTATCCAAAGTAAAATTGAACAAACCAAGTTACTTAGGGATAGCAGTTTTGGATCTATTTAAAACACTCATGTATAACTTCCATTATAATTATATCAAGTCAATGTATAGAGATTCAGCAAAACTTCTTTTTACAGACACAGATTCTTTATGCTACCAAATTGAGACAGAGGATTTTTACAAAGACATTTCAAACGATGTTCCTAGATGGTTTGACACATCTGCATACCCAAAAATCATCCAAGTAGGATACCCACTGGAATAAACAAAAAAGTTATCGGAGTGATGAAGGATGAAACAGAAGGTGATGTGATTATGGAATTTGCTGGTGTGCGAGCAAAATGTTCTGCATATAAACTTGACGATAAAAGCGGGGATAAGAAGTGTAAAGGTGTTAAAAAAGCAGTGGTAAAGATATAACATTCAAAGATTTGAGAAAATATGTTTTGAATAACACACCAAAAGTTATATCTCAAAATGTTTTTCGATCACGAAAACACGAAATTACCACCGAGTGTGTGACAAAGCTTGCGTTATCACCAAATGATGATAAAAGATATATAATACCAAATGATCCCGAACACCGAACCCTAGCGTGGGGACACTACTCACTAATAAACAATGGGGTATAATATAATTCTAGGCAGAATTTTTTTCATTTTAGCAGAGTACTACCAGGGTTTTGGATATATAGAGTCTAAGATTTTAAAGACGATGTTAAATGCTACATAACCAAAAATTTAAAGGATATAGCATTTCTCAAGAGATTTATATCTAGGGTGTTTACTGATAAGTCACTACGTATACGTAGTAATGCTTGTAAACATTTGCGATACACTTAACTACCTTTTCTACAAAAAGATCGTGTGAGGATTGAGAGAAAGAAACAGAAAAGATAACGTTTTCTTGCAGAGGGGCTTGATGAGTTAGCCCGTAGGATGGCATATGAAGTAAAGACTGTGTATAAGTAAATGCTTATAAGCAAATTCAACTAGTTGATTAAACAAATTCAACTAGTTGTGTAAATAAATTCAAACTAACTGTGTAAACAAAGCACGACAAATTTTAAACAAACATAAACAAACTTAAGCAAGAAAATTTTTTTTAAATATATTTTTGAAAAAAAATTGACATTATTTTTTACTATTTTGAAGAATAATTAAAAAAATATGTTCTGTAAGAGGTGCCATAAAAGGATTACCAACAAACTTGTAACTCCAATTAAAGAAGCAATGAAATATTGTAGATATGGAGATCATCCAACTACTTTTAAAACTGAAGAAAAACAGTAACACAAAGTCCTGGTTTTTAAATAATTTTGGAAGATTATTAATCGCAAAACTTCTCATCCTCATCGGAGTTAAGGTTGTCTACGAGAGCACTGGAGAAAACATGTTGGAGATCTACAAAGACCTTTAAAAATCTGACGAAAAAAGAGATAACATGGCGGTTACGGATTGGCCAACAAAAACGTTAGAAAACTTATGTCGAAGGACGACAGTGGTAATAAAACTGCTAAAACAAATGGTGTGCTTGACGAAACCATTGCAAACCTTTACGAAAGAAAGAAAATTTCTTTGGGACAAATTTTATGTGATCACGGTCCATACGCTCCGTACGGTAGAGCGACTTTCTGTATCGAATTACACTACCAGCACCTAGTTCCATCATGAAAGTACAAAGCAGTGAGTCAGTGGGCAGTTACAAGTTGAAAGACATGCAACTCGAATACGAAACCATAGAAAGCGAAAGTTTGGCACAGGAAGTCAGATCCAGTTACGAGGTTGGAAGATCATTGGCACACGACTACTCAACGTTGTTAAAAACGTTGTCCTGGAGCAAAAGGAGCACAAGGGAAGTTATTGGCATTGATATTCCAAGAAGTCTTAAAGCGAGTAATTTGCTGTTTACCAAACCAGGTGCTAAAGATAGTGAAAATTGCCCATTTCCAAACATAACAATGTTTAGCAGTGGAAGGAAATCCCAACGACATTTACAGCGACGGTCTCCTGCAACGTAAAATGTATGACAAAGTTGTCAAGGACAACGTGTCGTGCAGGGAATACTATACAAACAACTTTGCCATGGCCATTGACTTTCGAACGGTGGACGACGACACGGTGCTCGGAAGCGGAAGAAGACTCATGGGTACTCAGTCTGGAATTTTGTTAGAAATTGAAAAAGATGTGATGACAGAAAACTTAAATTGCCACGTTATGGTGGTTGCAGATGGGTTGGTTAACATCGTTGACAAACAAATACAAAGCTTGGAATGCTAAATAAAGACCCTATTTAACATGATGATAGTCGGAATGACGGGTTGTGGAAAAATTTACTATCTCCTAAAAATGTTGGAACATGAATATAAGGGACATTTTGACTATATATTTCTTATTTGTCCAACTTTCGAATATAACACAACATATCAGGAACGGAATTTTAAAAACGATCCTCATGTGTTTGCAATTCCATGCAATCAGAACGATGTGGACATTTACCTCCAACGTGTTACCGAATTTGCGAAAGGAACCAACAGCTTAATAATCCTGGATGATTGTGTCAGTTCACAAGATGTTAAAAAAAGAACAAGCGAATTGGTAAAAGTGGTCTTCAGCGCAAGACATTTTGGTTTGTCTAGCATCGTCATCACACAGCAATTAACAGCCATTGCAAAACCTTATGGAGAAAACATATCCAAGTTAGTGACTTTTTACAATCCAAGTTCAAAAGACATAAAAGCCTTATTTGACGAGTATTGTGGAGATGTTGACAAAAAAGATGAGATAATGAAAACTCTCAAAAACAACGACTACGCGAGACTGGAAATTAAACTACGAAGACCATACGAACATAAGATTGTAATTAAGTAAAAATTTTCTAACCTATGGAGGTTAAAAAATTAAAATGTTAACTCGAAGAGAAAAAATGTTAACAATAATAACATTCTGCCTCACATTTTGTTTTGCTGTAATTGTGCTAACATATCCAATTACCACATTTTTAATCCATTATGGTAAAACATTCCTAATGTGTTAACACATTAGAAATATTAATCTTCATTTTTGGAACATCTTTTCTCCACAATGTGGGCTGCCACGGTAACTCCACCGCTTAACAACCCAACCATGGGAATGTATGGTGTTATAAAGCCAATCGCTTTTTTTACATCTCCTTTTAACATGGCAGAACACAGAATTTTTAATCTTCCAAATTTAGAATTTAGAAAACAGCAAACCCGTTACTAAGGAGTATGCTGATACCCATTACTCAGGTGGTAGTGGAGGGAATGGTGAAAAAGGAGATACGGGTTCACAAGGATTAAAAGGAGACAAAGGACAACAAGATTTAAAGGGTGACAAAGGAGATGCTGGACCGGCAGGACCGCGAGGACCAAAAGGAAACAAAGGAGATCAAGGACAACAAGGTCCAAAGGGTGACAAAGGAGATACTGGACCGGTAGGACAACAAGGACCCAAGAGAGACAAAGGTGATGCCGGATCATCAGGTGGGCTGTCTAACACCGGATTTACCATGCAGGGCAACATAAACATGGCCAAACACAAAATTATTTACATATATTTAATATATATAATACATTTTAAACACGACCTACCGAACCAGTAACTAAAAAATATGTAGAGGCAAATTTTAACAGAGGTTTAACGCTCGATAGTTTTACCATGCGAGATCATATTAACATGAGTGGACATGAGATAGTAGACCTAGCACCAACCCCTTCAACAGGAACGGCTGCAGTGTCAAAAAATTATACGGATGGAAGATATGTTAAAAAAGATCAGGATATTAATTTAAATAACCACAAAGTTTATAACCTATCAACACTAACCAATGATAACGACGACGCTGCCACCAAAGAATATGTTGATGATGAAAAATGTGTTTTTAAAGATGGTTTGACCACCACCGCTGACATGGATCTTAGGTCAGATGGTTTTTACGACGATGTTACTTTTAATGCCGGTGCGTTTTGCCAAGACATTACCTCTGCAAGCAATGTTTATAAATGCGATAGTTAATAAAAATATATTAGAAACGGGACACTTAATAATCTTAAAGGCTTAATGTCGCTGTCAGCCATAATTTCATCCAACTCATTATTTATTTTCTAATCAAATATTTTTAAAAGTATTTTTTAAAGTATTTCATTTATATGTTTTGAAAATTTTCAATAATATTTTTTATGATTTATTAACCACTTTTCGAAGGTGTTTTCTTTTTTCTGCTTCTTCGATGACTGCGTCGTGGAGTTTGATTTGAAGGTTGTTTTTGTTGTCGGATTGGGTGATTGCTTCTATTTTGAGAACCGCGTTGGTTATAAATCTTTTGTTTTTGAATATTAGTGGATCGACTTCGTTATCATTTTCGTCGTAAAAGGTTGTGTTGAGTGTGAGCTTTACGTAGATCGTGTTTTGTTTTTTCCGTACAGAATTTTTGATAATTCAATTTTGGTTTCGGTGATTTCTGTTTTGTGGTTTCGTCAAGGTTAAGGACATTGATAGCGTGTTGAATTTTTCATTTCTTTTTACTTCGTGAGAATAACCTTTTTCGGTCTCTAAAAATAGTAGTTCGTCGTCGTTAGTCGTGATCCAACTTTTTGAAATGTTGTTGTTTAAAGGTTTTGAAGTTGAAAGTTTGAATGACATTGCTTATTTATTATATGTTATTTTTTCTACTTTTTAAAATTCCCTAAAAATGTGTTCGTTTTTAAAAAAATATTTTTTGAGAATATTTATGAAAAAATATTTTTTGAAAATATTTATGAGAACATATTTTTGAAGAATACTTTTTGGAAAATATTTTATAAAAAATATTTTTGAAGAATATTTTTGGAGAATTTTTATGAAAGAATTTATGAAAAATATTTTTGGAGAATTTTTTATGAACAGAATTCATGAAAAATATTTTTAGAGAATATTTTCAAAAGTGGACTCAAACGGTCATTTATGCACTACGCTAGCGCTATGCACTAGCGCTCTGAAAGTGAACAAGAAGCCAAGAAAATAAAAATGGCCGCCACACTCGGTGCGGAAAAGAAGCGAAGTGAGCGACAAGAAAACTGACAAACGCTCCCGCACGCACTGCAGCAACCAAGCCTGGTCAACACACGACAGAAACGAAGAAAGTCGAATTGGACAAATTTTGTTCAAATACGATTTATATATTTAATTAGTGTATGAAAGAAGCTTGAAAGACTGTATTTCTCGTAATACTTTACATAATAAATTATTCCAAACGTTAATCCGTGTCTGTATTAATTTGTTCAAACAAAGAGACGTCCTCAAAACAATATTTGCTCCAAAAATCAGTGAGATTTCGCATTCACCATACCCCCTTTTTCGCTTTTTTGAAAAAGTGTTACGTTATATGGCGACCTCGCATTTTTAAACAAAATTTCAAGATGTTCTTAGTAAATTCTTTAATCATTCATTGTGCATTTTCGTTATTTCCGAGCATACATTCATAACGATACTCTGGTAATGTTACCCAGTAACGAGACCAGTAGCGCTACTCAGTAACGCTTCTTGGTAACGATACCAGTAACGATACCCGGTAATGTTACCCCATTACTTCCGGCCCCAAACAGACGGGATAGACTACTCAATAAAACTTGTCAAGGAAAAATTATTCACCTGTGAGGGGCTTAATACAGATTTTCTAAACTTTCAATTTTCGAGCGCTTGCGCATTGCTTGTTGTGGTGATACTTCCTAAAGCATGATATTTATTTTGAAACGTTGACGTGATGTTAGAAGTTTTCAAGAGCTAGGAGCTGTACGAACTTTTATACGTTGACATTGTACATGCATATTTATTAATCTCATGTGAAGTTGGAAATATAATTTTCCCGATTTTCCTTTGTGTATTACAGTGTATAAATACCGGAATTTACCGCATTGTAGCAAAAAATTGTGGATCTAAAAAGATCTTGTTTTCCTGAATCCAGCGGGGGTTTATTGGTTTAACTTGAGTTAGAAGAAGCGAGTTTTATAGTCAAATTTTGAAAGGAATTTAATTTAACCGGATACGTCTAGATTCGCTTGAGTTAATCGAATGGTCTGAACAGAAATAAAGAGCATACACAGCCTTTTATTCAAATTATGTAAATTTTTATTCAAGACAATTTAAATTTCAATAAAAAATGTACATTTATATTTTGAGCAGCAATAGCATAAATTAGTATATAATATTATTGAAAAGTGATTTATCACTCTTTCTTACCTCGACTAACTTTTTTAAACCGCATACTTGCCACGTTGAAAAATTTTATATTTTTAATTTCATGTGACACATTGTTAGATAATTGTTGATACAAAAACGAGAATACGAAATTACCGCGGCATAATAGCAAAGCGTCAAAATTTGCTAAAATTTGATTCCATCATTCAAAATTAATCGACATTGAGTTAAAAAATCAATTTCTGAATAATCCTGTCACGATGCCCGCGATAGACAGTAGTAAGGTAGCTGTACGCCAAATACTTTGTATAATTAACAAATTATGTGCCACGTTAATACGCCAAATAACAATTGCACGCCGTTACACCAAGTTTAGTCAGCTTTAAGAAATAGTATGCACTTCATTACGCCATTACGCCAATTAAAATAACTGCACGCCGTTACGCTAACAGGCACCTTACTCTACGCCGGAGATCTTCGCACTTTCGTGCACAGAATTCATCCTAAAATAATTGTATGTAATTGCACTCATTATTATGCAATCATTGAATTGTCTACTGGACAACTAAATGTGCTTTTCTTTTTAAAGTAATTTAGAAAATTATAAATCATAGCAAAATACAAGACATCAGACACACTACCAACTCTGTCATTACTTATCACAACATCTTCAAAGCATTTAATATCAAATTCATTTGTAAATAATGACAAAGGCTACTAAATCTAGGCAGCCTAGGCTTTGTTATTCATTTTTAGATGAATTCCTGCCTGGGATATCATTTACCACTAGGCAGTAGCCCACTCAATTTCTAGGTAGAATTCTTAATTAATCTTGTCAAGCAAGGTAAAATCTTGGAAAGATTTTTTTTCAATGGCATGGATGCAGTTCAGAAGATACCAGTCTACAATGGATAGCCGGCATAGAAGTAATTCAGAAGATACCAAAATGTATCAATGCATACATGCCATCAAGTTTAATGATCATTAATATAGGCATCATCAAACCGAAAGTAAAACGCTGATTTGAGTGATTTTCACTCGGTAAAATTTAACATAACAAGCACACAGATTTGGCTGATTATACATCTCTTTTATTTTGCCTATTTGGCTATGCACTAGCATTGTATGTGGTATCTATCTTCATTCACTATCTTCCCATATTGCATTGAAATCATGTAAAACTTTTCACACTTCACCAAAGCCACTCACCCTTGTGTAAAAGCTAAGTTTGGGTCATAACGGTATACTTGAGAGACTGTGCTTGCCTGACCTCCGATTTTGACTTTTTCCTACCTTGTTATACGTGCCTGAAATTTTAAAAGTTTGTAAAGTGCGATAAAATCACTCGAAAATTAGCGAAATTCATCAAAGCCATCATAGTAGCTGAAAAACTTAGTCAGGAGCCTGTAGAGCATGTTCTAGTGCTGTTTTAGGCTCTGCCGTATTTCACCTATTTGCTTATCCTCTGGTCTTCTATATGATATCTATTTTCATTCACTATCTTCTCATATTGCATCGAAATCATGCAAAACTCTTCACGCATCAACAAGTGAACTCACTCTTGTGTAAAAGCTAAGTTTGGGCCCTAATTTAAAGATATACTTCAGAGACTGTCCTTGCCTTGACATGCGGGTTTCATGTTTTCCCACCTTGTTATATGTGCCTTAAATTTTAAAAGTTTGCAAAGTGCAATAAAAACGTGACAAAACGGATCTAGTTAGTCATAGTAGCTGAAAAACTTAATCTGGACACTGTAGGACATATCTTAGTGCTGTTTTAGAATCTGCCTTATTTCACCTGATGTATTTGTTCATTCACTGGTCTTGTATGGGATATCTATTTTCATTCAATATCTCTCATATTGCATTGAAATCATGTAAAATTCTTCACGCATCACAAAATCAAGTCACTCTTGCGTAAAAGCAAATTTTTGGCCAAAAAGATATACTTGAGAGACTGTGCTTGCCTCGACCTCTGGATTTCATGTTTTACAATTATGTTATGGGCCTGAAATTTTGAAACTTTTTAAAGTGCGAAATCACTTGAAACATAGCAAAAAATGAGCAAATCTGTCATCGTATGTGAAAAGAACTTAGTTTGAACACTGAATCACCTATCTTTTTGCTGTTTCAGAATCTGCTTCATTTCACTTATTTGGCTAACCACTGACGTGTTCCCATATTGCATCGAAATCATGCAAAATTCTTCACGGCATCACCAAATCAACTTACCTTGGTACTGTTAAGTTTGGTGCAGTAAAGATGCTCTTGAGAGAGTGTGCTACTCAAACTTTTGAAAGTTTGCAAGATGCGACGAAATCCCTTGAAACTTAGCAAAAAATGACCAAATCCGTCATCGTATGTGAAATTTTTCTTGTATCAATGTAAGGACGTTTTTGAAAAAAAAACATCAAGTGAAAATGTTCCATGAAGATTTTGAAACTTTACAGTTTCTACAAAGTTGTCAAAATTTTCGTTTTCAACTCCTATAGAATTTAAAACATAATGGGGAAAATTGTTAAAATGTGTACAGTATCAGATCTAGACATGTAAAATCATTTCCAGCTTCACTACTATTTACCAAGCTTAGCTAACGAGGATAGGCACTCCAATTGAAACCTCATTTCTGTTTTTTTTTGCCTAAATACAAAGTGCCTTGAAAGAAAAAAGTTATAGTATAAATTTAAAGTTGTCAAGTTGAAACGATGCTTTTATATGGCTCGAAACGATGGGTGATTTTTAAAATTTTTTTAAAAAAGATGTATTTGGCGCATAAACGTTTCAGTGCGTATCATTAAGTTTGTTTTTACACTTTCATTTGAAAAGCAGTTATCAAAAGCCTGAGTATGATGTTTACTTGAAGATGGCTTAACATAAATAAGAATAAATTCTAAGTTTATCAGAAATATTTTTAAATTACAAGTAAATTGCTTTTACAGCGTTTCCTTTGTTATTTTAGCAAAATTGTTTTTTGGTCAGATGTAAAAGGAAGCAAAACATTTCGATTGTCTTGATCCCATCATTGAGCCATAAATTTTGAAAAAACACCTTCTGCTTTGGCTTTCTTTGTCAAAGTTATTGAGTAATGAAGAGTTGTTTCATAATTATTTTTGAAGTAGAAACATTATTCAGAAAAGAGAGTTGTACTTGTGTTTATTCACTTGAGTTAAAGGTAATGTTAAATGCTTTCTGACTGCCATGTTCTGTTTTCTTCTATTGTTATTTGAATGAGTACAAGTTTGTGGTAGTTAATCTCTTTTTATTGTAATTCAAATTGTAATCTTTACAAATTATTTTCAACAATTTTTTCAAAATTCACATGTGACCCCTTTTAATTAATTCCTATGGGAATTGAGAAATTGAATTAAAAAGTCCCCCTACCGCGGCCAGCTCCCCAAGTGCTACCTCCACCTTAGTAGAAGTACTTATACAAGTAGAAGTACTTATACAAGTAGAAGTACTTCTACTTATGTACGGTCGAAGTCAGGAGCAGGCTGGGGTAGTCGAGGAACCGAGGTAGCCTCGGTTCTAAACTCCTGCATTACAGTCATTACCCTCACTTTCCTTACCGTCGCACTCACAGCTGATATACCTGCATGCACCGCCACCACCCCGACTGTCACCCAATTCAGAAAATTAAAAGAATCAATGTGCATTTTTATAAGTAATATCATGAAATGAGGCGTATTAGCTGTTAAACCGCCCGCTCGACGAGGGTAATTAAGAAAATTCCTGAGGGCCGCAGGCCCGAATGTACAAGACTCATCTATGGCCGCTTAACCCTTAACTGTAGTTGATATGTGAGAGTTAAATACCGAGAAGGAGGGCTGTATGTCATATACAGCCCGCGAGGACGCGCTGCGTCCGAGGGCTGTATATGACATACAGTCCGACTTTCGAGGTATTTAACTAACTTATTTTATTTTTGAGGAGGTTTTCTAATAGAATCTTTCGACTTTAAACAATTTAAGTCGAAATTCGTCGAGATTTTTCCACAAGTTTGATCTAATTATTTATTCAAGGGCTGTATCTGAGATACAGCCCGCGGTTTCATCAAAGAAAACCGACTCAAATATAAAATAAGCAATTTTAAATGTGCTCATGGTTGGTATAGTTACTGTATGTTGTTCAAATTTGACAACTTTGCTGCAATTCTCTTACTCATTTAACCGAAACGCCTTCATTTGCGTGGTCCGCGCGGCTGCTCTCAAACTACTTCCGTGATTTGCTTTAGTACACATAAACAATGGCGTAATTGTGCCGTTGTTCCTGCTTACCAAAACAAACCTGAAAACACCAAGAGAAAGTTATACAGGGTGTCCCGGACGCTATTGAATTAAACTATTGTTAGAATTTGAATGGCGTAGCAGTATAATTGCTGCAGAGAGCTTCTGAAAAATGAACGCTGTTGAAATCACTTATTGTTAGAATTTTGAATAACCAAGCACTAACTTCTACGTTATTCAGGGCTGCCAGATCACTGCATTTTGAGGCCAAATCTCATTAGTGTAGTCAAGTAAACACAGAAAACAAAAGCAAAGTACAAAGAAAAACAAAGAACATTGTTGAAGATTTGGCCTCAAAAATGCAGTGATCTAGCAACCCTGACGCCATTCAAAGTTCTAACAATAAATGAGTTCTAACAATAAGTAATTTCAATAGCGTCATTTTTCAGGGCAGTCTGGAGCAATTATACAGGGTGAGTAAAAAAAACTGATGCTCTTTCAAATTCAAATTAGCTGCGAATTCATTACGATGTATTCCCATGGGTATACAGAGAACAGACCGTGATTTAGTACACAGTACGTAAACCAATTCGGACCATCCTTGCACTGCTAAAATTATGCAATTTAACTTCCACTGGGAATTAGATTTTGTTTCAGATCAACGTCTGTCAAATTGCAAGAATGCAATGCTGCTAGTTTGAATTTCAATAGCATCAGTTTTTTTACTCATCCTGTACTGTGTACTTAGTCACGATCTGTTCTCTGTATACCTATGGGAATGCTTAAAGTTCCGTAATGAAATTCGTGGCTAATTTGAATTTGAAAGGGCATCAGTTTTTTTTTTACTCACCCTGTACTGCTACGCCATTCAAATTCTAACAATAGTTGAATTCAATAGCGTCCGCTTTTTGTGGGACACCCTGTAGTAATATCAAAGAGGATTCTCGTTATAAAGTCGAATTACTTAACTCACTATATTACTCACTAATAACTCACTATATTACCATCAGAACAACGCAAGCTGTATTCCTATAGGAAGCAATTTGTAAATATAATGAATAAATGTAGACTTAACTCACTTCTGAAAGAGGGAACGACAGAATAAAAAATGAATAAATAATAAAAAATGCTTCAACTAAATACCCGTATGTATAGTTCAATGATCTTTTTAAGCAGAAAAGTTATCAGTTTTTATTGCGCTTACGAAGTGTTTTTGCGATTATTACCTCAGGTCTTTCTTCTACTTCTTTACTTCTAGTTTAGGTAGTTAATTCACTAAAAAAACCGCCTGTAAGGGGCGTTTTTGTATTTTTTTTTATTTGCATGCTGATGAGCATAAGGAAAGATCCGTTCCAGTTTTCTTAGCAAGCGTTATTCCCTCCGTGGCCGAGAGGAAAAGGTAACTTGTCTTTGATTTTGACTTTGATTTTAGATGGATCGGGGAACGGTCCAACTGAATTTGCAAGGACTAAAATTCGTTACTTGCTTATTTGGACTGATCAATCCCCGATCCACCCAAAAGTCAAGTCAAAGCTGGGCATATAGTGCAGGAAAATACTGGGCAGTATCGCGAGGCCATGGAGGCAAATGTTATTTTATTTGTCTTGCGTATATAACTAATGTTTACTAGGCAAATTTCCTTAACTTGACTGTTGTGGACAGGCCTGTAGGGTTGATGCATTCTCGCCCTTATTTCCTTCGTTGAAGAAGACAAGTTGTCTTCGCCAAGAAATAGGGACGAGAAGATTTCAAGGCACAACTGAACCACCACACTGTAAATGTCTAGACAATAACAACGCTCCAACTCCCCAAAACATGTACGGTACAAACATGGATGCTCAAAGATGCGCAAACACTTTAAAGCCTTTACAGCAAGTGTTTTCTTTCAGGAAAGAGTCAAAGACGACAACGCCAACAAAATCAATGTCGCGTAGTCATGTTTTATGTTATTTAGCTATGTTTAACGATCTTTTATGGCAATTAGTTTTTGCAAGAAGGGAGATCGAAGTTTCCATCATTAGTCAATGTGGTCTTTTATGACTTTCCGTGGGCCTTTCTTCTTGATCGGGCTTGTCATTACGTTCAGTGTCCTTGATACAGGAGCTATTTATTTATGGCCTTGGGTTTAACCCCCAAACACTGAATGACAGTCCTTAGCTCTTTCAAGTTATGAGATAACATTGCAACAGAGTTATTACTTTGCCTGGTCACTATATTCAAGCTGTGAGTGTAAAGCGTGCTCGACAGGAAAATATATTATGGTTACAGACGAGACAAATTGAACATAGTAAAAATATGGCCTTGGGTTTAACTCCAACTCAGAACGTTGCCAACTAGGTTTTTATTATTTTAACAGTAAATTATTAATGGTTTTCATGGTTGCTTTTAAACATTGCCGACACTGGTAACGTTGTAGCTCGGAATTGTAACACAACGGCAGCGATTCAGTTTTCTTGTGCTCTAACCTTGCTATAAGCAGTAAACTTTATCGTTGATGGGAATTAAGCTAATACTTCTCTAAGCAGTAAAAGGTTAGTTTGGCGACGATTTTTATGTGGTTTATTGTGCAGTTTTCTTGCGACATAACCTATCGACAGTGAAAAGTATCCATGGTAGGATTACGCATTTTACAGGTTATAGTCAAGTTACAGCACAACAAAACTGCATCGCTGCCGTTGTCTTACAATTCCGAGCGAAAGTTACCAGTATTGGTAGTGTTTAAAAGCAACCATGAAAAACCATTGATAATTTATGGGAATAATTAGGCAAAGTAATAACCCAGTGACATCTTGTTGCAATGTCATCTCATCACTTGAAAGAGCCAAAGACTGCCATTCAGTGTTTGGAAATTACACCCAAGACCATATTCTCTGCTATTTTTAACTTGTCACGCCTGCAACCATAATATATTTTTCCTACCGAGCGCGCTTTACATTCACAGCTTGTATATAGTGACTAGGGAAAGTTCTGTGGTCTCATAACTTGAAAGAGCTAAGGACTGCCATTCAGTGTTTGGGAATTAAACCCAAGGCCATAAATAAATGACTCCTGTATCAAGGACACTGAACGTAATGACATATAAAACCCGATCAAGAAGAAAGGCCCACGGAAAGTCATAAAAGACCACATTGATTAATGATGGAAACTTCGATCTCCCTTCTTGCAAAAACTAATTGCTATAAAAGATCGTTAAACATAGCTAAATAACTTAAAACATGACTACACGGCATTGATTTTGTTAGCGTTGTTGTCTTTGATTCTTTCCTGAAGGAAAACACTTGTTTTAAATGCTTTAACGTGTTCGCGCATCTTTGCGCGCACATGCTTGTACCGTAAGCTTTGGGAAGAAGTCCACCATTTATTATTGGCACAGTGTAGTGGTTTAACTGACTAAACCACTACACTGTTGTTTTACAGTGTGGTGGTTTAGTGTGGTGCCTCGAAGTCTTCTTGTCGCTATTTCTCCCCGAAGAAAACTTGTCTTCTTCAACCAAGGGAAATAACGGCGAGATTTCATCAATGCACCAACCCAACAGGTCTGTCCCTAACAGTCATGTTAAGGAAGTTTGCTTAAATATTAGTTAAAAACACTAGACAAATAACGTTTGCCTCCTTGGCCTCGCGGTACTGCCTAGTGTTTTCCTGCTCTCCACGCCCAGCTTTGATTTGGGTTTTGCGTGGATCGGGGACTGATCAGTCCAGCTGAGCAAGTGAAAAATTAACTTCTTACCCTAAACTCAGTTGGACTTGACCGGTTCCCGATCCACCTAAAATCTAAGTTAAGACAGTTAGTTACCTTTACCTCTCAGCCACGGAGGGAATGATGTTTGCAAAGAAAACTCGAACGGGTCTTTCCTTGCTCATCAGCATGCGAGTTAAAAAAAAACACAAAAACGCCCCTTATAGACGGTTTTTTGGTTGAATCTTCTAGTAAACTAGAAATAATGAAGCAGAAGAAAGACCTGTGTTAGAAATAATGGCGAAACACTTCGTTCGCGCAGTAAAAACTGGTTTTTAGCTGCTTAAAAAGACCATTGAACTATACATACGGGTACTTTCTCGCCAAAAATGGTCATCTGACGTCATTTGTTGCTGCTACTCGAAAACGAAGCTTCGCTGAAAATCTCTCCGCTGCGTCCAAATATTTATGCTCTAAAAGTCTTCAAAATGGTTAGAAATATCGGTCGAGTCCATATAGATACAGAAGAGACATCAGAGGAGAGATCAGGAGCAAATTCGAGCTAAAACGACGAAGAAATAGAAAAAAAAATAGCGTAAAAATATACGTCTTCATAAAAATTCAAAATCAAAATGGCGTCGTCTTCTTGTCCAATCTAAAGATGCCACGAAAATCACTCTAGTATAGTTGGACATCAACAATATTGGATTTTTATTACACATGTAAGTATTCTCTAACTATTGCACGTATGGTTTAGTTGTCAAATATTGTCTGAAAAATTCGGCTGTTTACCACGTCGAATCTCAAAATGTTATTTGAAATGTGTCTTGAAATGATCCTATTTTTCGTATCTTACATATTGAACTTTACATTGTAGATATTCCAGAGGTATGGGCGAGATAATCACGGAAAACTGTGATGCGAAATGCCACAGCCAAAAAAGGGCTTTCAAGAGGATTTATTGGTGGGAAAACCAAATACGTATTACAATGTACTTACTATCATTGCAAATTCTCTTTTACCTCCCCCCCCGGTGAGCAATTTGCAAATTTACTTGGAAAAATTAATTAAGCCCTGTGTCTGCTAAGCTCCTTCTTAACGTTCTTCTCATTATCAAGTGATAATGAATAAGTAATATATAAACCTCGCTCTCTTTTAAGCCCCTTTCCTCTCCAGCAAGCCCATACCCACGCTATAGAGAGTTTATAATGATGATTATTATCATGCATCAAGTGCTTTATCAATATTTCTTCATTTCTTTTCCTGTATAAACTTTATTGTAACTTACTTTTATTCTTCCTTTCTTTGTTCTTTTTCTTCAAAATCTGTTTTGTCCACTGATACACTGCACTCTATACAAGAAATATGGAAATTCAGATTTCCAGTTCAAATTCAAAGGCGATTCTGAGCGAGGGTCAAGTGAGAATCTTACTTAACAAGTGTTTGCATGAGATTTGGAATGCCTTTCATTTGAACTGCAAGTCTGAATTTTGTGATCCTTGAAATGTACACAGGTCTAATTTCGTCCCCTAATTAGTGTCCCTTCTCCAATCCAACCTTCCTTCTGTTTACTTTCTTACTTCCACGAATGCACCTTTATGGTGGTACCCCTTCACACCACTTTTCATGCCTTTCCTCCCCCACCCCTCCTGACTAGCCCTCTTATCTTTGTAAGTTATTCATTCATCATAGTTACTGGAGACTTGTCAGTTCAGCTGGACAATTGCATTATATGATAACTACAGTGAAAGGCACATTTATTCTTTTATTTTTAATTCCGTCTCGTTGTTAACAGCCTTAGTTAAGTACGCAGGTTCCATTGATTACTGATATTTTACAATTCTAACTACCCGTTCAACAATCGGAATCCGGAGTACCCGGAAAAACCCACGACTGACTAGCTTCTCACATGAGAGTCACGAGTTTGAAGTGGGAATCGAACCCACGACTTAGAGGTGACAGGCACGTGCTTTGACGATGGCGCCACATGGACATTACTGTGCAGGATCAAACAATCCTACACGAGAGATGACTTGCGTTTCAGTGTAATTACTTCATAAAACAATTACTAAATAGTTTCCTGGGCAGGATGGCGTCATCCATGTACTTCGGAGGTTCAGCTTCGGCCGAAATATCTCAACATCCTGCGCGCATGTATGACGCCATCGTGAACAGAAAATCATTTGGTACTCTTATTTTCTCAATCTTAGGTAATCAATAAGTGTGGCCCAGATTACGGAAATTGTGCACATTCTTGGGCACCCGTATTAGTCTCCTAGGCAGTCAAACAGTTTCTTTCAAACATGAAATATATTTGTTTATTCAGAAAATCTAGATTTTGCTTAAAAATATTTAAAAAAATATATATCAATACTAGTTATAGTTTCTGAAAGAAACCGGCATTTAAAGTTCTGAAAGAAACCGGCATTTAAAAATAAAGAAACTAAAACAGTGGGTTAAAATTTAATTCAAAGTACGGTTTGTCAAAATAATTTACAACCAAAATTTCATTTAGTTTCTAATAATCTGAAATATATTGTAGCATTAACTTTCTCCTTATTTTATGATGATTGACTGGAGATGAATAAGCTTGTAACCTACTGGAACGGCGTGATGTTCTACGAAGAAAGAATGCCAACTAGACGAAACCATAAACAACATGATGAAACGAGACCAACCGAAGCCACGACGATCCGAAGATAGAGTGAAGTTAGTCATAAGGGGTATGTCAATATGAGACCTTTCACTACCTGGAAAGATGTAAACAGAATTCGACATCGGGAAGTTAGTACTTACCTTAGTGGTAGAGATAGAAATTTAATGGGGTGTCCGCCATCTTAGATTCATTTTTCATCTCACTAATGTTGATTTTGGTGATGTGACATGGACAAGCTGGGTTAGCCACGTACAACCATTGCTACACAAATTGAAATATAGCTATTTAATAAAGTTTTAAAAATAGACAAGAAAATTTAATTTCGCGAGTCCTGCCAGTGTATCCAAAATAACCCAAGATCCTCCCGTATCCAAAATAACCCAAGATGGCAGACGGCTAATTTTGCTACAAATATTACAATCTATACGCGCGAATATAGAGTTAGCTATAACAATTGATAAGACGTAACAGTACGACAGAGACGTAACTTCGGGGGGGGGGGGGGAGTTTGAGTAAATTGACGTTCAAGTACCAGTTTTTTCTATTGTTTTTTTTTGGCGCGGCTGCCACCATTATGCCAGGAATGTATCGAGATACTTTGATTTGAAAAGCAATGTTAAATGCGACATGGCTGTTGAACGTTGATTTTTCTGATCTTGGCTTCTCCCAAACATGAGACATTTATTTACCTCAAGTATTTATAGAAATCGGTTAATTATATGTATATATGGACACAAAGCCCTTTTTTCGGGTAACCCCTCCCCCGCAACCTGAATGGTAACGTCCTGTTTAGAACCTTTACTGTATACCATTGACTGATCTGAAGAAATAGTTTGCACGAATTCTTAACGGGAATTACGGTGAAATTTTAATAAAAATACTTCATATTCTGCACAAACTGTCAAAAATCAGTTAATAAATTATAATTATATATTATAGTTTATAAATCATTTGCAATCGTTATCTAATGATTCAATTTCGGGATCGCCACTTCACTAACAAGCATTGTGAGTGGTTGGTTATAAGAGCAATAAAAATCGATTTCTAAAGAACAAATCAGAAACAAGGATGAATTTCGTTTTATGAAAATAAAGTCCAATCACAAAGCCTGATTATTTTAGGTTGGTATTCACCCTCAATTCTTCAATTGCAGAAGGTGATGGCAAGTGAAAAAACGCAAAAAGAACGAACGATTCTGGACTACAAGATCCGCAAAACAATAACAATAAACAAGAGTGAGAAGACACGACTTGAAATAGAAAGTAGTGGTAATTTACAAGTTAGTAAAAACAAGATACTTGTTATTGAGGGATCAAAGAGGATTTAAGTAGATTTTATTGTTTCTCATTGAACAAAAAATCATTCAGTAACAACAAGTGACAACAAATTAAATAAAAAATTTAGATTGAAATAGCACTGATATCAAATACTTTTCAAGAAGCAAAAATATTTTCAATCAAAAAATCAGGAGAAGTATAATGGTTAATGTATAATGAATATATTTTTTAAGAGACAATACCTTAACACCTGGATTTGGATACTTCTATACAACGTTTCTTAATAATGCTACTTATATATAAACACTGCACAAAAAGAAAGTTCCCCCCTAAATACATCAGAATAAATTCTAAACAAATGAATCGCTGTTAATCAAACCTAGAACTACTTGGACCTATGGTAGGTTGCTTAATGTTGTGTGAAGAATTGGGTCACACATGCGTGCAATAATGAGTTAAGCCCCATTGAATACAAAAATACCCGATTTCAAAATTTAACATGCTGAATATGCTACAGGTGCATGTACCACAGAATACCACACAATTTTCTATCATTCATATTTTATGTCACAAGTATATATCATCGACTATTATTGGTTTTTTGGAAAGGTTTTCCCTGTAGTTTTTCTTCCTGTGGGGTGTTGCGGTTAGATTTAGCGTATTCTAGTATTTTTGAAGACTGACATTATTTGGATAAAATCCTAATGTACAACAGAATACCAGTGTGGCAATAAATAAGTAACGGTTTATCAAATTGAACCAGGATTCGGTCTTTGATGCTGTATGGTAATACTATATAGATATTGCTATCTAATTTAGTGGAAGGTTAATACTAAAGTCACTACATGATACCCATGGTATATACGACAACATATCAGGTTTATCAATGTTGAAAGATCGTGTTCTTTTATAGCAAATTTGATTGCTCCCTGTAATTCTTGAATGGCAGGAATGTTCTATCGCTTAGTACAAATGTCTATGAACATAATTTATGTTGGTTTGCAAACTTATTTTCACACGTCCTGATTTTACGAGCATTTAGCAAAAATGAGGTATCAAAAACAACGAATTATATTTAAACTTTATTCTCGTTACTTTTAAGAATTTTTATTAAAATATTCATTTTTCTTATTTATGTGTCAATTAACACCAAAATTAATATATATTTACGAGAATAAAGTATTTTGCGCGTTTCTTCCAAATTTTATACTGAAAATAAATACGACTGGTATTCTGTAGTACCGAGGTATTTTGTGGTACATATACTTGTAGTGTGATCCGTCTCATTCACCATTCATTGGTAAACACAAAATCGTAGTGCAATCGTGTAAAGCCGTTTAAATCATAACCAGAATAGGTCCAATTAGTTCTAGGTTTGATTAACAGCGACTTATTTGTTTAGAATGTATTGATGAGTGTAGGGGGGGTTCTTTTTGTGCGGTGTTTAGTTGAAGCATTTTGTTATACTGCTCTATAATAACAATTTCATTATCATGTGGTTAAAACAACAAAGAAAGATAATTGACATTCTAATTCCCCGGGGAATATACTATTTTTTTGTTTCTTAGTTAACTTGATTCATACATGCATAAAAATGAGTAAGATTCATTATATTTTTTGCGCATTTTGAATTCCCATGGGAATACAACTTGCTTTGTTTTGATGGTAATAAGTCTGTTCATGGCGAGACTTGACTTTATAAGGCATCCTCTTTGATATTCAAAAATGATAAGTATCTTGGTGCTTACAGGTTTGTTTTGGTAAGCAGGAACAATGGAACAATTTAAGTCATTGTTTGTGTGCACTAAAGCAAATTACGTATGTTGTTCGGGAGCAGCTGCGCGGGGCCATGCAAATAAAGGCGTTTCGGTTAAATAAGTATGAGAATTGCAGCAAAGTTGTCAAATGTGAACTTCATACAGTAACTATACCAACTATAAGAACATTTAAAATTGCATGTCAAAGACAGTTAAGGATTTAAATTGCCATAGAAGAGTCTTAAAAAACAACTTTAGTTGTATTTCATGTTTTACATTGCTTCTTATCTATTCATAATTCTCATGCTTATTTGACCCAGCCTTAGACTTTGGTAAGTATTAGGTTTATATTTACTTCGGACCAGTCAACATATCAAAAGCCCATGCCCTTTCAGCTAAGGTTTTACGAGTGCAAACTCAATCAAATACTCAGTTTAAGTGGGTTTAAGTAGCTAGAGATAACGTAATTTATCTTTTTATTTTGCTTTTTTGTTTATAACGTAATTTATTAGCTAAATATGTATGGACTGTGAGGGTGTGCGCCGTGTGTAAGTTGCATGGGGTTAGGCTTATTAAAGGAATTAAAACTTTTGAAAGTACGCTATACCAAAATCTATCATCACATCTAACAAAACAGCTAAGAGTAAGTATCAACATCAACTAAATTGGTCTACTATTGAAAACAGGAAAAAATGAGAAGTATATAATTTTGTATATTTAGCAAGTAAATTTAAAAATAGAATTCTAACCTGTTTTTAAATGCGACCTTTGATGTTTTTACATTCGACCTTTTTCTGTTTACGTTTGACCTAAAATATCCAAATGAATAGATTTAAAATGCATACTTTACCGAAATTTTAATTCTTTTAATTTTCGAAATTGGGTGGCAGTTGGGGTGGTGGTGGTGCATGCGGGTTTATCAGTTGTGAGTGACTGTGTGATGGTGAGGAAAGTGAGGGTAACGAATGGAATGCAGGAGCTTAGAACCGAGGAAGACAGCTTAGAACTGAGGCAGGTAGGAAGTTGGTAGGATCAGCGGGGGGCACTTGTCATTTTGGCCTTGGGATTCAAATTTGCATGCTAAGTACTCATCTTTGTTGCTTTAATTTGTTAGGTACGCGCGGCTGCTCTCTGGGGAAGATCAACTTAGCAATTGCATTAGCATTTGCAAAGTTGGTCCTCTCATCGCCGGCTACCCCGGCCAGCTCTCCAAGTGCTACTTCCACCGTGAATAAGTAGAAGTACTTGTATAAGTTCTTCTACTTAGGTGGAAGTAGCACTTGGGGAGCTGGCCGGGGTAGGGGGATTTTTTTTATTCAATTTCTCAATTCCCATGGGAATTGAATTTTTAATTAAAAGGTCACACATGTAAATTTTGTAAACAATTTATTGCAAAGATTTTGTGAAGATTACAATTAGAATAACAATAAAAATAAATTAACTACCACAAACTTGTACTCATTCAAATAAAATAGAAGAAAACAGAACATGGCAGATGGGGAACAAACGCTGTGCTCAACACAAGTGAATGAACACAACATTCGAACGCCTGTTTGTCTGTGAATTAACAGCACACAGACAAGAGAATTTGGACTTTTGAAGATAAATGTTTATACTTCAGGATAAATGATTTTGAAACAACTGTATGTCAACAATCAGTGGACTTCTATACTTTCGATGTTTGCGTTGGACGAGTGTTGTTTCAAAATTTTAAAGAAAATAGATGGCTCAATAATGATTGGATGAAAGGAGAAAATATTTTGCTTCGGTTACAAACAAAGTGCAAAGAAGAAACATTTTAGTAAAGTGATTGTACTTTAAACAGCTATCCAAAGCAATGTTTTTGCACGATGTCTGTGATGAACGATTGGAAAAGCTTGAAAAGAAGTTTTTTAATTTTTACTGTAACTGGATTCAAATGTATGTCTTAAAATTTTTGCAACAAAAAGAAAGTTAATTAAACTGAAAAATTTTTCCAACTCCAAAACACAGACAAAAATATTATCTTTTTGTTTGAAAATAATTTTAAATAGGAAAAAATGTGAATGAAAAACAAGAGTCAAAATAAAAAAGATTATCCGACATATTTTGAGCCATATACATCTTTAAGCATGCTTTTAACCTGACAACAATGAAAAGATTGACGAAACAATACTGTTCAAATTTTTTTTCAAAATGTTATTTTTTTGGACTTTTTTTTATTTTGAAAATTCACTGTGTTTTTTTTTAAATTAAGGAGTGTACAAAAAATTAAAAGACATTCAATAAATACCCAACTGATGGTTTGCAATTAACGTCATGGCGGCCATGTTGGAGGTATAACACAAAAGAATATGTTATTAGTTCAATTTTTGGATGCAGCCGGCGTGGGTGGCTGACATTGTCTATCGCAATCCGAGAGGTTGATTGGAAACTAAGAATAGCGAAAAAAATCGGGTTTCACCTGCAATATTTTTTGGAGTTGCATTTGCTTTATTTTTCAATTTTTCTTCAAATGTTCCACATTTGTACAAATTTTTGTTTCAAAAAAGACAATTTTTGTTGCAATTTTTTATTTTAATATCTGGTTGTATCCAAGTGAAGATATTTGCACCACTAAACACAAAACAAATTTAGATACACTAATCAATTTGTAGCAATATAATGTAGGGTTGACAGTAAAACAAACAAAACTACCTAGTGCCAATTTTCCCCATTACAAGGGGCTAAAAACAGTATTTTAAAGTGCACAAATCTTGGAAAAAGTCAACTTTTTGCAGATGCTGGATGGCTTTGTTGTCAGGTTAAAAACAGATTTCTTTGAAGTATAAACTTACCTTTCAAAAGAGCATGTTCAAAGTCATGTCAACCAGTTTCCTTATATTAACATTATAATTATCACACAACAGTGTTGCAAAGTGGAACTATTTGAATGTTGAACTGAAAGCAAATGAAAATACAAAACAATTTCAATTGCCAAACAATTAAATCATTAAAAATCTAACCATGTTGAGCCAATGAAAAATATTAATTATTGCATGAATTTTATGAAAAGCAATAAAAGTATCAAAATAAATTTCTCAAAAGATATTTTTTACTTTAATCTAAACTTTTCAGTAATCCAATCAATGCCAAAATAAATTTAAGCCAAACATTAAATTCAAAGAAATTATATATTTCATACACATGCATTAAACATATTTTGAAATAAGATAACATGCATTTCCTTCTATGATTATCGAGACATCACTACAAAATTGTTGTCTTGTTTTTTAAAACTCATATGTTTAATTCACATGATGTTATTCTTTGGAGTATGTTTTTTCTTGTATTTTATTAAATTGTTTGTTGGTCTGATGTTTACGACATATGAAGTATTCATAACACAGCAAAAATAAAAACTCAGCATCTTCCGATTAAATGTTTTGTGCTATCAAATTATGTTATGAACAAAAAAAGTTAAGTAAAAAAATAAATGTATTAAATTGTCTGCTGTTTAAATGTACTGTGTAATGAAACAAGTATACACTCATCAACTGCTCTTTTATCTGACATAAATTATTTTGACTGAATGGGAATCAAAATATTCTGTAGTTTTGTTACTTCAGTTCAGCTATATTCAAATCAGTTTCACTTTACAAATGTCCGTGTGAATGTTAGAAAAGTTACAATTAAAAATTGTAAGGTTATCTCAACACTAAAACAGTTTTTTGCACAGTAATTAAACCATCAATGTATGCTTAGTTTTGTGGAAACACTAAATTAATCAGGGTGATGAAAAACTTCCAATATAATATTGAATAATTATTCATCAAATATGTTTCATCTTTTTCAAGCATAGACCTATGTAAATGTTCTTCTTATTAAAAGCCTTAACATTGAGTTACTACCAAGCTATGTTGAGAATAAACCTTGCAATTTTCAAATGAACTTTTCAAATATCAAAATTGGAAATTAATTGAGATGGTGATGAGAAACCCTAGTTTTAGATGTTGAAAAAGAAATCGTAATCAATTAGAGATTTTAGTTCATCACTGTTTTAATGGTCAAATAGTACTAAAGAGAAAAAAAATGGAAACTAGAAAATGGTTGGAATCAAATCAAATGTGTGTGTGCTTGGGTTTCTCACAAATCTATCTCAATCTTTTCACAATTAATGAATTTACAGTAATCCAAATAATAACAAACTGTATTGATATGTTAATTGTTAATTGATATGCTACTGTGAGAAAGACACAAGACCCAAGTTTTGAAGTGTTTGGTCATAAATGCAACCAGACAACCAGAATGATGGCCAAAAAAGTTACCACACTGGCTTGTCATGAACAAGCAAGCTTAAAAGCCATTTTGCTAACATCTCACCCAAGGGCCTTTCCTCAAAATTACGGACATCAATGAGTTTTAAAATTGTCAATGAGTTTACAGCATATGAACTATTCAAAACATATGTAAACAGTTTGTTATTTTTTGTTTCCTTCACAAATGCTTTAATCACATTTAGAAATGAATGTGATCAGTGACAAATTTTAATCAAACCATCCGGTGCAAGTAAAACTGTAAATCACCTATTTTTTATTTCATTCAAAAGTGGGCAACTTTTGGCCTTGACTTTTAGACCTGCCACTGCTCACTAACAAATATGTTCAAAGCATCCTATACTAGAATTAGTCATTGCAAAACAAACACCTTTATATGCTTTCCATCAATGGACTCATTTCTTACAAGACCAACCCAGGATGGTAAACAGTTAATGTTCTTGGAATATCCAGCTACACCCATCTAGAGAAATTCCAAAATCAAATTGTGAGGAAGAGGAAAATTTTACAGAGAAAAATAACATAGTATTACCACATGTTGCTTTAAAGATATAGAAAAATTAAATACCTTTCTGCTTTCAATATTTCTGAAGCATCAGTCTATTTTTTGATATTGCCTTGAAGGATATCTGCAAAATTAGACAATTTTATTGCTTACTGCACAATTAGGGCTCCATAAATTAACAAGTTGCAATTACAGGTAATTAATTACTTTTTACATTGGTGTACCAGGTGGGGGAAGGGGGGAGAAGGTAGGCTTGCCATCTGTGACCAGAAACATTAAATAGTTGTGCAGTTAATACTGAAAAGTCGGGCAATTGTCTTATTTATGTGAGAAAAAATGTTCTTTTCAACAAACAAAACATTAAAAAAAGAGAAATTTTCACCCCTAGGAGCATCCCTGGGAAAGCATGCTCCCTTAGGGATCTACATTGACATGCACCCAACTCACAAGGTTTCTAGGCCTGTACAGCTACGCCTATGAATGTTCACTGTTTTAATGCAGTCAATGAGACAATAAAGTACATATTTTTTGGCTAATTTTAACATCCCTGTCTGTAAGAGAAGGGCTTGATACAGAAGACTACATGTAACTTTAATTAAAAGAACTAAAATATTCTTCAGTACTGGAAACATACGGTCTTTCATCAACGACATCACTAAATCAATGTTTATTGAATCCTTTTTATCGAGTTGATCAAAGCATTAGCTGCAGATCTGAACTAAAATACTATTTTCATAGACGACCGAGCCACTCAAGCTCTCAAGCACGTGCAATTACCAAATTTTCTTCGAAAAGATCGCACTAAATTCACGCTCAATCGCCAAAAAATCAAACATATTTACAATCTGAACAATCTGCTAGAAATTATGATACAAAATAAAGCATATTACCTTAAGCTAGGATTGCTCAATGCAGGAAATCGATATAGACATGTTTAACTGTGTTCCAACAAAGAGCAGAAAATTTTGAAATTCGGAGACGTACGAAATTTCGTGAGAATCCGAATCTGGGCGATGAAATGTCGACCAATCGCGACCACAATCTCGTTCCCCGAGCCTGCGATCCCTTGGGAAGGAAACGGAGGCTCTGGGATAATCCGTGATCGACATACAAAAAACTGTATGTCGCCCGTACTGCGCATGCGTTGCAAATAAATTGATTCAATAAGCCGCAATAGGGAAGAAGCTGGTGTATAAGTGACTTTCCATAACCAGTAGGCAATATACAAATCGCATCTTTCCGGTCGACAACAACAGCCTTTACCGCTTCGTATTGACACTCCTTCAATTTGAGATTCTTCTTACCCAGTCTCTCTAACGCTTCGTCCAACACAGAATAAAATAAAATAATATTTTCCACTGACATTACAAACAAAATAGTACAAATACTGTTCCAAAAAACTTTAGAAAAATGCTTTTGTGGCTTATTTCCTACGCATGCGCAGTACGGGCGACATACAGTTTTTTGTATGTCGATCACGGATTATCCCAGAGCCTCCGTTTCCTTCCCAAGGGATCGCAGGCTCGGGGAACGAGATTGTCGCGACCATAACGTGACATAGTGAAGCGGGCACAAGAAAACTGGGGAGCAGGAATACGAATTACGTGCTAGCGCTGTAGTTTTCCGTGACCTTGAAATGTAAATGCGTGCAACACGCTAATTTCGATAATTTCCGACAAACGTCAACCTGATGTATATTTTACTAAAATGACGTGTGCAACAAGGCAATATGGCGTCCAAAAGGAATGAATGGTTTTTAATTTCAAAATAAAATTTGTGAATTCGTTCAAACGAACAAGTGAGATTATTTTGACTATGTTTTAATTGAATTGCTGCCAATATAAATTACATATATCCGTGAATGTAAGGTCAAGGAATGTGATATAAATGGGAGTACAGCAATTATAGAATACCTAGCCAGTTTATTGCTCTAGCACTTACCCTAACCCTAATGTAGCACCCCAGCTGGGGCATCACACGTATCTGGCACACCCAGAGGGTTTGAGATTTGCTATAATTTCCCAATGTACAATGGGAGGACAAAAAAAAGTGGCCCCCTCCAATTATAATACTGGTATTGGTATATATGATGTATAACAAACAATAAAGGTAACAAACAATTCACAAATATTGTATTGGTATATGTGATGTATAAGAAACAATGAAGGATAACAAAAAATTCATAAATAGTCATGGTACTAAACAGATATGTGGTAAATCACATCATTTAAGCGTTAATTTTATGTGAGAATTACACAACAAAGCAATCATTGGAAGTATAAAGAAACTGAACACATTTTTTAAAATGTAGTCAATGATATTTACAATTATGGACAGTGTGTTAAAGTCTTACATAACACGAACACTTCACCAACTACAAGATGTCTATGCATTTCTCACATTGTCAAAAACATTTGTTAATATTTGGTTGGCCATCCCTTAGATTTAATGACTGCTTTGCACCTACTCGGCATGCTTTCAACAAGGTTATGCAGGTATTCATCAGGAATGGAGTACTAAGCATGTTTCAGAATGTCAAAAAGCTCATCTTCGTTTTGTGGATTGCGATCTTGAGTTAAGCGATTGAGTTGACCCCATAAATTTTCAATCGGATTTAAATCCGGTGATTGGGGTTGCCAATTCATCACTTCTATCTTCTTATTTTGAAGGTATTTTTTAGCAACGTTACTAGTTTAGGGTCGTTATCTTGTTGGAAGATAAAGCCTTCAGGGTTTAATCGATTGGCTGATGGAACCAGATGATGAATCAAAATTTTCCGATATTCTGGTCCAGTCAAAATACCTTTTACCCGATGCAGATCGCCAACACCATTCAACGACAAACACCCCCATACATTGAAACACAACTTTGAAACAAGTTCAGTATTTAACCGATTAATACATTTTTGAATGCTAAGTAGTAAAATTGACACTTACATAATGTTATTTGCTATTTATCTGGACGGCACCGTGTATATTTCTGAATTGTTTTGGAACTTTTTGTCTTTTATACACAACAACCGTATTATAATGGGGGGGGGCACTTTTTTTTGTCCACCCATTGTAGCTGCAAAATCTTGTTGGTCGATACTGGGACATTAACCAAACCATTGACTGACATATCAAGGGAATGTTTATATGGAAACAAAGCTAGTCCACACTTAGACAGACGAATTTGGCTAATATGAAAATATTTCATCCAGTTTGCTTTGACCAATCCACATTGCTTTGACTAGTATTTTACAGCTTTTAAAAATAACTTTCATTCCAGCAACCAGGCCACCCTACTTACGAGTGTTTTTATGGAAAATTTTTCATCCCAATAAGAAAGATCTCACCTCTTTTAAGAAAGATCTCACCAACCAGGCCAGCCATTTTTTCATATAAATGCAGGGTAATCTTTATCAAGCATCTGCCCACGTCTTTGTGCTTTTTAAAGGCACAAATTTTAAAACATTTTTTGTATTTTATTAAAATTCAACAGTCTAACTATCGTGTTTGTGCTATGCCACATTGCAAATCCACTGGAAAATGCTATAACTTTGAATGTTTGATATGATTTTCTGTCTTAGGATGAACCTCGGCAATGCACATGTACAGAGGTTTGTTTATTCTTACGAGCGCTGTTTTACATTTTGACTTGTATTTTTTTTTGCAAAATGCCACAGGCTACATGTTTTTGATGTAGTTGGGTTAAAGCGAGTGGATGCCGTATAAAGGGAAAGTGCTATCAATCCAAAAAAAGTCACAAGTTCCTTATAACATGACTTTTAATCTGTCGAATAATGGAGATATTATCAATGCAAAATGCAATTGAGGAGCTGAAGGAAATGGTTTCTGTTGCCATGTCATGGCGCTGTTGTATCTTGTTGACCATACTCTGAAATTAAGCTTGGAGAGCTTTCCTAGAGTGGGTACACTGATAATCCACAGCAACGGCATAAAGGGGAGTAGTGTCATTGACCCAAAGCATGAGCAGAAACGATTTTCAGGATTACAGAGTTCTCTTTGTGTTATAAAGCTGGACACGGTCCTGCACAAAATAATAATGGTGCACTAAGTTTACAGGAAAAAATTAAACAACATTTCACAAACTTAGGATTTGCAGAAGTATTTTTTTCTCAAAATTAAGCACTAAGGTACCCCTAGGAAGTGTATTAAGCTACCAGCTGTCTCCTACAGCAGGTAACATCCAAGTATTTACAAATATTCCAGCAGTATCATGCCCGTTAAGTATGTTCAATACATTTCCTGATTTACCATACACGCAGTATCAAGTTGTCTCCTATTATGATCTATTGAAAGTTGAAGATATCTTTATTCATTAAACATTACCTGTAGAAAATTCAGCAGTGACTGAAAGTAAAACACGAGGCCAAAAGTATAATGCCAAGTGGTTTGATGAGAAAAAATAGAATCAGTAGTAGTAATTTGGGCGAGTGTGTAAGCTTAAGGATAATACGGTGGCCCAGAAGGCACATCACTTCTACCAAAAATATATACTACAAACATTATTTTGTGCTATGCCTTCCTTTTCATTTCGTGTAGCACATAACATCAAACAAAAAAAATTACATATTCTTAAAAGTGAGCGCGCACTATCATATTAAAAATGTGCAGCAACCCTTCAATAAATCTTTCAAAACCGTGCTCGCGCAGGATTTGTCCCCGTTTCATAATAACCTCGTTACCTGAACTCAGAGACCTGAACTATTAGTCCGGCAGCCAAAGGTTGATTTTTTAGCAAAGCATGAAAGTGCGTCCATACAACGATCTTTGACTTATTATTGTTGTATGGGGTGGGTTCTTCAGTAATATGCTCGATGCCACCCTGGCACCTTAGGGCATTCTGTGGTGCTTTTATCCTAAAATTCAATTTAAACCTATTTTTTTGCTTACTTCAATAAAAAGTGAGTGCTATTGATAAAGTATGAAAATTAATTAAAACTATTTGCTACAAAAAATAAGATTATTGTTGCGTTTTGGGGGTTAGTTTTTATTTTTAGCTTTAGTCTAGTACCTACAAAACTATAAATGATGGAAAGATGATTGAGTTTTGCCCAAATCTGATGACTCCCCCCTCTCCCCCCACACAATGTTGATGTGAGCTAGATATTTATGGCTGCTCATTGACCACAGACGTCAATGAAACATGCAGTAGAGATGTGACACAGCAACACTGAATGGGGGGAGCGGGGGGAGGCGCTATACCGTTTTAGCACGCCTTTATATTAGATGTTTAGAAATTTTTGGAGTCGTTCCACAAACTTTTGGCCAAGATTGTAGTTTAATAAAACTATATAGGGAATGCAGTACAAAGAGCGTTACAAGACAGGCTAGAGAATGTGAAGCCATTAGACCATATCAGTTGACAGAGAGTATCCCACTTCCCTCACAAAAAGCTGTCCTCACAGTATCGACAAATAAGCAACAGCTAATGTCTATAATATGCAAGAATATAATCAATGATGCAACATTCTGCATCAACGCTACATCAAGAAACAAGCTGGTTATCACCAGTAGCAGTCGTACACCAACTGAAATCTACAAGGCGGTTGTCACAGAAAGACAAGATATTTCAACATCGCACGAAGAAGCGGATAACATCATAGTGCAACAAGTTGTCCTGTGCGCTAAGAGTCAATGTGATACTATTCAGCAAAATATGGTTGTTGCCGATGACACAGATGTCTTTATTGTTGTACTCCTTTATCACTATCTACAGGAGAGCCTCACATGCCCATTGCTTATGACTTCACTAATTCAGCAAAGATCAGTTATTGACATTAAAGCCACTGTTCAGGCTCATCAACCAATCATGCCTAATTTACTCGCCGCTTATGCTCTATTTAGCTGTGATGCTGTTGCAAATTACTTCGGGATTGGTAAATCAACCGCGCAGAAGTGTCTCAATGCTTTTCCTGACTCTTTGACAACGATGGGTTGCCTTGATGCTCAGTTTTGCGATGTCATTGACCAGTCCACAAGATTTGTTGGTGCCTGCTACAGCAGCAGTCTCAAAGAGAAGATAATGTCCGCCATGAGGTACAAACTCTGGACCACCAAGTTTGGAAATGGTGCAGCTACTGCTGCCAAGATCCAGTCACTTCCACCATCAACAGAGGCGTTCGTTGAAAATATCAAGCGAGCCCATCTTCAAACAGCAATTTAGAAACATGCTACATCACTTGATCCACCTAATCTAGATCCTCAAGAGTTTGGGTGCATACAAGACGAGTCAACCAGGACGCTTCTTCTCACCACAGTGCAAGATGGTACTCCATTGGCCCCAGAGAGCGTCATGAAATTGATTAAATGTAATTGCAGTGGTGAAGGTCCCTGCAGAACCATGCGTTGCAGTTGCAGCCGTTCAAAATTACCCTGCACTCTGTTTTGCAACTGTGACGCCACAAATGAATGTCTAAATGAACTTACAAAAACAGTTGCCTAAGAATAAGATACATAAGGTTTTTTATTGCAAATGATGCGCAGCTGGTGATATGTTTGTAGGTACACTATATGAAACAAAAACTGGGCAGTAGCTAGGCTTAGCTTGGAGCCGGCCTAGAATGGAGAAGTAAGGCGCCTCCTACCCTCCACTAGTCTGGGTGCTCACCTTGGGCAAGTGTCAGTACACCCCAACCTCGATCCCAGGGCCTTTTCTTGAATTGGGGAAGGGAAAAGGCCCTGGCATCGGCTGGTCTATTTTGTAATCCCATTGGCTCATTCAAACTGTCAATTAAATCGTTTAAGAGTATAATTTATTCATAAAATACAACTGAAGAGAGATTTAAATCATTTAAACCCTTTGCTTAGTTTGCTAATGTAGCTTTAAATCACTTATTCGGCTGACTCTTAACACTCTTCGTATAAAGTCATATACGTAGAATGTCCGTGTGCTTCATTATCGGAATTTAATGAAGGTATAGGGACAACTTAGGCATGTTATCAGCTCACACACGGCAATCTTCTAAACAAGTTTTCACTGTATTATACCAACTAAGCACTTACTCTACCAGGTTTAACATATTACTTTAATTCATTGGGCATTCTAGTGTCATATATACAGCCGAAGATGTAGAGCCAGGCATAGTCCGTAGAAGGTTGCTTTTATAGGAAGTTATTTACCTTAAAGCTAGCTGTATTGCATAGAACGTTAAAAATTACTTCTTTGATTTATTATTTATGCAAACACTCACAGAGACTACAGAAATTAACATATTCTTACACCCAGATATTCTGGGTGTCATGTGACCAACCGATGCCAGGGCCTTCTCCCTTCCCTAATTTAAGAAAAGGCCCTGGGATCGAGGTTGAGTGCACCCCCAACATCCCTTGGCCAGGGTTCCGGCTTACAAACCAGCAGTTCAATGTGTAGTTTATCTAGTAGCGCAAACGATCCGCAGCTGTAGTTAAGTATGTATATATGAACATATTGGGCAAAATGTCATTCTATTACGTCATCAACTCCCCCTTTTTGACGGGATAATTGTGGAAAGGCAAATGTAACGTGAAACCGTTGGTGTCCCAAGAACTTTCGAAAGTGATTGTACTATATTGATTTCCTACCATGGTGACGTCATAAAGTGGACACCCCCCCTCCTTAACTTTGAATGCCCAAGTATGCCAAGTTGGAATCAGTTTGATTTTTGATGACAAACATGTTTTCAATATGAATTCGTCTAAAAATATTGCATGGACGCAACTTCAAGGCGTGGTGACCTAGCTGCAGTGGCGTAGCCAGCGTCGATAATTGGAGGGGCGAATATTCATGTATCATGTTTTGCATCATTAGTTTCTTTTGAAATCGATTGTTTTTAAGGTCTGTGAACACAAATATATGAATATTCGCCCCTCCAATTGTCGAACCTGGCTACGCCACTGCCTAGCTGCGGACTATATTTGGTGACACTTTCTCAAGACAAATGTGAAATATTTGGGGGGTGGGAGAGGCAAATTTGAATGGCAGAAGAAATAAACAACTTTAAAAGAGAAGGCTTACCTATTTCTGGAACAGAAAGAGAAATAATCAAATACTATTTTCACAGGGGCTTTCAGTACAAACATATAGTGTTTTTCTTAGAAAAATACCATGATATAAGATTGCCAAAAAGAACTTTAAAGCGGAAATTAAAAGATTTTGTGTTAAAGCGCCGTGAAGCTGTTGACGAAAATGTTAAAAACAAGAAACATCGTAACGGACGAGATATCTGCTGGACCGGACAGTCTAAACGGATACCGATCAATGTGGCATATTTTAAGACTACGCCACCACATTAATATACCTCGTCGGTTGGTCGCTTCCATAATGAAAGAGGTTGATCCCGATGGCGTGGCACTTCGAAAACACGGACACCTTAATCGACGCACTTACGTATCAGATCTCAGGGGCCAAATTTTGCGACAGCGTTGCACGTCGATGGCTACGCCAAACTCAAAGCTTATGGTTTTTCAATCCATGGTTGTGTTGACGGCTTTAGACGAAGAATATTGTGCCAAAGCCAAAGATAATTGCGAGATATACGTCTATAATCGTCTACTGACCGACCGTGGGACTGAAAATGGTTTGATTGCTGCTATGCAATGTTATCTCCGTGCCAATGGTCAAGATGAGTTTGCCAGACCGAAAGCTCATCATTCAGTATTTGTCGAGTCCAAGCAACCAAAGAACAGAGGGCTATTGGTCTTCACTACGAAAGCTACGTTCCTGCTGGTGGATAGATTTTTTTGCCGACCTTTTGCAGTCTGGTATCCAACCCTCGTAATTCAACTATTTTTGCTTCGGTGAATAATTGCCGAAGACTTTCGATTATTTTTGATTTTGCCCCAGCAATTGCCGAGGCGCACAATGAAATCGCCTTAAATTCATTCGGCAATTACTTCGGCATTCACGTCGGCAGTTCGTACGGAATTGCGTACGGAAGTTATGTTACACGAATATTACCATTGTAATATTAACGTCATAGATAACGGCGTTTCACATAATTTTTAACAATTTGTTGTCATTGAGCAAATTCCTGAATAGGTGTAATTAAAATAACACATTGTATATAATGAAATAATAAAACAAAGAAGCGATACATATAGGAAGTAAATTTGCCGAAGAGAGAAATTCTGTTACTACTCCACTATCCTCAAAAAGGACTGTGGAGTAGTAATAAGCTCTAAAATGCCTTGGCTATGTTCTTCACCTGACAGAAAAGTAATTGATAGGGATTTTAGATTTGGACTGGTGGAAATCAAATGCCTATATACTTTAAGAAACCTTAGACCCGAAGATGCATGTAAGGATCCAAGTTTTTATTGTGAAATAGTTGAGGACAAACCTACATTAAAACGAAAACATGATTATTATTATTAAATTCAAGGCCAACTTGGAATTTGTGGTCTTGCATGGCGTGATTATGTGGTGCTTTTTCAGAAAGGCATAATAAATGAGAGGATTAAATTTGACAATGAATTTTGGAACAAAATGATTGCAAAGTTAACTGTTTTTTTATCATGTACACATGTTATATTATTTATTAATTAATAATTGTTTTAAAAAAATAAATATTACAGTAAATATGTAAATACAATAGTGCACTTGTTATTAGAAACTGGCTAATCCAATAGTGTATAAATATAGTGTACAGAACTTGTCAATTACTAATTTAAACAGTAAGCTCCCCAATTTTAAGATGGGATTTGTTGAGGTGATCCAAACAATACTCCAATTCAACTAATATTTTTTCTGTGAACTTTAGGGGAGCAGGATTTTTAATAACATGTGCATATTATATAATTATTTGAATACTACATGTCACTTATAAAATAGCCTTTTGACAACATGGCCGCTGATTGGTGGGAAGCTCGAAAAAGCCGTGTTTCTATAACTCTATGGAAACACTAGACATTTCCACGCGAGTTGCGTGGATTGGACGGTAATAAAAATGTTTAGTACTACCACAATATACAACAAAAGGGTATAAAACAAGATGTTTTTTACTGAATTTCGTCTCGAAATTAACAAGTAAAGTAAGTTTTAATTTTTGTGATAGCGGCTTTCGTATCAAAATAAAACAAGTTTAGGGTTGCCGAAAATGAGGATATTCTTGCTGGACTTTGTCTCGGAAAGGACAGTATTAAAGTAAGTTTTAATTTTTGTAGATTGATGGTCCGGTCTGTGGCAAATGTTTAATACACTCATTGTTCGTTTTGTAACGATTTTGTTCAACTCCAGCCACTGTAGTCCATATAGTTAACAGTAAATAGTCTTCAAAAAGCTATCCACCGAATAGGATAGAAATTCAGACATAAAAACGACGTCTAAGATGAAAAAAGTAGTGTAATACACAACTTCATGTTGCCAACTGTTGTCAGTGGCGCCACGAAGAATTACAAATTGCTTCTTCAATATCGACATTTTATGCGTTAAATAACGTACGTATTTCGCTTAAATCGATATGGGTGTAACTTTGAAGATCTTTTCCCCCGATATAAGCTTAATAAACCATGTATTAATTGTGTTAGAGTCGAAAAATATTGTTATAAATAGACACAAGTGTTACACGTTCACTTTGTCGTTCATGTTTCTTGTCGATTTCAGAATTCGTGCAATTGACCAATCACAGCGAAGCACAAAAGTTCTAAACATTTGCCACAGACCAGGATGGTTAAAAAAGGTTGAATTGTCGCCGAATTTTTTCTCATTTTTGCACGAACAAGGTAAAAATTGGAAGAATATTTGAATAAATGTAATTGAAGTCAATGTACTTCGTGCTCGGTGCTCGTGCTTCGCATCCATGCCATTTTAAATCATTTGCTTGATATTAATAGTGATATTTCAACTAGACGCGGATGTTAAAAAATTTCGTTGCATCAAATTTATCCATAACTATAAGTTTACGTCTAAATCTGGATTGGAAATCCAAACCTGAAGGTTAATTAATTCTAATCGTAATCACGTGGGAAATGCGGTCACCGTGGTTACAAATTTTTGATATAACATATCAAGAGACTTATTGGATTTTGAAACAATGTAAGCAAGGCACACACCGTCCATCACTGATTAACAGTTCCGGCCAAAGTTAAAGGTATAGGACGTTCGAAAATATAGACTTTTTATTTCATTATGGCTCTTTCGACGTGGATTCTTTTATTCGCAATTTTCTGGGTCGTTGCAACATCAGCAGCCCACATTTGCTCTTGCTTGCGCAAAAATGGCGGAATGTCAAGTTTAAGACCCCAGTTGTCAAGAATGTCCTGAATGTCAAAACCTTTGTCTGCTATCAAATTGTACATTCAAAAACCCACTGCGCTCTGTTAGCTCACGATCAGATATCGAACCAGTGTATAACTGAGAAACAAACGTAACGCGACCACTTGGAGAAATATGCAGTAGACCTTTGAGCGTATTCGTGCTTTTGTAGTTGAAATATGTTTGAGACTGTAGAACCAGCGAGGAATCTCTACCTTGATTTCAGTTGCGTCAATTCACTCTTGTGTTTGGAAATTGATCTTTAAACGATGGGTGGGGGCTAGGTCTGACATACCGTTTCCTTACTGGGCCAGATATTCAAAGAACCAAGCCGTAGGTTAAGAAAATTAGCCCAAGAAATAATTATGTTGCTGATGCAACTGACTGAGACATTTAAACGTGTTTCTAAAGCCACTTCAAACATGCCAGCTCTTACTTGACATAAAAACAAAAAAAAACTGCTCCTTAGCTTCATTGCTTGTATATACTAAATTCTCTCCATTTGGACCAGGATTTATAAACTCTAGGACATGTTCAAATATTTGCTTATTTGGAAAACCAGTAAAAAATGTTATCCTGTTGCTTGGTATTGTGTGAACTGTAAACTTTTTGTCCTCCAATTTTGATTGGTATTCTGAGCTCTGCTGTTGCATGGCTGTTCTCAGCTGTTTATTTGCAAGATTCAAAGATTGTCAGGTTTCCATCAACTTGGTACATCTAGCTGACAAGTCCCTTATTTGTGCTTGGCTTGGTAGAACAAATTTCACAAGATGAAATCAAGGAATTTTTTTTTGACTGCAGTGGAAGTTGTTCACTAATATTATTGTTAATAGAAATTGCAGTGCTGGGCACCGGCAACTTAGACTGTGGTAAATGGCTCGAGGCACTACTTCATGATGTATTCCTTGCAGTGATTAACTTATTTGGTGGTCTCGGAATGTTGCGTGGTATTCAATACCTTGATCCTTAAAGTGTTCTGAACACACAGTAGTGTGGTCATTTACCTATCAGGAATCCAGGGTGAATTTTATGGGAAAGCCACGCAGAAGTTTGGCCGGCGCCTTGACGAAGTCACGCCAAGACGGTCAAGTGTTGGTTATATTCCCATAAAAAATCAAACAGTATTACGCCGATCAGATGTACCCGCGTAAAAACGCACAAGTTGTATTAACTAATCACGATAGGCGTGTAGACAATCTTTTATTGTTTTATACTCCTATACAGTGTCTGAGGAATAGTAATTATTTAATAAAAAAATATTTACTCTTTGCAATATTACAGCTTAAAAATTCTAACATTTAAGTGACTTTGCAAGACTTTTAAGCATCTTTACAAATTTTAATACTTAAACCTAAACTTAAGTTGTCAACAAAACTGTGAATCGACAATCGTAATAATCGTAACATTTAGTCAGGATATCTACAACGTTCAATCATTGTGGACATTGGAAAGGAAAGGGCAACGACCTAAATCAGAATCGACCCAATCCACAACTTTAGACACACAGTACTTTTCAGAAAAGAATGCTCATCGCCTGTGTGGTCTCAGTTCATCATCGCCTTGAAGGTACAACTTAATGCTTTCATGTATAATGACATCGCACTTTTTAAGAGAGGGTGAGCTCTAACTGAGTTTGGTTTGTCGAGCAAGCGTTTCATTTGACTGCCCACCAGATTGTTGTTGTGCTCTCATAGCACTATAATAGCTCTCGGCTATTTCTTCAGGCCCTCCTTTTGACAACACGATGTCAGTAATGGCGCATGATGTGGGCTTTAGCAATGCTACAAATTTCTTCATTGGCGTAAAACGATTTATAAGCAGTGTGCTCATTTTACGAACATCAAATATTTTTCCACTAGCAAACTTCAACTGGAAAAGAGCATCAAGGCAATCCGAGCTCATCACCAAAAAGCGAACAAGTTCGCTATCTTGAGGATGCAAACGACTGTTGTCTTCTCCTTCCAAAATAAACCATTCGGGACATACCTCTTTGATGCAAGATATGTAACGATGTCGCAAGCCATGTAGCCATCGTGGATCAAAGTCCATACCAGACTGTTTTATGTGTGTCTTATTGGAAGCAGTGACTAGCACAGACTTACATTCTTTAACTCCATAACTTTCGTACATTCCATCTGTTGCATTTAATTTAACCGACCCTTCAGAAAAAGAACCACAATTCAATGTTACCAATGCAGCTGCATCAAATACTTCGAGGGTTGCCAGTGAAATATCTGTTGTTACCGACATAACTCTTCTTTCCAAAGACTTCTGTAGTTCCAATGTCAAGCTCTGGTGAACTTTAGATATATTTTCGTTTTCTTTCTTTCTAAATAAATCGTCTGTCTGACGCATCTTTCCCTTGATTTTTGGTAACGAGCCAGCCTTCAAGCAGCATTACTTGTTGATACTTGCATCCTGGTCTTATATTTTCTAGGCCAGCTTTCTTCAAGCGCGGGTATGCTGCGGCATCAACTTGAGAAGCTTTTTCTACGTTTTCTTTCACTTTCGGCCACCATAACTTCAGCTTCCAAATCGGGCTGTACTCCTAGCATCAACTCAATCACTGGTTGCAAAATATTAAGCCGCAAATCAGCTACAAAATCGTATCCAACGATCATGTACTGCAGCTCATTCCTCACCTCTGATTGGAATGAGCAGATTAAATGCTTTCCAGAAAGAAGTGCAGCTGCTTTTAATCTTGAGCCATTGATCGTAGAAGGAGCTCGCAAATCGTTGAAGGCCGAAAACAAAAAGTCTCCGAGCCGATTTATCCAAAAGCTGTAAAAAATACAAACCCTTTTCCGTTAGCCAGGATGGCAAACGGAAAACGGTTTGCATTTTATAAGACGTTGCATCGTCTTATAAATCGTCTAAATACCTCACCAGCTTGTGTTTCCGAATTTTTTACGTTGACCACTGCGAGATTCAAGATATGGGTAAGATCCCACGTAACAGGCAGTGCTAGATTTTCCAAACCATCTTCGGCAATCTCCAAAACTTCCATCAGCTGTTCGCGAAACCCACTGGCTTGATATGGCCCATCAGCGGCAACACCGCAAAGTCTTGAAACAATTTCCTTTGAGAAATTGTTCTTATTTGCTTCAAGGAGCTTGGCTAGTACATCATACGAGGCCTGTTCAAAATCTTTGTAAACGGCTGGTGCATCAACTGAAATAGGACATGGAGTACCAGATTCATTTCGTCCAACAACAAGAACAGCTTGATTTTAATTCGAGCAGGTGTCGCTTTATCTACAGTACTGTGCAAAAGTTTTAGGCCACCCGATTTTTTGCTTTTATAACAAAAGCTATATCTATATCAAAATTGAACCGATTACAATGAAACTTGTATATGTGATGGAGCAAAACGTTATCTACAACTTACGACTTTAAAAAATGGACATTGCAAACTGGAAGTTCGGCTGTAACCGGAAGTGTGGTTTACTACTTTTCCCAAACATTTCTATTTTAAAATGTACAGCTCAAAAAAATTAATCTTTTTCACAATAACCCTACAGCAAACTTGTTGATTCATTCCTAGTAAAATTAAGAACTTTTGATGCAGTTTTCAGTTTGGAGAAAATCTAGCCGTCTTAAAAAAAGAGCCACTTTCAAACCTTTGTGCTTCTCTATTTGAAACCATTTTGCTTGAACCCTTTTAACAATGCGGACATTACAAGGAGCAAGAAAGTTTAATTTTAGGACAAATATCAATAAACGTTGCTCAAAAGATATAGATTTGTAATGTGTTATATTGTATGAGATTTCTCAAGCTGATTCAATAATGATCGAATTTGCAATCATGTTTCGTACTAAAGGTTTTATTTATTTCTGGAGCACTATAACCTTTTTGCAATAGAATCAGATAAAAATTAACAATCTCTAGCATATCTATCTCGCCTAATATTCCCAAGCCACTTTTGTTTGAGTTTGGCGTCAACGGGAAATTTGCGGTAAGATATTTTCTTTTTTGTATCAAAATTATAGCATTTTCCAGTGGATTTGCAATGTGGCAAACACGATGGTTAAACTGTTGAATTTTAGTAAAATACAAAAAATGTTAAAGTACGAAGACGTGGGTTTTTAAAATCGGCAACAAACCAAACGCGACAAGACGAGTTTTTGTCGTCGCAAATAAGATGGATGTATTTTGCAAATTTTGTCGTATGTTTAAATGAAAGCATCATATCTTGCTTACAAACGTGAAAAATAAATGAATTATCGATAACTTACCATTTTTGCGGGGTTTTCCTTGATGTAAACAAACCAAAGCGAAAGCGGAAAAAATGCAAACCAAAACAGTGTTTATCTGCGTTTGACGTCACAAAACAATTTATTTGCTCTGACGCCAGAATTATAAGTAAGGTCTATTCAACGGAATTATTCATACACGTGCAATGGTTTTCCGTGCAGGACAGCGTGATCCATGCACGAGGAATGTTGTAAGATTCTTGGAAAGCTGGAACACACACGAACCGCAGCCTATTTTCCAGCTTTCCAAAAGTCGAGCAACATCCCGCGAGCATGGATCACGCTATCCTGCACGAAAAACTATTCGGGAATTTTTTCATAAAATAACTACAGTGAAACAACGCTTAACATTTTTAGGTACGCAATTCTCCCAAGGATCGTCAACTGTAGCTTTCTCGGCATTCGGTCGTACGCTAAAACGAACACAATTTTAAAACTTTTCCCACAACTTTTTTTTTTACTCTTTTGCTCTAAATCTTGGTGAAAATACAGTACTTTAACAGAGACACAAACTGATACCGAACCGAAGAGCAGATGTTGTAAAAAAACGGCCAAAAGTGGCGGACATGCAAGTTTCATTTTGTATTTTTATGTAAACAAAAAACGGAACAAAAAGTACGGACCTGTGCTAAATTGATAACAAAATAAACAAGAAGACGAGTATACAACACATTATAAACGTTTGACAACACAAATGATTATACTTTCTTTACTTTGTGCTTTGGACTTTGCCTTCATTCTCTGCTAACTTCAGAAGATTTTTGTCGGCAATTTAAAACCCGTAGCTATAACAATCTCAAAAATACGAAGCGATCTCAACTTTTAATACAGTTCTCGGGCAGGATTGTCTAATCCTGCACGGGTATTGACCAATCAAATTGCGTGTTTCACAGTAGTTATTATATTATTATATAAAAACAGTTTCTCGCGAAAAATTTCCGCTGCCGTGGAATTAGACCTTGTCTGTATGTAACAATGTTTTGAAAATACTCGTCACTGATACCGTTCAAATCAGCACTGGGTTTGATTTTACATGTGTACAAAATGGAGCATGTTTGCTTGCTCGGGCATACTCTTACATTGGTAAACTCCTTTGTGGTTCTTGACATCTTGAAAACATCGGATATGATACTTTAGTTTTCAGAAGACTCATCCTCTTCGTCTCCTACGTACGCAAATTCTTCCTGAAACCGCGTCGCAATCTCTGTAAACTTGTGCTAGTAGGGAAAAAAAAGAACACCGATTGCATACACAACACAAAATATCCATACACTAAGATTATAGCATATGTATATTGTAACACAGCATACGGGTCCAAATTAATTACAAGGATTAAAATTACACATGACGTAAAGAGTATGAGTGGGACGAAAGTATTCGTTTAAATATCCTCATGTTTCGCACACCATGCCTCGTATATCCCAGAGCTGTGCATTCGTGTGCGAAACATGAGAATACAACCAAAGTATTAACAACATGCCAAATGAATGTGGTCATTGTCGGTAAACAGCTGCACGCACCGAGCTTTTTCACGCATACAACGAAATCAGTTTAGGCAACTTATCATGGTACGGTTTATATAATATTTCACCGAACAAATCTACAAAATTTTTATCTTCCCTACCATTTTAATTAGTTGCGTTAACCGTTAACAAATCACTCACTATTTATATAAAAGTCCATCAATACACTCAAACCTGTAACACATGAAGTCCTTTTGATGAAGCGACGATTAATTCTCGAACACCATCGTTCGTTAGATCTATGTAATCTATCCCATATAAAGGCTGAGCAAAACTTTTAGTCCAGCAAAGAGTGGCTTGTAGCTTTCTCTTACAATTTTCGTTATATTCGTGTGTAAGCTTGTACACCAAAAATTCCTATAGTATTACAAGAAATTCAGCTTTTAATAATGCAATAATTATCATTTACAGACCCGACGGGAGAGTGATTCGGCAAAAATCAACCCAAAGTGATAATACATCACTATTCACTGAGGGTTGATCTTTTGCCGAATCACCCAAGTAGAGGGTCTATAAATGATACGAGGGTCTATAAATGACATATTATATCGAAAATCTGAGCAATACTCTGTCAAAAATTTAAAAATAGATAAATTTAATATCAAAGTGTACTTAAGATCACACTCTCGGCTAGAAAACCGGGGACTGAGCATGCAGCACTACGAAAAGAATTGCGATGCAAAATTATATCATAAATATTTTCTATCTCTCTTTTACGCAGGTCTTAAAACTGGTGTGCGTATAACTACATAAATATATAAATACACGCAGGTTAAACACGGAAACGGCTCAATTCTGAAATTCAAGCTACTCACGTTGCTGAAATGGAATGCATTGCTCTCATGCCTACAATACCTTCAGCGAAACTACAAAGTTTTGTCTTGGTAAAGTTTTGTTTGTTATTATTTTCAGTTTGGCATTATTTTCAACCTCCACTAGGATGACGAGATAGGAGAAATTGAATTTGCAACAAGGAAGGTATAAAAATATTGGGTAAACTACAGTAAATTTATTTCAGCGTGTTTTTGGCGGCAATGATGCGGGCCATTTTCTCAGCAATTCCTTACCTCGATGCATGTAAAGCCTGTATAATTAGTATTTCTACCTGTCCATACGTTCCTAACAATATTTCATTTGTGCCGTCCCAGTCCACATCACTGACATTTGAGCAAAGAACACAGTCATACTTGTCGGAATCGGGAAGAATGGAAAGTTTTGACAAGCCATTATTTAGAATATCTCTAAAACAACAAAATCACATGTTTCAGCTTGTAGCATGGCCATGGGCACAGTGCATTGTAGACAGATTTTAGATAAAGTCTGGCGCATGCAATGGAAAAGAGACGATTATTGTAATAAGAGACATTATTGGATTGAAAAAGCTGACATATTGCATATCCCAGGATGGTACAAAGAGGTTTGGACCTGCTTGGTTTTTCTGTGAACATTGAATATACTACCACACTAACAAATGATAACCCTTTTCAACTCAGGATCAAATTACTGATCTATGTATTAAGCACCCTTTGGACTTGAGTCACCCGAAATGACCGCCATTGACTTCATTTATGCATGGAAGAAGCTCTATCCAGCTATAGTTTTAAGGTCAGTGTGCTAAATCATAGACAATCAAAGGAGTGGACTAGGAAACGCCAGCTAAAGAGAGCTAAAGCGCTAATGTTGCTAACGCAATACCCACGATACAACATGATACGCTTTGATTTGAAAATCTGTAACTTGACTTTAAAAATATTTCGCGTTTTTGGATTTATACATATTTTAAACTTTAAACAAAAACAGATATGTCCATGAACTATCGACCTTTAAACCATTTAAAAACACCAGTGGCGATATTTCTCGGCACTAAAAAAGGCAAACATTGGGCGTTGGTTTTAGCTTTTTTACACGCAAAAGAAGTTTAATTAAAGTTCGATAGTTCCATAGTTATTGTTACATGTGTTTGTTTCCAACATGTAAACACAAAGACGTGATAGCGCTTTAGCTCACGTTTTCAGCCCGTTTCTTTGATAGTCCATGTGGTCTCGTTTTCGTTATACAAACGAAACGTTTTTCAGGTGGTTCAAACAACAATTCAGAAACTACATATTATATATACGCATGTGTGTATATAATTCATATACATAAACCTGCACGATTTGATGTACTTACTCATATACAACCGATGGTTCAATCACGCCAGTCACTAAAAGGTGAACTGGGTAGTCTAAAGTTTTTGCATCTTTATTTTCTTTAGGTAATTGAAGAACCTCTTCATTTAAATAAAAAAGTTAAGTTGATATTAATTTTGTAAGTCAATTTAGATTCAGCTTGTACTATATTTACAACTGTACCAAGTCCTAATTGCAGCTGCTGCCGTACATGTTGTACATAGATTTATTAAATAAAATATATACAACAGTATATACCTTTCAGCCCATCAGAAATGCTATACTGCTTTGCTTCGATCGTGAAAATTTTTACTGATGATACAGGACCATCATGCATAGAAGCCCATTCATTTATGACGTCTGAAAAAAAGAAGAATATCTATACTGTTTCATTAGAGTGTTGTGGAAACATCACGTAAAATTATCCACAATATACAACTTAATATTACTATAATTTTTTTCGTGCATGATTACCAGCGATCAATGTAATAGATAAATGAAAACAACCATTGTAATTGTTGAGCCAAGTTCCGTTACCCTCACTTTAAGAGTGAAGGCGGTTGTTATATACACGATATTTGTTTTAAATGAAATCCATGCGTCGCGCATTTTAAATTAAGCAAAATCTGCTTGACTATAAGGGGATATTTTTGACTAGAGCAGAGACATTGTTGCATTGTTTGCATTTCATATTAGTCACGTGATTTCAAAATCCAGACGTTCCCCTGTAAAAAAAGGTTTTGAATTTAAAAATTAACGGGCGTAACAGAGTAACGACGATATCGTACTATATTTAAGGAGATTTCTGTTAATTTAGAATGCGCAACGCATGGACCTTTTTTAAAACTAATATCGTGGGTCGCAGTGTATATGGAGGCGAATTATGTATAGCTTACACGTCGTCGTAAATCAAAGGCTTAATGAACTAAATAAAAATAGAACGCTACCTTCGTACAAACTTGCGTGCATTTCGTGAAGTCAAATTTTACGTCAAGACACGCGTGTCTGGATATATAAAGTCTCGCGAGTTCATGTTGTGTGATTCTCTCGCGGGAGCATTGCAGGGGTTGAGTAAACCAAGGCGCGGTAAATTCTCTTTTTTGCCTTGATGGGGCTAAAATCCTACATTTTTTATATCAATGTATCACATTTTACTCATTGAACAAATGATGCAGGGACAAAAGAATGATCAGTTGCTAAACAGAGCATATTGATTGATTGATTGATTGATTAATTGATTGATTGATTGATTGATTGATTGGTTGATTGATTGATTGATTGATTGATTGATTGATTGATTGATTGATTGATTGATTGATTGATTGATTGATTGATTGATTGATTGATTGATTGATTGATTGATTGATTGATTGATTGATTGATTGATTGATTGATTGATTGATTGATTGATTGATAAGACTTTAAAATACTATGCAACAACCGTGCGAGCTTACATACATAATTGTACAATTATGAACTAAATAATATTAGAAATACATGTTCAAGGTATATACAGCTCTATACGAAGTTAAAAAGACATCTATTTATGAATGTTTTCTTGAATCGTTCTGTTTGAACCTTAGGCAGGATGACGTCATGTCCCCGTTTACGTAACACTCTTTTCCGTTTCGGAGGTAATAGGTCATACATGGAATGTTCTGGATTGTTTATTATACAGTTCCACAGCTTACGATCTCTGTCTGCAACTATTTCTGACATACTAATCTTTTTTGTAGTGTAACCAAACTTGTAAGCTCTTTTACAAAAGCGATCTATACGACTTAGGTATTTATCCTGGTAAGCACTTCCCCAAATTTCAATTCCATATAGGAACAGAGACATTATCAAGCTATGAAATAGCATGCAAAGCTGATCTTTGGGGTACCAATAATGTCGACAAACTCGAAGGATATACAGTCGATTATTAGCCTTACCTAAAATGCTGTCAATTTGAAGATCCCAATTACAAGGGTTTTCGTTAAAGTTGACCCCCAATAACTTAAGCGAATCCTTACGCCCAATTCCGAATATACGGTCATCGAGAGCACAAGGTATCTTGCCTCTTACAACCATCTCCCTGGTTTTAGAAAAGTTTAATTTCATCCGATTTTCTGTTCACCAATTTCTAATGCTGTCCCCTTCTTCAATACTAGGATCTTGATCCCTTCTAACTGGAACACCGAGATTTATGTCATCAGCAAGTTTTATTAAAAGGTTTCTTTCTGGATCAACTGCTTTTAAGTCATTGATCATAAGGGAAAACAAGACAGGTCCCAACACTGTTCGATGTGGCACGCCCTGGCTAATTGACAAAAATTTTGTAGTAACACCATCCACGATCACTCTTTGTTGTCTGCCGCTTAGAAAATTTATAGTCCAGTTAACAATATACGGATTAAGTAATTTCAACTTATTCAGATGCTTTAACAAATGCTTTACTATAATCGAACGAGAAAACGCGGACATAGTCTGCATCTTTATCAAGCCATTGTGTCAATTAATGATAGCATTTTACTAGAGCCATGGAAGAATTATGGTTTTTCCTGTACGCAAACTGATCGGAACCAATTATAGATTCAAACGTGCTTGCTAATTCGCTTTTATAAACAATCTTTTCAAAGAGTCGCATTATAATATCAGTAATCGAAATAGGTCGTAATTGGCTACAAGTTGTAACTGGTGACTCTTTCGGAATAGGCGTCAAATCAGCCAATTTCCATGAGGTGGGTACCACCTGATTCTTCAATGACCAGTTAAACAGTTTGGTTATAACAGGTGCAAGATAACAGGCGAAGTCTCTCCAGAACTAATGAGGAAATTTATCACGGCCCGAGGCAGTGCGTTTTGGCTTTAATAGAAATTGTAAAACAGTTTCTTCATCTATAGTTGGAACTCTTGTGTCCTCAGGGATAGGCACCAACTCCGGCATTGAATACTGCTGGTCTACATTTGTGTCTTCGAAATATAGATTTAATACATCTGGATCAATTATAGAACCTACTCAGGCATGATAGTTCTTAACAGCATTCCGTTGATTAGTGCGGATAAGTTCATTTACACGTTCTTGAAGAATGTAGTCTGTTGAGCCATTCCTAATATTCTTGTTTCTAATTTTAAGAAGGTGTTTGACAAGTGGAGTCATATGAGGTGGATCTCAAGAGGAGACTTTTACCTTTATAAGAGGGAAACTTTCGTCGAACATCGACCAGAGTTTGTGATTCAGATCACCAACATCACTTATTTTTTAGGAAAGTGGCGCTAACGTTTATGTACTGAATACTACAAATGGAACACAGGCTATTTATGATCAAAAGATAAGTATATTTACACATTTTAACAAAGATCTTAACATAGTTATTGATTTCTAAACAAAATAAGCTTATTTCAGGGCGGGCTTATTTAAACGGCGTCTGTCACTTTGTTTGCCCTCGTATGTAATTTCCTTGGTGTGTTTTTTGCCAATGTTGAACAATCGTAAGGTAAAATATTTCTCTGCAACATATTTAACAAGCTTGCATGGTTCTGTGGTTGTCCTCCACCAACATTTCGTTTTCGACATCTTCGTGGTCTGCGAACAGACGAATTGTTGTTTCCAAAGCAAAATGGTGGCAAACATTAACAATAATCTCTGGCTTTGAACACGTGCTCGCAATATTCGACCGATATTAATTGTTTATGAAGTTAGTAAAACAGAATGCCTTGCCAGCTTCACGGTACATGGTTGCTGTATAATCATGTCCATTGCGTGATGATGTTTATTTGGTTGTGGTCCTAGATATCTCATATACACTAGATGGTGCATCCCACGCTGTGGGCAGGCGAAAATTGAAGCCGGATAGCAGGCGTTGGTCGTTCCTAGAGTTGACACGGAGCATGATAATTTGGGAACTGAAGTTGCATGTCATCAAACTCGGAATGCAGAGCTTCTGCTTTACTTGAATTAATGACAAGCTTTTCCTGCAATACTTCTGCTACTTCACTTATGAATTTTACTTTCTGTTTGGAACGGTGTAGTTTTTGTTGCAAGTTAGATATTTTTTGTGTAAGGGTTTTTTCCAATTCTTCTCTTTTATCTCTTGCTGTTTGGAAATTTTTTCTGGTGGTGATAAATTTCTGATTCTGCTGTAAGGGGTCGCTTGTTTCGATTTCCAAGCGGCTTTGTTGTAAGGCAACTGGTATTGTTACAGGCTGGGTAATCTTGTCCAATATTGATGGTTTTGCATATTTTTTAAGGCGACAAGTGGTGCCTGATGATGGAGGAAGAATGTCATAATCGGTTTCGAAATGTGTACTGCAAATCCCGCTGTAGCTTGTTGCCTTCCATGGTGCTTCTATTGCGTTAGCCTTTTGAACAAAATGTTCCCAGTGTTGTAATACAGGATTGTTCAAGGGAAACCTGTAATATATTTGGCTATATATTATGTATATATAATACTGCCATGGTTGTGTTATTGCTTTAGTTCCTTTGCTTTCATCATTATATTTTTTGTTTCTCCATTGAAGAAGCAAAATGCTTGCAGTATACATTAAATAATAATAGGTTATTTATCAAATGTAATAAATACATGCTTGTTTTAAATAAAAAAGGGCATGTTGACTGTTTTAAATACTCCTACCAGGTGCCCTGTCGTACTTCATACATTTTTTTAAAAATACATGCCTGTCTTAAATGGCATTTGAACTGTTTTTATACTCGTATAAGTGCCCTTGTTGTCTTTCATACAGGCTTTTTTAGGGTTACTGTTAATACCTGTAAAAGGCCACAGTTATTTTGTTTTCCTGTTGAATAATAGTGTTTTTGCACCCATGTATTACACACATCGTTAGCATGGTTGCTCCAGGATTTCACTTTGCATTTTTTTTCTGTCGCAAATATCTCTCACGAAAAGACACTGTCGACAAGCACACAGTAAAAACCACTAGTAAAAACTCGCTCAGAGCTTTGTATAAAAGGACTAGGGCTGTACCCTAAGGCGAGAGATCGCTATCACACGCCAAAATTATTGTTTTATTGTGTATCTAACAGTTCACAAAATGTGACAAAGAAGTTGTTTAATCTTTTTAACCTTATTTTTATTTGTATCAATGGAAACATGTAAGATTTGCGCAAAGGCTATTCACAGTTTTAGCTAATACTCTGCGAAAACGTGTGTTGATATTTTACGTTCTACGTTCAACAACTGAAAATAAAGTAATATCATAGAGGTCTTAAAGTAATATAATAGAGGTTTTCCCCAAACATGACAAACACCGATGCAAAAACAATTAAAATACTTTAAAAATCTTTCCATGAGTAACACTTTTTATTGCTGAAATTAGTATTTTTAAAAAGGTTTGTTTTGGCCGCACTTGCTTGCGTGGAAATACTGGGCAGAGGCTGGAAGTTTGGCTTCAAACTTCCAGCTGGAGGTAGCGTTTCATTTTTATTTAATTCAATGTAGCCCACTGATCTATTAGGGCTTATTTAGGTAACTAAGACGCCTTCCAGTATATTTTATTCTTGTCTTCAGTCTTCTTGAATTATAACAGGAGAGAAATAGGAAGGCCTAGTATCCAGGCTGCTCGCCTCCATATAATAAATGGCTGAGGTTGATATATGTATGGCAATCTACAGTCAAAATCTGTACCGTTTCCCTTCAGAACGACCACTTTGAGAAAACCATTTTGACAAGCAAACGAGCTGATCCGTGTTGAATTGATGCTATCGTGGTAAATATCCATCCAAATAACACTAAAAAGAAATAAAACAAATAAAGTGAAAAAAAGGGCGAAGTATTCAGAAATATAGTGAATGCAAAACTTTTCATTTTATTGTAATTCCACATTAAACCTTTATACTTCAACGTTCTTACTTGCTAGGAAGATTCTGGAATTCTGGAAAATAATCTTCCACCTTTCGTTCAACAAACTGTTGATTGATAGGTTCCTGAATATAGATATGATTTTTTGTGGTCATGCAATTTTTACTTATCACTGAAAAGTACACACATTAGGCATGCGTAGAAATAATTTAAGACCATGAAGATATCTAGTACACCATGCACGTCATAAAAACATAAGATGCTGCAGATTCAGGATGGTAACTCATGCATAAAAAATCCCAGAAGAAATTGAACCTACTTGTTGCGGGGTTCTTTCGCAGTTGACAAAAACATATTACGATTCGGCATGCCAAGAGACACGTAAAAGAATGACCATAATGGTTTGTAACAATTTGCCAACCTCAGGCATTGAATACAAATAGACAGTATACGTACACATCATTATGCTACTTTAATTTGTTAATTTAATTAATTAACTGCTTGCGGCAGCAGTAGTTCATTGATTTTAGTAGTACGTGCTTTATTTTTTTCGAATTAGTAAACTTTATTAATTAAGACTGACAATAAATAATTAAAGATTATAGCGATGGCAAGAATAACGTCACAAAAGTCTGATTATCATATCTAGAATGTTCTTTAGGATTACGCTTGAAACTATGCAGACAATTTGTTCTTCGTTCAATTCATTCCCAACTCAAGCGATATTGATAACTTACTATAATTATCACTAGTATTCCTTACTTTTACATACAAATGTATTTTTTCATCACCACCGCTCAAAAGGAATACAGTTCCATCACCTAGTCGTTTGTCAACTGATCTTAACACAATATTAAAAATAGATTTAACAAATGAATGGGCACTCACTAGAATTAAGGAGTGGATAGAAGTATAAAGTTAAAAAAAGTTTAATCTATAATCTCAAATTAATCACACTCTCGACTTCGTGTGAACTTCAGTGATATCAGAAAGCACAAAAGCTCTTACATTGTGACTAGTATTAAAAACTTTATTGTAGTCGAATGTCAATGTCAACAGTGAGTGCCCTACATACGTTTTAGTATTATACAATAGTATATCAAGATCAAAATTTGACGTGAACTACATTGTTTATAACTATACGTTGTTTGCGTTTTAGTGTGTAACTAATGTCTGCATGTAAAGTTCATGATCCACAGTATATAAGTGAAAACTCACGATATACAATCATGAATCTGTCAAAACTATTTTGGAACAATGCATGCAGTCAAGACATGCAGAGTTCATATACTCTTTTAATACAATCATTCTAGCATACCAATGCAAATTTGTTTGGCTACTCTACTAGCTATTACTCGATAGACAGCGAGTAGTAAAACAATAACTTTTCTAGAGTATTTTTTCAATTCAAAGACAATTTGTAATAGTTTTTAGCAAAATGACTAAAAAATCATTATTTATCTCAGATTCTACTAAAACAATTAGATTACTCGCTCTCAATTTCTATGCGTTGATAGTTATTTCGAACTTTGCTCTCATCAAGTATCACCGCATAGAAATCTTGAGCTCGTAATCTAATTGTCAAATAATGCACATTCATGTCGTTGACATTAGAGAGATATTTACTCCTAATATCGCAGGGAGGAAGGGACCATTCGAGATTTATTAAATGGGTCTGTTAGCGCTTTATCATCACCTCTAGAGGGAACGCAGTTTATAGTTTACACCATTCACATTTTGTGCCAACAAAACGAAATTTACAGTCACTTGCCCATGTATATATAATAGCGCGATAAAAAATTTGGTAATAATTCCGTGTTCTCAGTACGCGAAATTAATCTTCAATCCATCAAAGTTAAAACATGACAAATAAAATGCTGGTTAGGATTAGGGTTTGGATTAAGATTTATATTAGAACACGGAATTATTACCAAAAATTTGCACAACTTACTTAACAGTAAAACCCACCTGTAATTAAACGCGTCACGGCAAAGTAGCTAATATCTGTTATATGTAATATTTAGAATAAAAACTTACTTAGTGTGTGTAAGCTGAAAGGGTACAAAATCCAACTCAATTGTTTGGCAGTTGTCTAAAACGTCGACAAATAAATATATATATAATTATATATATATAAATGCTTATATACATACTACTGTTCTTATTAAATGAATACAATCATGCTTAAAAAAATCAACACTGACTAGCTTATACTGGCCCACCTGCAATGGACTCAAGCTTTGTGTCAGATGGTGTTCCTTTACCAAAATAAATGTTGAAATATTGTTTCTGGAAGTCAGTGTGCCCATCCTAAAGAGAAACATGGTTCTAAGGTTCGAAAGACAATTGAACACATGAAATGCCACCTAGATAAAATAAACGTGAAGCTTTCATTTCACTCGATTTTCTCTCGAGTGAAACTGACTATTTAGCGTCAAAGTATTAATTAAATAATCAGGAACATTATTTTGTATACGTCTATATACAATATACAACACTTAGAAATCTTTGCCTCTTCATAAAATGGTATCCAGCCAAGTTCATTGAATAATACCACAGAAGATGCTCTAGGTTTAGCATCCAAGATCACTCTCCTGCACGTTTTTGCTAAAGAAAGACTTTCCCCAGGTCTTGTTTACTGCACGTATGCCACACTACAGTAACGTAGTTCATTAACGGTCGAATCAGAGCGTTATAATACAAGATTCCCTGTTTCAGAGGAAAACATGATTTAATCTTATTTAAAACGCCAGTCTTTGGGCTAATTTGCGACGTAACTTATCAACATGAGAAGAAAAACACAATTCATTGCCCAATTCAAGTCCTGGGAGTTTTGCGTCGCAACTTGTTCAAGAGTATTGCCCTCACTTGTAACAACGGATAACTGCGCATCCTTTTGATTTTTTTTTCGCTAAACGTTTTCCTGTTATCAAAAGGGCTTTCGTTTTAGATTGGTTTAGCGGTAGTTTGTTTGCATTTGCCCACGTTTCAATATCCTGCTAAGTTCGATTTAACGTATTTTCTACATCAGTTTGAATAGAACAAATAGGGCGGAAGTCATTACGGTCGTATCATCAGCATATAGCTCAAGATCAACATCATCCGTTGGAACATTCAGAAGGAGGTCATTGACGTAAATTATGAATAATAGGGGCCAAGAATGCTCCCCTGTGGGACACCATGCGGAACATCTAACCAGTCAGAAACTATACCATCAATTGATACAGCCTGTCGTCTCCCTTCTAAGTGTGAAACAAAAAACCATTGACTGGCAGATTCACTTAAACCATAAACCCCCAGTTTAAGCATCAAGATTTCGTGGTCTACCATGTCAAAAGCCTTCCAATAATCAATTAACAGAAGACCACTAACATGGTTTCTGTCAAGGTTTCGAAGCAACTGATCTACAATCCTTATAAGCGCTGTCTCTGTGCTGTGATATTTTCTGAATCCAGACTGTTGAGAGTATAAGTTTGTTTTGGATGAAATAGTTATAAAGATTTACGTCATGTATGTGCCGCCCAAGTCTCTTCGACAGTTCTGGAAGAACTGATATCAGGCGATAATTACTTGTATTCGCACAATCTCCAGATTTATATATCGGGGTAACTTTTGCTATTTTCCACCGCTGGGGAAACACACACTGTTGATCTTATACAAATGTTCATTTATTTAGTTTTGCAAAGAAAAGAAAAATAACTGGTGCAGCTATCTGCAACATTCTCGCACTAATCTTATCAAACCTAGCAGCTTTAATCGAACCTTTCATAGAATGTAGATTCTCCAATATAAAGCTCGCATGAAGTTAAAATCTACTATATTAATTTTTCTTTTTTAATTAACATTTAATTCAGCCTTTAATATGGACAGAATGCCAGTTATAAGATTCTGCAAAATTCTTTCCCTGTAAGCATTAATTGCAAGAACAGAGAACCAGAAAAAGGCAGAGCATTGATCTAATAGCATTGAGAAACAAACCCATAATCTTAATAGAGGTGAAAAACAATTGTACGTTACAAAAAATGGATTATTAATACTGATGATGTAATTGGCAGCTCTGTCAATTTCTGAAATTTTTTTATAAAATCATGCTAAGAAGTTAATGTAAACTATGTGCCATGGTAGAACTCTTACATTTCCTTAGTTCATAAATTATGATTAGAAACTGTGCCACTGTACTCAGGGCACTCTTTGACATTAATTTGCAGCTTATGCTAATGAGCCTACCCTGATAAAATATGTAAATAATATTATTATAAGTGTATTACATGTTTCTGCACTTTGAACATATAGTATTTTGAGCCCGCTTCTAGTAAATGCTTCAGTTAGCAAATCCAACACCTACTTTTATGAAGGTTAAACCAACATCTAAACCACTGTATGAGTAAAATGCATCAATAGAAACAATATCTGCACCTAAATAAGAATAAAAAGTACAAAAATAATGATTTTACAATATTTTAAATGGAAGCCTTGACCTGGCTAAGCTTTCATCCCTCTATATTAGTTTATATTTAGTATACAATTAAAATTACAGGAAAATTTTGCAAAATTCCATGAATGGAATTTGATATGGGAAAAATACACAATCCCATTTCAAACCCAGAAAACTCACACATGGGAAAGATGTACTAATCACATTGTATTTAATGGGATATTTCCATTGTAGCTATAATTAACATTTAAATGCATGGGATTTTTATGTGTTATGTCTACTGTGTTTTCCATTCATGTAAATCAGACCCATGTAAAATGTATTTCCCATAGAAATAACTTAATTCTCATCTTAGAAATCATTCCATTAATGTGATATAGAAAAATAACAATGTGATTCAATATGACACATCAATGGGTTTTTGAGACTCCTATTCAATCATTCATGAATTTTTAAAGATCACATGCATGTAAATGTTAAATACCATTACTGATTAATGTAAGTATCCCATGTGATTTGTTCAACTTTTCCAAGTGTGGGTTTGGTGAGTTATATATTTCCATATCAACTTCCATTCATGGGATCTGGCAAAATATCCCTGTGAATGGTATAAGGAGTACAGTATTTTAATTTAAATATCATATTATATGCTGGTCATATTGGCATTAAATAATAAAAAATGACATTTGAACACTTCTGACAAACATTCCTGGCATTTTTGTTAAGTACCCACTAGACAATTAGGATTTGCATCAGGCTTTTTCATTCCCCAGCATGAGAATGGTCATTTTATAAACGAGTTAATTGGCTACAGAGGCATAACCAGAAGTTTATGACAGGGGAGCCAAGAAAACCCTAAGAGGGGACCTGCTTTAGAATTAGATTGGCTGATTGAATTTTGCAAGGAGGATGAGCAACAATCCTGCCAGGGGGGTTAGTCTCTGACGAGCTATGAGACTTTCAAGGATTTCATGTAATCGCTGAATTTTTTCATACTAAATAAGATTATTGAAGATTATTTAAGTTATGACTCATTGACTAATTTTGAGTTGCATTTGTCCCCCCTAATACTCATACTAATTTATAAGTGATATTGGGATATATCATAGTCACCAGCCTGGTGTATTGAGAAAAACCGAGACCTTGGTTGCGCAGTTTTGATGTTCTCTATAAATTTTATAGTAAATTTTACTAACTTTCCAGTCACATTCATATTTGATTGTACACACAGTACTGTAATATAACATTTTACAGTTAATTTTGCCTAATGTGTGCATTGACAGTATTGTAGAACATTAGATACAGATCATACAAAGGAAGGACTATTTTTCTCGAAAAATATATATATCGGAAACTACCTTTTATTACACTATACATCTTATGCTAAAACTTAAAGCAAATATTCTCTGGCTACCTTGTATGTTTTTGAGAGGAACATTCAATGATGATAATGAACAAGGCCCTGCACTCTGTGGTGACGATACACTTAATACACTTTCTTTAAGACATGCTAGCAACACTTTACCACATCCATTATTACTTTCACTAAAACTAGTTAGGCCATAAACGTTAGTTTGTGAGACAATAGGAAAAAAATGAATTTCTTCGAAGCAAATTTTGTTCTCATTTCTATCATCATCGTTCGCCATATTGGATTTTACTTCCCGAAACGTTGATTGGCTAGTCGCTGGACCAATAAATAAACCCTTTGCATAGACGTCTTATATATTGTTTAAAATCTAGGAGGACAACTGCTGGGGCCAGGGGATTTCTATAACGCGTGTTTAGCGTTGTTTTCGTGTCGTGATTCGTCAAATTTTAAAACTTAAGTTCGTTGAAATGTTCACAACTTCCTGTTTATTGACCATATTGGCCAATCAGAATGCTCATGAACAAGATATAGCATTCCGATTGGTTAATTAACAGGAAGTTTTGAACTTTTAAGGCACTTCTTCAAAGTTTTGAGGAAGTTTTGAGGATTAGTCAAATACTTTCGGAACACTTCTATTGCCGCAACAGTAATTTGGAAATGAGGAAACTTTCACGCATTTCAAGATCAAACTAATTAGAGTTGCCTGGCGTTAGTGTAGCAAAGCCAGAGTCAGAGATGTTATGTCTAGAGAGTGGATGGTGAATCAGAACAGCCGACATTTGCGAGACTGAAAGCTTGTTTCCAGTTTTGGACAAAACTGCCATATGTTCTGAAATTCGCGTGTGTATATGTCAGCGTGTTTGACCAACATACAATGCATCACAGCATTGACATTTCTTAAATGGAAAAAAAAGTCATAGAGTCTGCATGTAGGACGGAAAACGCATAGATGTACTTGTCTGCGGCAAATGTTTAGAACTTTTGTGCTTCGCTGTGATTGGTCAATTTTATGAATTCTGAAATCGACAAAGAAACATGAACGGCTAAGTGAACGTGTAACACTTGTGTCTATTAATTTATAACAATATTTTTCGACTCTACCACAATTAATACATGGTTTATTAAGCTTATCGGGGGAAAAGATCTTCAAAGTTACACCGATATCGATTTAAGCGAAATACGTACGTTATTTAATGCATAAAATGTCGATATTGAAGCAGCAATTTGTAATTCTTCGTAGCGCCACTGACATCAGTTAGCAAAATGAAGTTGTGTATTACACTACTTTTTTCATCTTAGACGTCGTTTTTATGTCTGAATTTCTATCCTATTCGGTGGATACCTTTTTGAAGACTATTGACTGTTAACTATATGGACTACAGTGGCTGGAGTTGAACAAAATAGGTACAAAACGAACAATGGGTGTATTGAGCATTTGCCACAGACCAGGATGTATGTAGGTAAGCAGATAAAAGCAATCTGTAAAGTTGTGTGCGTATTTGTAAACCATGTTGACCACTGTATGGAATGCAAAAGAAAAGAATCTTTTTAGAGTAGTTTTTTCTCGTAACAGTTATATTCAATCTCTCTTCTTGACAACTGCATTAGGACTTTTCTGGAAAATTTTTTTTGCCTAAACCACCTTCTGCTTTATTGGATGCTTAATAATAATATTTCCTCTGTGCCACTAAATCTGTTTTAATCACTAATCACAACCGAACTTGACCTGGTATCTTGATGTACAGGCGATATTCAGATTGACCAATATTTTCCATTATTAATACATTTAATTTTCCGGTCGAATACTCCGCTAGAATTAGAATAGCCATCAAAGTATCAAAACATTTGCTTTCCGCTTTATTTGAATCATTTCCCACTCTTTTCTAACATGCAGTTGTCATTTTGTCGGGAGTGTTTAAAAATCTTGAAAATAAAATTATTCTCTTAGTGATTCGTGAACAGCGACGCCAGAGCAATAGCCAGAATAGTGTAATAGGAATGTGTGAGCGCGCAAAGGACGCTGGGTAACGGAGAACACGAGGAGAAAAAGGATATATTGTTTAGATGTATTTTACGGCTTTGTAAAAGAATTTCAATCACTAAATAAAGTGCATAGTGCACAGTAATCAGCCCATTATATATGGTGGAGGATACGAGACAAAATGACAACAATCGAAGAACTAACAGGGCTAATAGCAGGACTTTCAAGTGTCGTAAAAAGGCTCACGACGAACATAGCAGAAATATCAACACAAATAGGTCGGATTACAAATGGGGAATTTTAGATAATGACACTCAAGCTACACCGAATCTCAAATTACCGACGTTACAGCTTCCAAAATTCAGACGAGACAAGCTAGCCCAGGATGATGTCAACGATTTCGTCGAACGTTTTAAAAAGCAAACCAAAACATGTTGAGATTTGGTTAGGTTTAAGAGATACATGTAAAATACTTTGTAATAACATATATAAATATTGTTTCCAACAAATTCGTCAGTCTATTATTACACTGGTGGCAGTATGGGATCTAACAAGACAGTATTACCGGAAAATAAGTTCTCAGGAGAAGGGGATATTCGTGAATTTTTACGCGACTTCGAAATTTTCGTGGTGGTGAACGAATGGTCTGACGAAGAAGGAGGTCAAAATTTGGCCGTGTTTTTGAAAGATGATGCCTGCTGATGCCATCATCAACAGGCAGAGACGGTGAGAAAGAGTTATAGAGAATTGTCACAAGCATTGAAAGAGAGATATGAGGAAGGTTTGGCGTTATTAAAGTATAAGAAAGAGTTCAATGCTAGATTAAGAAAGGACGGTGAGACATTACATTCGTATTTGTCCAACTTGAGGCTATCGTATGAAAGGGCGTATAGTCCACCCAAAGTAGAGCCATTACCAGCCGAAGCCAATGCAAATCAAAAAGAGGAGCATGCCAGACAAGAAGAAGCCTTAGTTTTCCACAATAAGAGGCGAGATATGAAGACATCTTGTGCCAATTTGTTAATGGTTAGGGAAGAGAACTAAGAGAAATTTTAATTCGTCAAGACGATTTGCTAAAAAAAACCAGACGAGACAGTTCTTACACAAATGTCAATCTTGGAGGAAGAGCAAGAAATTACCAAAAGAGTTTCTGCTGCACAAAGAAGTGCAAAAATCAAGTAATCGCATGGACAATACTGTGAACCCTAAGATGGAGGGAGATGTGCAATCCAGCTTGGAACATAAGCTAGATGAAATCCTGAAGAATCAACGCACCTTACAAGCTGCTGCAGTTAAAAAGAGAGGTAAGAGAATTGCTGGGAGGCAGAGACCAGGCCCAAAACCCTCAGATATATGTAGGGCATGTAATAGCTGAGGTCACTGGGCACGTAGCTGTCCTTTTTTAAACGAAGGAGGGGCTGGACACAGATCCCCGGTTCAACCCTGAAAAGTCAAGAAGGGGTCAGATATTCATATAGGAGCCCTATGTCGGAAACTAAGATCAACAATGTACAGACAAATAGAGCACAAAGGAATAGCTACCATGAAGAAGGAATTGTAAATGGGGTCAAGACAAGCTTCTTGATAGACACTGGAGCAGAAGTTAGTTTGATGAGTGCTACTGTCCCCAGTTTAGAAGTAAGGGAATCAACAATAGCTCCAGTTTCAATAACTAACTAACCAATTTCAATGCGAGGGGAAACGGGCGTGAACTTGAGTTTGGGGGCATTAGAAACTAACTGGAAGTTCTTGGTTGTGGACAACCTAAATGAGTCTGTAATGGAAGCAGAATTCATTGAGAACTCATTACACAAAATCATGCAGAATTCATTACACAAAATCATGGGGAATTGCAAATAACAAATTATGACTTTATGAGTTAGCAATACCACTTACAAGCACTAAAAATACAGTGCCTATTAAACAACTTTGACGCAGAACTCCATTCGGATATCAAGAAAAAGTCAAGACTGACATAAAAACAATGTTAAACGACGACATCATTGAGAAGTCTTCCTCTGAGTGGGCAAAACCGCTTGTTCTTGTGAGAAAACCTTCCGGAGATTTGAAAATTTGTGTAGATTATCGAAGACTGAATGAAGTCACAGCCGTAACAAGTTAACCTTTGCTTAATATAATTGAGACACTTGACAGAGGAAGATTGCAGAGGAAGACAAAGACAAAACAACATTTATTTCACTACATGGGCTTTATCAGTATTGCAGAATGCCGTTTGGACTCGCTGGTGCACCAGGGACATTCCAATATTCAGTAATAGAGGATATGTTGCAGGACACAGAGGACATAAAGGCATATTTGGGCGATGTAATTTGTTTTCACCCCACGTTTGAGGATCATTTGGTGGGAATAAGCAGACTGTTCCAAATGATCAGGAAGTCGAGGCTCAAACTATCAGGCAAAAAGTGTCAGTTTGCAACCAGATCAGTTAAGTTCTTAGGACACTTTATTGACGAATCAGGTGTTTGACCACTTCCAGAGAAGCTAGAAATTATTCGAAATTGGGAGGAGCCTACAAACGAAGCAGAACTGCGTCAGGGAGATGATTCGTTAAGGATTTTGCGAAAGTTGCGGTACCGTTACATAACCTCCTGAACAAGCCAGAATTTGTGTGGACACCGACGTGCCAAGGTCAAGTGTCAAGTGCTAAACCAGATCAAAAGATGTTTGAGATTGAAGCTATCGTCTGTGAAAACCACGGACAGTAAGGTCAAGCCTTGTAAAAAGGAACTGTTTCGTTGCTTCATAGGAAATGATGGCGTACTTCAGCGTAAGAGGAGTGGCGGAAATTTGCAAATCATTATTCCTCAAAAGCTGATCACAAAAGTCTTGCAGATGATGCATGATGACCAGGGACACTTTGGCTATTCCAAAACGTTACAGCGAGCACAAAAGAAGTATTTTTGGCCACAAATGTCTTCCCAAATTGACGAATAGTGCAAGAAATGCAAGGTCTGCCAACAAAGACAAAATCCAGTTCCAACAAACAGGGTGCCGTTGCAATCTATTATAACACTGTGGCCTGGAGAATTTGTTACGATGGATATTGTAGAATATCGACAAAGTGCACGTGGATATCGTTATTGTCTCCTAGTGATCGATCATTTTACGAAATGGGTAGAGCTGTTTCCTCTAAGAAATCAGAAAGCAGAGACTGTTGCAAAGAAGGTGTTTGAGGGATGGATTCCGCGCCAAGGCGCTCCGGAGCAACTTCACCACGATCAGGGAAAAACCTATCAACAAAAATGATTGAGGAAGTCTGCAATTTGGAATAAAAGTATGGAATACACGTACCACACCATGCCATCCCCAATCAGATGGGGCCTCGGAAAAAAGCATTCATACTGTAGATTTGAACTACATGTGCGCTGGTTCCAAATATTTATTCAAACAAAACCATATAAAACTATAACTTTTCTAAAAACATGCAAAACGTTCTTTGTACGTTTTTCGTCGCCATCTTGCCCGCCCCAGTCTCCCCGGAAATCCAGGGATACGTACCCTTGGCGACCACGCAACTACGCAAAAAATGTCAACAAATCCCCTGTCTTAACTAAAATCGCTCTCACATTTCTCCCTCCCGGAATCCTTAAGGATCCGTCTATATATGTTCGTCTAGTTTGTTGTCCCAAATTCCAAAGGAGCTATTCTTCCAATTGACCGACGATAAACTTTATCACTTTCCTTCACGTCAACCACACGAACCAAATCATCCTTGCCAGGATATACGTTTTCAATTGTCCCCAATTTCCAATTGCGTCTCGCCACGTCAGGATCAATTATTAAGACAACATCACCTTTCTTAACGTTCTCCTGTTGTTCATGCCATTTGGAGCGAGAACCAAGGGTCGTTAGGTATTCTCGCATCCAGCGTTACCATGTCTGCCGGATTAATTCTTGCACACGTCTCCATCGTTTCTTTGGGTTGAACTGAGTATAATCCACACTTTCCGGAGCCACATCTCCTCCCATTTTTCCGATGAGAAAGTGATTTGGGGTTAAAACCGGCTCGTCATTCGGGTCTCCACTCACGCGAGTCAACGGTCTGGAGTTGATCAAGCTTTCGACACCAATAATCGTAGTTTCCAACTCTTCGTCATTGACTTCTGCATTCCCTAGGATGGCTTTGATTGCACGTTTGGCTGCTTTAATCATTCGCTCGAAGACTCCCCCAAAATGCGGAGATGCTGGTGGGTTCCAGTGCCAATTGATGCCTTTATTGGACGTACGAGATTCTACTTTTGCTTTATCGATTTGATTCACAAGTTCCCGGAGTTCATTCTTCCCGCCAACGAAATTAGTTCCGTTGTCGCTAACCATGTCTCGTGGCCAACCCCTTCGTGCCGCCATTCGTGTAAGAGCTTGCAAGAAACCATCAGTTTCTAACGACCAAACCATCTCAAGATGGCAACAGTGAGTCTGTAAACAGAGGAAAAGGCACAGGTACCTTTTGATGCGTGTTCTCCCATGTCCTTGTTTAGTAAAGAAAGGCCCTGCAAAATCAACAGAACAGTTAGTAAATGGTTTCATGGTCAGTTCTAAACGTATCTTCGGCAACGGTGCCATCTGCTGACTGGAAGGTTTCCCTCTGAACCGCCTTTTGCATTCCGCGCACGTCTTTATAGTGCGTTTCACCAATTCCCTGCCGTTAACAACCATATAGCGCTTACGAAGATGATTCAAGGTGAAGTTAACGCCCAGTGTCCTTCGCGTTCATGGTGATACCTCACAATTAGTTGGGTTACGGGATGTCGTTTCGGTAAGATGATAGGATATTTTACATTGTCGGTCAACTCTACAGAGTACCGAAGTCGTGTGTTACAACGCATCAGTCCGTCTTTCAGGATTGGGGTAAGATTCAATATAGAACTCTGCTTGGGTAATGGTTTTCCATTCGTCAAGGCTTCGAATTCATTTCGATAAGCGTCGATCTGCGCCTCTTTAATTATATCCTCTTCGACTTGTTTTAACTCTTTTGAGGTCAACTGTCCGAATACTCGATCGTCCTTTGACTTTTGACAGTTCTTGATGAACCGGTGAACCCACCCTCTGACGCGGACAAGTGACTTTCCAAATTCTAATCTTGTGGTTGAATGATTCCGATACCACTTCAAGAACCGGGTCGGGTTGAGTCGCCATTCTTCCCTTTTCTCTTCATCGTCTTCCTTGGTTCCCATAAAAGACGTCGCGTTGTTTCTGCTCTCGGGTTTTACTTCATCAAACGCTTCCGGTGCTGGAGTTTCAAATTTCGTTTCCGGCCACTGTTCGCCAGGTCCTTGCAAGAATTTCGGTCCCTTCCACCAACAATCGTTGTTCTTCAGCTCGGCGACCGTCAAACCTCGAGTTTCCGTAGTCAGCAGGATTAGACGCCGTAGGTACATGCCGCCACTGTTCAGGGTTAGACTTTTGATGGATCTCGCCGACGCGATGTGCAACAAATGGTTTGTAGTTCCGGCTTTGCCCTCGAATCCAATGTCCCACAGTCATGCTATCGATCCAGAAGGTCACTTTTCGAAGCTCGATCTCTAACGCTTTGCACACTTGATGGCTCAAACGCAGGCTGATGACCGCACTCATCAATTCAAGGCGTGGTATGCTGATAGCTTTCAACGGCGCCAACCTTGTCTTCGCTGTTACCAATCGGGAACTGAATGAACCATCCAGATACTCATATCGGGCGTAAACAGCGGCTGAGTAAGTCTTCTCTGAAGCGTCGGAGAAGGAGTGAATTTCCATGTTCGTCACCATAGAAGCAGTTTTCAAACAACGAGGGATCTTGGTCTCGGGCAACATAACTAATTCTCCAAACCACTGTCTCCAAGCCTCCTGAAGTTCGTTAGTAAGCGGTTCATCCCAATCCAATGCTAGAACCCAGGCTTGTTGCAGCAACAGCTTAGCTCGAACAACAAATGGTGCCAAGAACCCCATTGGGTCAAAAATGGTCGCTGTGCTCCGAAGCACATTTCTCTTGGTGTACTGGAACTGGTCGGAAGGTGGAGTGTAATGGAAGAGAAATTGATCATCGTTAGCCGTCCATGATACCCCCAATGTCTTGGTCATAGGTAGCTCATTCTTCTCTAAATTAATCTCGGATGCTCGGTCGCAGTCTGGAATGTCCTCCAATACTTCCCAGCAATTGGAAATCCACTTTCGAACGTGAAAGTTTGCTTTGTCACCAAGGTCTGTCAGTTGCTGACGCATATCTTTCGCTGTCGATATGTTCTCAACCGATGGCATCAGGTCATCCATATAACAATTCTTTTTCACGGCTGCCGCAGCCAATGGGTATTCTTCTCTGTGATCTTCTGCATGTTGTTGCCAGGTGTACTGGGCGCAGAACGGGCAGTAACATCCACCAAATATAAAACGGAGGAATTCATAGACTTCAGGTTCTTTACTTGAATCCAGGTTTCACCATAGAAATCGATGCAACGGTCGGTCCTCAGGACGTAGCACTAGCTGATGGTACATTTGACTAATGTCCCCTGCTAAGGCGATAGGTTCCTTTCGAAATTTAATTAAGATGTCGGTAATATCGCTCTGTAGTTTCGGTCCAGGCAGCGCTTCGGTATTAAGGCTTTTTCCCTCACACGTTGCTGATCCGTCGAACACGATTCTGACTTTGGTTGTTTCCTTTTCTGGACGTACCACTGGAAAATGCGGAAGCAGCCACTCACATTCAGGTTTTGATTCATCAGGAGGTATTTTACGGATGTATTTCTTCTCCAAATACTCGTTGATTACGCGTTGATAGGCAGCTGCTACTTCAGGATCTTTGGCTAACTTTCTTTCGGTCGATATCAGCCGTCTCTTTGCCAACTCCGCATTGTTTGGTAGACTAGGTCTCTGTTTCTTCCAAGGAACTGCCACTTCGTAATATCCATCATTCAACTTCACAGACTCGCTGACTTTTTTCCATGCTAGTTTTTCGTTGGGTGACATCTCGGCCGCTCTTGAGTTAATAGGGGTGATACCGATACTTTCTAAGTCCCAAAACCGCTTCAGCATATCAGTCAAACTGTGGTCTTCATCCCCTTGATTTCCGACTGTTACCCACGCTTGATTAGCTCTATAGGTGTGATGGAATGCGGTATGATGTTGCGCCATTCGTGTTGTCGCTTCCACTTTGCCAACTGCCGTCCACCCAAGTGGACAAAGTCTAGCTGAAGGCTGATCAGATTGCCCTGGTATCTCTTTCATGGAGTACATCAGCTCGTGGTGATCCGCCCCTAGTAGAATGTCTATCGATCGTCCTGGGGCTAATTTGGGGAAGTGGATCTTTGACAAATGTTCCCAGTTGTGTTTCAGTTTTATCCAGTTTACTGGCTTCATCCTTCCACAAATCTTTTTTGAAGTCTGAGCCGTTATCTCTGTGTCCACTCGGCCATCCATACTCTCGAGGCCAATCTGGAAGGTTGACGACATAAAACTAACTGTCTCGTCATTTGCAACTTTAACTTCGATCTTTGTCTTCGAACCTTGCAATCCAAGGGCTTCTACCACATCTTCGTTAACATAGGTAGTGTCACTGCCCTCATCTAACAGGCAATTCACGTGAATCTTCTTCTCACCATTCTTTAAGATCACTGGAACTGTCCTCAGTGCAATGAACTTCGTCTCCTGCCCTTGTGTTGCTCCGTAGGACATTGATTGTCGATCCCCCTCCGTATTGACACCACTCCCGTTGTCCTTCTTCTTATCCTCGTCCTTGCTACCTTCTTCTTTTATCTCCGTCCTGGGCACGGCAGATTTTTCACGATGCAATAGATAATGGTGATTCTCCTTGCAACCCCCGATGTTGCAGCTTTTACTTCTTCTACATTCATTTCCTAAATGGTCATCACCCAAACATCGATAGCACAATCCAAATTTCTTGGCCAGACGCCATTTCTCATCTGCCGACTTCACTTTAAAGGTTAAACACCTCCAAATTGGATGAATGTCACCGCAAACTGCACACTTCTTATTTCTCTTATCGCCCCACTCAACCTTACTGCCGTGGTATGACCGTCCTCCTCTTGCGTCATGTCCGTTGAACTTATCTTGACGAACTCTCGGAAATCCGTGTTTGATTTCAGCCGCTTGGACTTGATATTCTGCTTCCTGAGCAATCCAGTGGTTGAGAGTTTCCATGGATTCGGGTCGTTGGTGATCTCGTAGCCAGCGATAATATTGTGACAGCAGTCGCTCTGGTATTTTTTCTAGAATGATCGTATACAATGTCCCAGCTTCTAGGTCCGTTTGACGACCGTTCTCTTTCAAACATATAACGGCGCGTTCCAAAACGTCTGCGAATGCCTCAAGATCTTTGGCACTTCCTTCTTGTAATGGTTTAAGCTTTTTTAGTTCCTCTAAATGGCTTTGAATCTGTCGCCGACTTCCGCCGTATTTTTGCGCTAACCGAGCCCTTACAGCATCATAAGCTTCCTTGGAATAACCCAAACCTTTGATGGTTTCAGCCGCTTCCCCCCTCAAACATGATTCCAACCGGAGCATCTTGAATTGTGGCGTTAATGGGGCTTGGTCTACGCAACTTGTAAAGGCTGCATCCCACTGCTGGTATTTCATTTTATCACCAGCAAACACAGGGATTCGGATTTTTTCTAAGTGATGTGTTCCATCCCGGGAAATGGTTCTATCCGATGGGGTGGCATGAAATCCTGTTGTGGTGGTACATGAATTCGATACGGTAGGGATGGTGGGATAATTCAGTGAATTTACATGCGAATTTGATGGAGGGTTCCCAGCTGCCAAAGGGGAAATGGATGTGGGATGTAAGTCCAAAGAATTTACGCTCGGCAAGTTTGCATGCAAATCTGGTGGGGTATTAGATGAATCTGATGAAGGGGTTTCCTGAATCCAGCGGGGTGCCTAAATCTGGTTGGATAGAATCACCACCTAGATTTCCCAGTACTACACTACTTTCTACTATATTTGCGATTTCACTGTTCAATGGACTGCCGCTGTCATCCTCAGGAGCATTTCCAGAGATGATTTCGTGTAATTCGTTATTGGATGGACTAACCTGTTCGCTATTCTCCCCGTCCTTTTCCAGAACCTTATGAGCTGCTTGTTTTTCTTTTGTACTTCCTGCTTCGACTGATACTAATCCACTATGGATACTGTTCCCAAATGCCTGTTTCTTCGCAAGTGATGCTAAAAGCTGCCTAGCTACAACAATTTCACCTTCTACCTGTTGCTCTATTTTTTCTGCTTCGTCTGTTGTCTTCGTTGCATTGACATTATCATCCATTTTTCGAAATGCTGTCTCAAGTTCACCCATAATATCCAATACAACTTGTTGCTGTTCGTCGATTCGCTGTAGTAACTCATAAAGTTGACTTCGATTGTGTTCAATTCCTTCTGGTATTGCAAGTAACCCAACCAGCTGCGTAAGCAAACGTGTGAGTAACGATTTCGCTTTTCTTTTTCCTTTTTTTATATCCGAAATAACAAGTTTCAAGTCCACTTGGTTGTCTTTCGTGTTTTGTATTTCCGTTGTAATTTCATCCTCTTTGTCGCCCATATTTGTATCGCAATAAACTTCCTTGTGTGGCGAAAAAATACTAAATGTACATACGAATTTTCCCCATGTAATGTAGAGCCAATATCCTTGCTTGTCGAAAAATGCGCCTTTAGCGACGAGTTCGAATATCAAATTGTTTTCGATAAAGTCATAAAATATAACTCTGTCTATATTCTTGTTTACAAATCCAATATAATTCCGTCTAAGATATACCCAAATATCCTCTATGTCGTTAAACAATCCGATACAATTCCGTCAACAATATGCCCCAACTATCCTTTATTTCGTTTACGAGTCCGATATAAATTCCGTCAAAGATATGCCCAAATATCCCTCACTTCGTTAACACGTACGATAGAAATTCCGTCAAAGCTATGCCCAAATATCCTTTATTTCGTTTGCAGATCCGGCTCGAAGGACCAAAATGTAGATTCGAACTGCATGTGCGCTGGTTCCAAATATTTACAGTGTTGCCAGATGAAATCTCAAAATATTCATGTATGCTCACGTCAAAAGTTCACAAAAAGTTCATGTCCCTAAATTTTAAGATCGGAACTCGTCGGAATTTATCGGAGATCGTCTGAAAATGTTGGAACTTATCAACATGTCTAAAAATCCTTCACAGACTATGCTTAAATGCGAAATAAATTGCGAAAGAATTCTTTTTTAAAGTTGTATTTAAAAAACAGGAGTGTCATTAGGCTATATTTTTATGCAAGCAAACCATTATCGTCGCTACTATTGCTTTCCGACCAATCCGACATTTTGATTTTTTAAAACAGAGCGAACGGCACAAAAAAAGGCGGGAAATATAATTTAACATAAATAATACAAATTGTGTTCTATACTTCTATTATGGCACCTATTGTTTCTTACAGCCACTGCAAGACATATTTCTAAACATATTATGGGTTTTTTAGTTGGATCATTGAACATTTTCATCTTGAAAAAATGAAAATATCAAAGTTTATGGAATTGTTCATGATATTTTAAAAAGTTCACAAAAAGTTCACAAATTTTAAATGTTCAAAAAAAGTTCATGTGGAGGGTAAAAAGTTCACAAATCTGTGAACTTTGTTCTCGATCTGGCAACACTGAATATTTATTCAAACAAAACCATATAAAACTATAACTTTTCTAAAAACATGCAAAACGTTCTTTGTACGTTTTTCGTCGCCATCTTGCCCGCCCCAGTCTCCCCGGAAATCCAGGGATACGTACCCTTGGTGACCACGCAACTACGCAAAAAATGTCAACAAATCCCCTGTCTTAACTAAAATCGCTCTCACACATACAGTAAACAACATACTGGCGAAAGTGGTGGCTGAGGACCAGAGAAATTGGGTCTTGTATGTATCTTCATCTTGTTTCGCCTACAACACTGCGGTACATAGCAGCACAGGATATTCACCAAGTTATTTCGAGTTGGGAGAGAACTTCGGTTTGCCAAATGATCTGGTCGATTCAAACAAAGAGGAAAAACATGACGTCTCACATACAGAATATGCCCAGCAGTTAAAGACTAGGCTGACAAAAGCGTTCAAAACAGCAAAGGATGTTCTACACACCGCCCACAAAACTTAGAAACACTTTCACGCGATCGTTGGGCAAGAGCAAATGTTTTTAAGGAAGGAGACCTGGTGTTGTTGCTCGATAGGAAAACCCGGAGGGGAAGATGCGTAAGGCCGTGAACCGGACCCTGGAGAACTATAAAACGACTGGGAGAAGTGATATACCAAACTCAAGTACGAAGGGAGTGAAAGAGTTGGTATCAAGAGGCGAGTTGTCGATCACAACCAAATAAAACGGTTTCACGAAACAAACAACCGTAAAATGATGAATGATGACGTTGACGAGAATGACAACGGGTCGACAGAGAAAGACGCCGCATCGATTGTAGTTGTTGATAGCCCCGGAGTTGCCTGTCCAGAAGATGGAGAATCACAGGAGAACAACAACGTCAAAGAAGAGCAACCACAGCAAATTGAGGACATGTACAACCAAATAAACGAAAGGCGGCCACAACGTGAACGAAGACCACCTGACTGGTTTGTTGACTATCAACTTTGTAATAACACAACTATAATAAATATGGTTTCCAACAAATTTGTCGGTCTGTTATTACACTATTTGTCGCTCTAGCGAGGGATTTTCTGAAAAATCAGCAGCTGAACAATATAGACTCTGTGCAACACGGTTTCGATAGGAATTGGCCAAACCCAAACACGACAAATGTCGTCGACGGTTATTTCGATTCCGTAGACGGTCGGACACCTCTGAGACGGTCGAGCACCTCATTGATCTCGTTCCCAGACTGCTCTGGCTCATTTAGACGAAGTTGTGTTATAAGCCTATGTGTCTGATAAGCCTCATTTTAAGCCTATGTGTCTGATAAAACTAATAGATTTTTCTTTTTAAAATTTTAAATAATCCAATCCCTGACCCAAACCCTAAACCTAATCCTTACAAAAATCGTATAGCTAACAACGAGCTTGCTGGAAACCGTCGAAACAATTTGAATTTATAATACAACTTCGTCTAAATGAGCCAGAGCAGTCTGGAAACGAGATCAATGAGGTGCTCGACCATCTCAGAGGTGTCCGACCGTCTACGGAATCGAAATAACCGTCGACGACATTTGTCGTGTTTGGGTTTGGCCAATTCCTATCGAAACCGTGTTGCACAGAGTCTATATTGTTCAGCTGCTGATTTTTCAGAAAATCCCTCGCTAGAGCGACAAATAGTGTAAAAACAGACCGACAAATTTGTTGGAAACCATATTTATTATAATTGTGTTATTACAAAGTTGATAGTCAACAAACCAGTCAGGTGGTCTTCGTTCACGTTGTGGCCGCCTTTCGTTTATTTGGTTGTACATGTCCTCAATTTGCTGTGGTTGCTCTTCTTTGACGTTGTTGTTCTCCTGTGATTCTCCATCTTCTGGACAGGCAACTCCGGGGCTATCAACAACTACAATCGATGCGGCGTCTTTCTCTGTCGACCCGTTGTCATTCTCGTCAACGTCATCATTCATCATTTTACGGTTGTTTGTTTCGTGAAAACGTTTTATTTGGTTGTGATCGACAACTCGCCTCTTGATACCTACTCTTTCACTCCCTTCGTACTTGATTTGGTATATCACTTCTCCCAGTCGTTTTATAGTTCTCCAGGGTCTGGTTCACGGCCTTATGCAAGAAAGATACACGATTTGTGTGGACCTAACATCATGCTGAAGAGTATGAGACATTAAAATCACACATTACTGGTCCAAACGTGATGCTATATCATCCCAACTGGTATCCCTCCTACGAAGTGCACACTGACGCCAGCCAACGTGGCTGTGGTGCAATGCTAGCGCAATGGAAAGGTGATAAATTGCGTTCAATTCGCTTTGCCTCTCGAGCCTTTACCACGTCAGAATCACGATGGATCACCACGCTGCAGGAGCTTTACGCTGTTAATTAAGTGGGCATTAGAACAATTTGGGCCGCCGCACAAATGAAATACCTGATCATGCAAATCTTCAATGGCTATCTTCGATTGCCCCACAAAAGTCAAAGCTCGCTCAGTGGTGCCTCTCGATGGCTGAGTTTGACTTGAATGTTGTACCAACGTTCCAAGTCGCGAGCCTGTGTCTGATTCCCTACAACCGAAACCGCCGCCAATCGCCCCTCAAAACAATATCATACCTTTTCTACTAATATCTACGTCTGTTTTTGTTCCCAATCACACCAGTACTCGTGTACAGGACAGATTGAACCCATACCTATGCTATCTGTAAGCTATATGCCATTTCTCAGCGTTGAACACACTCGAGGTCATGACCCTGAACGTCAAACCAGATTCACACATCGTTCCCTCTGATAACGAACAGCTCAGAACTTCGCATTCAGCAAATTTGAACATTTCAGCAAAGATTAATCATGATCAAGCAAAATTCGCAGAGCTAGAACTATTAGCGTGGATTACTAATAGGATACCTGGAAACTGCAGATTCATCTTTTGCACATATAGCACCACCAAAACATAAAAATTCGGTTATCAAACAGCCAAGAGAACAGCTCTTGTGGAGGACGCTTTAATGTATAGTGACGAGTTTATGCCAAACCCAAATCAACTTCAATATATGGTTCCGAGTGACATAAACCTTCGTCTTCATTTACTCCGCGCGAGCCTCTCACGATTCCTTGTACGCTATGCCCCGGGGTCGTGATGCCACATTCAAAGCATTATCTGTACATTTCTACTGGAATAACATGTCTAGACACGTCCGGAATTGAATCCGCTTCAAGTCCAAAACGCCAAATCACGGGCCAAAGCAAGTTCGTATTTATCAACGACCTTTTCACACACTTGGTGTTGACTACGTTGTTGAACTTCCAGTGCGTACAAATAGCAACAAGTGGATAATCAATGCTGTTTGTCCGTACTCGAACTTTCTTCGTGCAATACCAGTTGCTGTTAAACATGCTAGTACAGCTGCACGTGCTCTTCAAGACGATGTGTCCCTACAATACACATTTCCTGCTGTTCTTCAAAATGATCAAGGAGGTGAATAGACAAATGCACTCTTGCATTACCTAACGAAAATTTTTTCCATAGAACATGTTCTCACGACCCACTACCGTCCATGCCTTAATGGTTAAATTCTGCCATTGGAATATACTGCGAGAAATACCAGTTGGAAAGAATTTCTACAGCCAGCTGTTTTTTCTTGCTACACCTCACCAATTCCCGGTATAGAAAACGTTAACCCATTCCTCCATGTTTTCAGAAGCCATACTCCATGCCCAAAAACTTTTAGACTGGAACTACCACCTGTATTTTAAGCACAAAATGTATATGCTCAACAATTTGTGCCGCGTATTCAAGAAGCCCATAAACATTTTAACATTGTAAAATCACAACTACACGGTTCGGCAACACGGTTTATTCGAAATCCGTACATGGTTGTACGTCACGTTTATAATTGAGAAGACCTCTTAGAAATTCGTCATGAACAGAAACCTGATGATTTTCAAGTTGTGAATATTGAGAAAATTCTAGTTGTGCCCGATGGAATTCTTAATGTAGAGACAGACATTCGAGAACCTGAGTAACAAAATAGTGAATCAAATAGCATCTCCAAAAACGATATTCCACAACCACAACAGATTCAATAGACTCGAAATATGAAATATTTGGTTCCAGGTTTTTACAACGCCCTGCATGAAGGACATTTGAATTTCGAAAAGGACAAAATTGTTACGGTTGGACAATTACCCCTTCGCAGGCTTTTCGGGCAACAGAGAATAATTCAAAGGCGTGAAATTTGAGGTTTGGGGAAGTCTAATCGCGATTGCACTTCCGTCCGAGATAAGTTAGACAATGCGCCGACTGCATCTAAGACCTATAATGCAGGTACGGTTAATATTTTCAATTGTTAATTATGTTACTGGAATTCCTTGAAGTAGTCAATTAACAGCAGTGCATGATCGTTGAATAGAGAAGCATTTTGTACATGTGTTCGTATCATTCTATGAGAATGTTTTCTGGGTGCTATAAATATTACGTATATCATGTCACCGATATCATGTAGAAATGCTAAAAACAGCAATCATCGCTTTGCATTGTGCATATGCAATTTGTTCTATATATTAATTCTTAATCAGGCTCCAAAAAAACTGAACATAAATTTATAATATAGACATATTAATTGCTCGACTAGTTCGACAAGTGTCTAAAGTGTAACACAGCAGTGTATAGACTGTATAGTGAATATAAATAGAAGAATTTGGAAATTGAATTGGCTTAGCATATAGCTATGTTGCTACTGATTGTTGAAATTTTAACAAAATGTGTGTTTTGTGGGTGGGGTGTGAACGTTACAAAGTGACCTATTTTCAGGGTTGTCATTATTATCTACATTTGTGTTGGAAACTTCATGTTAGGATAGGTAATTAGGTTTAAAGACACATGGGAGTGCCGAACGTGCGAGTGAGATGTATACGTGTTACACGAAATAAATTGCTGATTTTTAGTGAGTTGTGAGTTAGTTTAGGAAACGTTACCAACAAGACAATGTTTTTGACACATTTGTTTATGGAATATAAGCACACAAAAATCAGTGAATGACCTTGAGATCTCGCTGAGTAATTTAAATCTCTGTCAAATTAAGAGTAACTTTTAAAGTCAACATGTAGCTAGAGCGTAATGTTTGGACACGAATGAAATAAAAAGGCTGCGACGAAAGCGCTCGAAAAAGCCGCTGCTAAGCCTAGACAGGTAAAGCAAACGTCGCTCTTTGATGTACAACGTGAAGCAGAACCGTCAATTAGTACAGATAGTGAGACAGCAGCCACAGCATTCGTCGAAAAAGGATCCCAGGAACAGAGGAATGATATTGTACACATACAAATACCATGGGGAAAAATGCCGGCGAATTTACTATAGTGGATAAGGAAAAAAGAGAAAGAAGTGGACGATATTTTTCAAACGTGGATGGTTTGAAAAATATGGCTGGTTGATTTACAATATAGAGAAACGAACAAGGCGTTTTGAAAAACTTCTGCTACATACAATAATGACGAAGCCCTTAAAGGAGCGTTTATGAACCCTGAAGCTGGTTTTCGAAACTGGAAAAAAGCGATGGAGAAGTTTAAAGAACACGAGGAAAGTTATACCCATAAAATCGCCAGTGCAAAAGTGGAGCAGCAGTCCATCATTTCTGTACGTTACATGAGTGACAAAGGCCTGAAATTATTTCTGGACGAAAAGCATTACGTAACCGTGCACGATGTCCTGTTGGAAGAAGAGCAAATGCATGTTCTAAACTTCTAAACTAACTTCTTAAAGCATTTTACTCCATTTTATCTGACGAATCGTCAGACGTGTCAGAAAAGGAACAGTTGTCCTTCTCTGTACGAATTTGAAATGAAAACTATGACGTTTTAGAACACTTTGTTGGCATATAAGAATGTTCTCAGGGGCTCTTATCTGATGCATTACTTCATTATATGAAAGATGTTCTGCTGAGGTGCGGCATGAAAGGTGAACGAATGGCTGTGATGAGTTTCGATGGGGCTACATCAATGAAAGCATTCGAAAAATTGCTCAAACCAAGCAAACGTCATCTTTATCATTGTTTTGCTCACTGCAAAGAGCTGATTGTAAAAGATGCCTGCATGGTCGTCCAACTTGTTGTTTTCATCACTCAATTTATGCCAGTCCTTAAGCGCCATTATCGGTGCTTATCCAAAACTTTTTTCGAAGAAATACAAAATGATTTTAAGAATGAGATGCATAGCCAAACGACCGCCTAGAACATTTTACTACTACAGAGCCTCTCTGCTACAAGGTGGACAACAAGGGTAAAAGCCTGATGTCTTGTTTCAGGAGACAGCTGAAGATCGTGGTACTTTTTAAATGCTACTATTTAAGGATCCTTCCGTCACTAATGATACCAAAGCGAGAATTCTTGGCATTTTCGAGCGGTAGTTTTCATCCTGAATGTTGTTTTCAGTTTAAATGTCACAAGAAAGTTTGCTGCTTTGCTAGAGAAACTTTCCAAAGAGTTTCAAACAGTCGAAATCACGTTTCATGCTTTCCCATAAGGCATTTAAACCGACGTCTGGAAGAGATGCGAAGTGAAGAAGTGTTTGAGCATATATTTGGTGAAGCTAACAAAGTTTATGGAGAGCAAATGTGAAGGTCGACAAAAAAGCTTCCAAGGTGATTGAACGATGGAGCAATGATGCAGACAGAAAGAAGCAAGTGATACCACTGCTTACAATTCGATACTGTTTGATAAGGTAATTTAATTAAAATATTTTACAGTTTCAAATTCTTGTGTTATGTCGAGAATAAAAAACTTTCTGTAAACTGCTACAAATGAAAGAAACTTCTCGAAACTGAAATACAATTCATTTATTTTAACTTATATCATAATTAGTAAATAAACTAACATACGACTCTGCATGTATTTCTCCAATTTTGTAAGCGAAGGACGGAATTTGTACGGCATGTTTGGCAAACGTTTGTAATATGTTTGAAATGCAATCCTACATAATAATACCTTATACAGTTAATTTAATTTGTACTTTGCTTTGAATATACAACATTATAAGTATTTCACTTTAATATATAACCTGTCAATTTAGTGACGTAGACATTAAATATCGACACTGTTAGAAAACAGATGACGCTTTTTCAAAGTAGCTCAATTCTTTCCACCTGGCGGGTTGTCACAGTAGCGCATATTTAACCAGTCCGACACTTAATACCTGTTATAGATTTTTCAGGGTTTTATGGGACTGTTTTCAACTGGGATAAAAATTTTAAAGAAATGAATAACAATAACATAAATAAAATTGGCATGGTAGGACTAAATTGTGGGGCTAGGCATACTACACATTTTTCGACGACTCTGAAGTTAGATTAGATTGTATATATATGTTGTTCCTGTACTTTGCTCCCTCACCAGTTTGAAGTTCTTGACTTCCTTGTATTATATTCATTTGTGCAATTTTCTTTCGTAAAAATATATTATTTGGTTCGCTGGCTTACTTTAGTTCCACTTAGTTACAGCTGAGAGCTCAAACACAAAAAGAAAAAAAATATTTGCTAGTAGATTAATTACCCTATGCACTAGATGACCTGCGTGGCTGTAACGATGCGAGATGACTCATTAAAGTGCATATGTCATAATCACCATTTTTTTTTCAAGAATTTACCGTGACGAGACGATTCAAATGAAATATACCATTCTTCGAACAGATAAATACTTCCAGAGATATTTGGGCTCAAAGTTGAGCTTTTGAAATCATGGCCGGGAGAAAAGAGGCTGGGTGGAATTAGCTCTGTGACGTCATACCGGGAACACGTTTCAATACCGCATATAAAAACAATAAAAAAATATAGTCATGTTCGAGGCGAAAAATAGCCAAAAATAATTACTTTTGGGGGATATTTGTTTGTATATGAACTTGTACATTCAAGGCGACTGAGAACCCATCATTGTATCTTGGAAACTGAGGAAAATAGCTCAAATTGAGAGATTTGAGTCAAATGCAACGTTAGCATTAGTTAGGCGTCATGTGTCACATAACGCGTCTGTTTGCAAAGGAATTCTTCGCTTTGAAGCTGTAAAAGCACATTGGACAAGGTGATATACAAGCATGAATACATAGAACACGAGGATATTAAATCGCTAGCTGAGTAGGCGCATGAAAAAGTTAAATGGCGCAATAGTCAGGGAGGCAGAGGTACAAAAATACATGTCTACTTACCATATCGAGGGACAATTTCATTTTGCTCTTAAATTGTTTGTTACATGCCTAATATAACAATTCTGAATGTTGTTTGGCCCAATTTTTCTTGTGGGCTCCAGCCGATACGTTTTTTCTTAAATTTTCTATAAAACTATATTATTGTCAAAAAAGGCGAAATTTCGGACTTATTTCTAGGAAAAACCACTTACGTTATCAAAAAGGTAGTAAAAAACTACATATAACACATTATTATGGTTACTTTTATTTTCCATATTTTTGTTGAGTTATGAGCGTTCGAAAACTTATTTTCAGACTAGTGCCCTGGAAATTAGCGTCATTTTAGGACATTTCCCGTTTTGAAGCAGCAATAACTCGAAAACAGCTTGAAAAACCAGGGTGTCCGTAATGATGTCTTATATGTTGTTTTTTATAAGCTTTCTGATGATACAAGTCATTTTTCAAATGAATGAACTTGAAAGTTTGCTATTTTTGACCACATAATAGTTTTATAAAAAAACTGAAGAAAAACGAGTTGATCGAAGCCCACAAGATAAATTGGGCCAAACAACATTCAGAATTGTTATATTAGGCATGTAACGGACAATTTAAGAGCAAAATGGATTTGTCCCTCGAGAAGGTAGGTAAAATGACCTCTGCCTCCCTGACTACAAGTATCATAGCAATGTTGACTGTGCTTATGTTAATGACCACGAATATTTGGGATATATACTTCTGCGAATCGTGTAAACGTTGTCTGGTAAAATATTCATTTCTCACAAGCTTTTGACTGGCATGGGCATGCAGTCTGAAGCTTTCGATGGGTAAATTAAATTCGAATGCTTGCAACAATGAATCTTTATGTGTTTTATACATTGGATATATTATTTATAACTGCATCTCTCTCTATATATAGCAAATTTTGAGAGTAGAGTAAATGTCAGCATTTAGATGAGCTTTTTATTTTCCTGTATCACATGCATCATTGTGCAGCTGCTTAATCTAACTGTAGTGTTTCTCAATATTTTTTACCTATAAGGTTTCGGTTTATTACTATATTCGTAAATAAGGTGGTTGTAGAAGCCTAATATGGCCCCACAGTATACTTTCCTACAATCTCTTTCTGTACCTCACTCAATCATAATAATAAAGTGTTACATACATAAAAATAACAAGTACTCAGTATCCAATTGAAATGTGGCAATTTGATAAAGCTTTGCGTCTAGGTTTATATGAGCAAGATGATGTGTGTACAAATACTGCAAACAACATAAGAAGTCTTTGCAGTAACTACATCAACGAAGAAAACACGAGTGCTTGCGACTTTTTCACGCGCCTACTCAGCTAGCGATTTAATATCCTTGTGTTCTATGTATTCATGCCTGTATATCCCCTTGTCCGGTGCTTTTACAGCTTCAAGGCGAAGAATTCCTTTGTAAACAGACGCGTTATGCGACACATGACGCCTGACTCAATGCCAACGTTGCATTTGACTCAATTTCTAAATTTGAGCTATTTCCTTCAGTTTCCAAGATACAATGATGAGTTTTCAGTCGCCTTGAAAGTGCAAGTTCATATTAGTTATTTTTGGCTATTTTTTGCTTCGCATATGACAATATTTTTGTACTGTTTTTATATGCAGTTCGAAAAATGATATATTTCATTTGAATCGTCTCGTCACGGTAAATTTTTTTAAAAAAAATGGTGATTATGACATATGCACTTTAAAATTATTATCGTGACTTACGCTACGTATAATAGGCGAACAGTTTAATTATTTCAGGTTGCGCATAATGTTTTCACATGAAACCTAAAGGAGGTCATTTTTCAATCGCTAGATATGACGATTGAAAGAATAACTACCTTCAAACTTTTTGCTTAGATAATTTAATGCCATAGATAATATCAATACTATATGATATTGTATATGTTTCTATAATTGACGCATATTAAAATTTTATGAAAATAGACTAGAATAAAAAATAACACGCAGTACTGTAACCTAACTAATCGGGTTTATCACTTTACACTGCTTTATTTCGTCTTCACGCTTTAGCTCGATTTTCGCCATATGTATAATATACAACCATACATACATAAGTCTGTTTGTTTGAATTAATTCTTTTGTTGTAATTACCGAAATAAACTTTTTCATTATAAATTATTATGGCATGCAAATACTGCTAATTTGGTAGTTTTATTAATTACAACGAGGTAACGCACGTAAGTTATTACCTGCTTTGAATTCAATATCACACAAACTGAGAACGTGTCGTATTACAAGCAACTGTAAGGTTATAACAGATCACTGATTATCTTTTGCGTTAATTTAAAATCAGTCACAATTGAGGTTTTGATTAAGGTAAGAATTTAAAAATACATAAAACTTCAAAGTTAAACCTCATCAGATCATGTATACTAGACTACAGTATATGCAAAGTAATTATAATATAACTATATGATCGGCTTTAAGACATTCAAACACCATGATTGAATGTATAATTGCATGGATCGTCTATTTTCTCATTCTCCTTCATATACTCAGCATTTTACTGGGTCGGCAATAAAAGGTTCCCTCTCTTAGTGTTGCTATGTAGGAGCCATCTTATTTCAATAACGTTTGTCACAGGTATTATATTGTTTAGCTTAATTTTTGATACATGCCTTAAACATCTCGAAAATACTACCGGAGATATAAAAGTTTAAAAAGGTAGCATTTTTGGTAAAAGGCAATTTAAATATTATATTAATTTATATTAGGTTAAAATGGCAAAATACTCTTGGAACTGTGTTATTGTTATCTTTAAAAGATAGATAAATAGATAGATAGGGACTGATCGATTGAGGGGGGGGGGCGCAGCTAGGGGAGCATGTGGAGGGAGATGAACATGGGGTGAACATGGGCGATAAAGCAAGGGGTGTCTTCATAATATATGCATGAAGTCAGTCAAAGCGCACTTGAGCTGAGGTCGGGTGAAAAAGTCATTATGCCACAATACACTGAGCGTCGCTTTATCATCCCTCTTCGAGTATCATTCGGGCTCTCGTTAATTTTTGTAAGCTTGTTTGACATTTTCAAATGGCTGCTGCTTGTTTATTTACAACTTGTAGTTCACAACACTCGAGATTATAAATAACACTAGAGGAGGCATCTTTTTCACTGAAAACAAAAGGGAACGCGTTTTTTGGAGGGCAAATTCAAGTCCCAGATGCAGAGCCAGGCGCTTATTGGCTGAGCTGATGCTTCCTTAGCAACCACCTTAGCAACAGTAGAAATCTGTATGAATTTTTTTCCTCATCGTTGTTGAGGTCGTTTTGCCGGTTTTGTGGGCAAAAAAGTACTTTTTCAATTGTTTTTATCATTTTAGACAATCTGAAATGATATTTTCAATATTTTTACGAGGAAAAATATTTCAAAAACCCGAAAAACTCGTCTAAAATGACTTTTTTGTCTGGGACATCGTGAATGAGTGAACATCCGGGACTTGAATTTGCCCCCCCAATCGCTGCGCTCCCAAATTTTACCCTCGATAATCTTTAATGTTATTTATAATCTCTATGGTTCACAACTTAGCCACGCCATAGTTAATTTCCGCTGTTTCGCAGGTTAATGTTTAAAATATCTACCGTTTGTGTTCGCTTGTAGCTCATCGTCGCTTCGTAACGTTTGTTTATCTGCAATTTATAGTTTATTATTCGTGGCTATACTTTGCTTATAGCAACTTATTTCTCGCTACTATATATTTGTATTTTTTTGTTTATCTTTATTTCTGACTACTTAATTTCTCTTTGTATAAAGTACAGTAGAATACGGGTCTCTAATTAATTTCTCGCTTGTTCTAATTTAGTACAGATGTCAGTGCGTCTCTAACCGGTGTAGCAGGAACTATGGACCCTTTAAAATGCCCCAGGCCATATTTCGTCGGAAACTTCTCTCCTCTGGGGCCATAAATTAATCCAGAATAAACATCAATCGGCGAAACAGCAAGAAATTAACTAAGTTGTGGTTAAGCTGTGAACTACAAATTATAAACAAACAGAAGCCATTCGAAAATGTCAAACAAGCTTACAAAAATCAACGACTGCCTGAATGATAATCGAAGAGGGATGATCAAGCGACGCTCATTCTATTGTGGCATAATGACTTTTTCACACGAGCTGAGCTCAAGTTCGCCTTGACTGACTCATGCATATATTATGAAGACACCCCTTGCTTTATCCTATGTTTACTCTGCGCGCCTTGCGCCCTCCTTGCGCCCCCACCCTCCCTCCACATGTGCTCCATAGCTCTACGCTCCTACGCTGCGCCCCCTCAAAAAGGAGGTCGATCGGTACCTATATTACTACTTATGTTTTTGATAATATAAATTCATAAAACAGTTGTACTAATTATAATTACAGAATATGAACATTCAGGGTTGCAGATGTTTTAACTGTTGCGAAGCGCAATTTTGTTTACGAATCTTTTTACTGAATGAGGTCGAATTTTTTTCATGAGCGTAATTAATTTATGCAATAAAAGTTGTAAAAACGTTCAATTCCAGCCATGCATCTGTTCATTCATTCACTGTGTATTTGTTATGTATTTTGACTCTAATATACCGCTGTGCTTTAAGCAGTTTTCCACCTGTATTAACGCGTATTCGTAATTGCAAACTGAGAGTGGCTATGAATATGTATATCAAGCTCATGCTATTTGATATATCAATCTTGTATTTTATAATTTTCAGCAACTTAACTGCCAGGTTATATTTTTGTACATCATCTACACAATGCATCATTGTTTCATATACATATATGAGTATCTATACCAAGCCCATGTCAGATATAGTTATTTATCAATCTTTTATTTTGTAATTTTCTGCAGCAACTTAACTGTCACTTTGTATTTTTGTACATCATCTCTACAATGCATCACTGTTTATCAGTTGTTGATTCGAAACATTATTGAAAGTTTATTTCAGTTTAGGGTTCTGTAATGGCTAATCGGAGGTCAGCGAAATGTATGTTTCTCTTCTTGATTTTGCAGAACGTCGCCGTTTTTCAAGGTTTGTGCACTTTTGTTGTAGTCGTGTGCCACGTAAGCTCCGCTTTCGCGAGAACATCAATTACGTACTGTATAGCGGTCTGTTTTATGTGTCAATATATATGGCGCCATTGCCATCATAATTATAAGTAACTGAATTTATTGCTTCGTGACTCATGAGCACATACGTCCGAGTACTAAGCACATCTTCCTCTTCAAAACTAAAGTTTATAAAGTTTATAAAGTAATTATAAAAAATTCCAATAGAACTCGACAAGGTTGTCTTTGACTCATGAAATACAATCTTATACATTTAAGTATTATTCAGTATTTAATTTTGTATTACTTGGCAGTCCTATTGTAACTTGCTATTGAAGCTTATTTGGTTCCATTCTCTGTTTTTTTTCAATGGCGTCTAGCCATAGCTTGTTCAGTCATTGTATATCAATAATATATGGCACTTTCTCTTCCGTGTCGATTGACTTTTAGATTTTCTCAATTTCGTTCTGTTGGTCTCGTCTGGTCATGATCTTACACCGGAGCAAGCTCGATCTTATGCTTATGAGCATTTACAGACTAAATTTCATTTTATACGCTACGACTAGAGGCTGACTCATGGAGGAAGGTGGTTTTCTTTCAGACTGGTGGCAAATTTGGCGCGTATTTCATTTGTGTTACAACTTCTCGCAATTGTTTTCCACGGCCTGGCGTAGTTTTGCTGGAATGCATCACTACGCACTGATAACCTTGTATGGATAACTCGATCATCTCGGAAGATGAAATAGAGCCCGATCATTCTTTAGTCTGGGAAACTATTGCTGACCAACCGATGAGGAAGACTTCCTTTAGGTGCTGCATGAATTCATTAGCTGCTGTACCTGTTCTGATACCTGACAGTCGCTCACCTGAAATTGAAAAGTGTTGAGACACGCCATGTAATCTTTCTGCTACTTTATGGATTATTCTCAAGGTGTATGTTTTCTCGTCTGCTTCCAGATACGATCCAGAATATTAAGCCAGATACTTTACAAAACCATTTAACTTTTGGACTTCATCCACGGATGTGGGGAAGTTTCTACGATGGCCTTCATGCCGTTTCTGTCGAGGACACATGTCCTATGAATATACATGAATTCTTGTTTCTCCAATTTGAGCATCGTCTTTGTCAGGGTTTAAAGGAGATCTCCATACCCTATTACTCCGCGTATAAGCGCTGCGCGTATATGTCAATCGGATGTGATTTTGAAAAAATATCGGAGAAAACACTGACGGTTTGTAGGCGCTTCTGGGTACGAAAATTAGTGTACCCTTTTAATTGTGCAAAATATCAATGGCAATATCCATAACAAAAACGAAATATTAATATAAACATCGTGTAACAATACAACTTCAAAAGTCTGTAATAAATTTAAAAACGAACATGTTTTTAAACATGTTCATTTTTAATTTTATTACAGACTTTTGACGTTGTATTGTTACTCCATGTTTTTATTAATATTTCGTTTTTGTTATCAATATATATTGCCAGTCAAGTCAATCTCTTCTTCATAGTCAAGTTCGTCATTAAGTTCATCGTTAAGTTCATCTCGATTTTGCTCCTTTTCTGCCTATTGCTCATCACCTTGCTCGTCATTGTGCTCGTCCCCATCAAAAACGTTTTCGCCTTCAGCCATTCTCATTCCTTCAAGAGAGGCATTCACTTCGTCGATCATCTCAGCAGGTACCTCTCTACTCTCGACTGTTGCGTGTAGTTTTGAAGGAAGTGTACTTGTATCGCCGTCCGAGCCGATGTATCCACACTGACGGAGGCCTCGTACAATCAGGTCATCTGTTGCTACCTTTCTCCAAACATCAAAGGCCCACTCTGTCACCATAGTGCAGGATGCTCTGCGACGATTTCCTGCTTCTGTGTATTCGTGTTCGCCCAAGACAATCCATTCTTGCCGTTTCTTCATAGTTATGACAAGAGCAATAGAGATCTGGAATGATTTACGTGTAGTCTGTAGAGATAAAACGTATTGCATTGAAAGGCGCTTTTAAATCTGCTCTTCGTAGACAGATAGCGTGGTTTATTTAAATTAATCTTGTATCGTAATTTTGTATAGCATTGTAATTTTATAAACTAGATATTTATATACGTTTATATAATTTAATATACTATAACGTAGACCTCGTGTAAACTAGCATTTAGCTACCTGGGGATCTATATTAATTACAAGTAACAAATTCTCCTTCAATCCATCTTTAGACGGTTTCCCCCTTTTGATCCCAACACAGCCATATTGTCAACAAAAATATTTTGTTTATACGTATACTTCAATATTTGGCAAGAGCAAGGAAGCCCTTTAACAGTATAATTATATGCATTCATAAACTTATGAGAATATATTCTTTTGTTTTCTATGGTTTTTAATTTTCCCGTAATAACCTTCTGCGCGCATTCTAAAAGCAGGCGGTGTTATTTGATATTTCCGGGGGAAATACAGGGTTAAAAGTGATTATGAAAAATAATAACCCGTTTCCGGGTTATTATGAAAAATAATAACCGGTTTCTGGGTTATTACGAAAAATAATAACCGGTTACTGGGTTAATAGGGAAAATATTAACCTCTGAAAACTTTACGTTCAAAAGCAGTTTAGCATAACAAAACTCATTCAACCTATATTTCAACTCTTTCAAATCTTAACAATTACCTACGTATTGTATGCATCTTCAAATGCAAACAGTATCCATGCAGTATTTTGATATAGTTATACGTACAGATTATAGAACAAGCCAAGCCCTGCACTGAGCTAGCAGGATATTTGCTTCCATCTCTATTTTTAACTTAAAAAACAAAAAGTGATATCCAATCATTGAGCTGGCTCGGCGACACATAATGTAGAGTGTAGAGGGATCGGAAAGCAGCAAGTAGACTTTGTGTCATAGTCGCTCTATTTGAACAGCAGGCTTCAAAGACTCTTTAACGCCCATTCGCCTTTGTAACCAGTCGCTAAAAGAACAGACGGTGTAATTCGTTTATACAATCTCAGTATCGTCTAACAAACGATGCAATTTGTCCTCTTTAATTTTAACATCGTCGCCTGTTTAAACATCACTTTCTGCTATTTCTGCATGTATATATATATAAAGTTCTTCGTCACTGTCGTCGATGACCTGCTGCACACAATTAGGACATTATATTTAGGATTTACGCGACCCAACTTTGCATCAACGCCAATTTTACATAAATTCATGATGGCTCTTGACAATTGCAACTAAATAATTAATTTTCCTTTACAAGTACAATACAACAGTATCTCAAAAAAGGGCAAACCATGCATTGAAAGTAAACCTATTCAATAGTTCCCAAGTTCATAAAAGATTAATGCCTAAACAATATTATAATATAGCATTTGTGAATCCTGAACGCTGATTGATTAAGAGCCGTGTTTACATAACTCAATGTAAATCCGCATCCTTCGGGCTTTTGACATTAATATACTATAAAACAAATATAAACATTTTTTTCCGTATTGATATACAGTTATATCGACACTCGTGGAAGTCGGGAAAATTCGAAATTGCATGAAAACACTCCGCCCTGTTTCCATACAATTTCTCGTTTTCCCCAATTCCACTCGTGTTGTACTGTATATCAACACGGAAAATGTTTTCTATTAGTTAAACGAAACGCACTGTACATGTAGAATTGAATTCTTGATTAGAAAACCTCCGAAAAACAAAAGAATATGGTCTCCCGAGCATATAAAAAAGTTCAAAGCCACGGGATCGGGTTTTATTCAACTATAAAGACCTCGCACTTCGCGCTTGGTCTACACAGTTGAATAAAAGCTTCTCCCTATATAGGCTTTTAACCTACATTTAAACGATTGCCTCAGATTGATTTGATGCCGTCTATAAAATCCGCAAAGTTTAAATGGCATGGCTCGGGCCATATGAAATTTGTTTCGAAAGTTTTATTAGAAAAATGAGAAATTTGGAGTCCAGTACTAAACGAATACTTGTCTGTGAACGGAACCTGAAAATTCTTTTAACAAAAATGCAGTCAAGGTTCTAAACGACGAGGATGTTGTTGGCCACATTCCAAAACAACTTGCAAAAACTTGTAATTATATTCTTTTGGCTGGAGGAAGAATCAGAGGTAAAGTTACAGGACAATAGGACATCGCCAAAATAAGAGAAATAACGGTCTAGAAATACCATGCCCATTTCGGGTTAAGGCACCAAAGTCGAAGGCGATTCATGCTGAATGTATAATAAAGGAATACCTTAAGCAAATGAAAAAAGACAATAAATTAATGCCAGATACCGCTACCTATATTAAAACGATTAGTAATAGACAATATATATATAGCAACGTGATAATTTAAAATATAAAAAATATTTGTATTAAAATAGTATTCCTTTTATGTCTGTCTTTTTTTGGTCCGCTGCAAAACATGATGTTTATGATAAAGGAGATGGAACAATGTCTGGAGAGATGCCGGTTAACAGGCACGAGTTTCCAACCAACCCCTGGTCTACTAGCTCCAAACTGTCGTCCATCGATGATTCCGAACCCGCGGCAATTGCAACCGCTGATGAACATCTCTTACCCTCATTAAGAATTAACAACAAGGCAAATCTATCTAACTCTTGTTTGATTCCTATTAGATTAACTTCCCGACCTAGTCAGAATGATCATGACAGAAGGAGAACGGTTCAATTACAACATAGAAACCTAATCAGGATCCCCCTTGAAAAAAAATACCCCCTCCAGAAACGTACCTTCTACCAAAAAACGATTTTTGCCAAATTTCATGTTAGCAAATACAAGATCCTTAGTTAGAAAAAGAGACGAGCTTGCGAACATAGTTAAAGCGTATAATCTCAGTTTAGTCTTTATTACTGAAACATGGCTTTGCGACAAAATTCCTAATGAGGCAATTCAACTTCCTGGAATGACAGTCATAAGAAAAGAAGAACAATTAGTGAAGGTGGTGGTGTGGCAATATACATCTCAAACAACATTTCTGCCAGAATTTACTCTCAATTTTTCTCAATCAACTTTTAAATGTCTTTGGGTCATCTTAAGGCCAATATGGCTCCTTAGATCTATCTCTCGATTAGCTGTTGCGCTAGTATATCTACCTCCGTCAGTGACGTCAGAAGATATCGAATAATTTTATGATTATTTCTACAACTGTTGTGATACATTGATTTCCGAAAGTCCAAATACATCATTTATTGTTGTAAGAAATTTTAACCCTACAAGAAATGGTTTTCACCCCAAAGCGATAACTAGACATAGCAAGCTTAAACAGATTATTATAGTACCTACAGAGGCTAAAATATTCTTGACTTGGTGTTTACGGATATATCCGCTATGTTTGAGTCCCCACAAATTCTGGCTCCGGCTGGGTCATCTGACCATGCAACTGTCTTAGTTGAGTCTAAGGTTCATGCCCCTAAGAAGAAGGCGATAAGGAAAGTTATCGTCAGATCGCTTAAAAAGTCATCTCTGCAAGCCTTTCATGACTACAGTGCGAACCATGGTATTAGTTTTATAAGATATTTATGCCGCAGGTATTCAAAATGAGCATTTAATTTGCTATTCATTAAAACTTACGAACATCAACACAAACTTGTGAGAAGATCCTGGCGATGTTGATATTTGATGTTTGTCACATGAAAAAATATGGCGCTAATCCATATTTGAGGTGGACTACGTTATTAGTTTTAAAAATATGATAACACGATAGGACGTCGTTTTTGATTTAACTGGAAGAACGATATAGATGTGGTAGAACGATAATTTAGATCCGTGTTATTAGCAACCAGCATGTCTTCATATGTGCCTAAATGTGCAAAAGAGACCTTTGATCCCTATTTCCGCTGTTACCAGCAGAACTCATTTACTTTGCCACTTTTTTGTTGACTCCTTAGCCCCGCCGGTCACATACCATCATTGAATATGACCCATGCATGTATTTTCCAAGCTTTATCATGCAGATTTCGTCTGCCCATCAAAAGGACAAACTTCTGTTGCGCTCTCAAGCGATTTTTTTGCCTCAATCCAGTTCCAAATGTTTATTCCACGACACCAGTGGAGGTACTTTTCGAATTATTACCTTACCAGGAATCCATCATTGCTAGTTTTGAAGATATATGGCAAAGCGAACTTTCTCAAAATGTTGATAGACGTTGATAATGATAATTTATGAACAGTTCTCCTTCAAACGCCTAACACCTCCCATTCTTATCCATTTTAGAAATCCAGAATCCCTCTTTTCCACCGTTCCACGTAATCTTCGAAAAATCCTTCAACTATGACACCAAGTTCGTTTATTTTCGAACTAAAACATTCTCTTGTTGTTACCTATGCTATTTCAGTTGGTTATAGAATATCGTTTCCACGTCCAATTAAGTTAAAAACGACGTCCTATCGTGTTATCACATTTTTAAAACTAATAGCGTGGTCCACCTCAAATATGGAACAGCGCCATATTTTTTCAGTCATGTGACTAACATCAAATATCAACATCGTAGAGATCTTGTCACAGCATTGTTATGACGTTCGTAAGTTTTAATGAATAACACTGCTCGTTTTGAATAAGTACGGCATAAATATCTTATAAAACCAATACCATGGTTCGCACTGTAGATAGTGTTGTCCAGTTCACGAAAGATAAAGCTCCTAAGGCCCCTACTTCCCCTACTTCCGCCATGGACGACAATGTCAGAACTAATATCAGAAAAAATAAATATTATAGAGGGCATGAACTTCACCCCTCCCCCCCCCCCCCTCCTCCGACAGGAGAATGCGTCAAGAAAACTGTATATTTTGCATGGATTTTATAGCGCACAGTTTACAGACATATTTGTATTTAACCCCACACGACTGTTTGTCCCGAAGAGCTTGACATGCTCTGTTTCTCCTTATAATCACACAGTTGTAGAAGACAGACATAGACAAACATAGCGTCGTGGTTGATTTCAACTTCTTAAAACAATCGATTCCAAAAGACAAATGATAAAGAATACGAATATATGATAAGGTGCCCCCCACTCCCATTTATCGCTGTTTCACGGTCCTTGACATCAGCAATGTTTACCCCGGTGTTTCAAAATTACGCGACCGACACAAGAATGGCTAGACTGGCATGTCAGTTTTATGTTACAGGATTAAACATGACGAAGCTCAAATTGCTCACAAAGTTTTAAATTTTGTTGTTCAATATCATTGTGTATGCTTTGTTTACTTTAGAAGGAAATCTTTAGTGATAGTTATTGAAAAAGTGCCATTCAATCGGGAAATTCCATATTTCAGGATAACCACGATAATTTAAACGGAATAATTTTATCGTTTAAACATCAATTTGGGGAACAATTTTAACGTTGAAACTTTACTTTTTATCAGGTCATTACCTTGACTGTAACTTTACGAATGATTTGTGCAGTTGGAAAAATACAAAAAAACTTTTCTGGACCGTTTTTACATCAAACGTAAAACTTGCGGGAAACATAACTACAGGAAAGCAAGGTATTGTACAGAAATATTTAAGTTTTCAGTTCATTAATTCCTTTGATTATCTATGGTTCAATGATCGGAGCAACACAGTTGATTCACATGATAAAATTTTGTCATCATCCACTAGTGCGTTCGGGCTTTCAAGCTTAAGCTCCCACCCCACCCTGTAACCAGTTTGTTTTTGAATGTTTTTCATAATCCGCCCTAAGAAAGACTAAAGTATCTTTTGAAATCCAAACTATTCCCGGCTATTTGTCTGACAGCTTATGGGAAATAATAATATTGATTACTTTGAATGGCCCAGGACCAAGCTGAACACAATAAACCATAAAACCAATTGTTTCAGCCAGAAAAAATTACGTGCCTTAAGCAAAACAGTCAGCAAAGCAGTTCTTTCTATTTACATGTACAGTTATTTAAAGAAATTAGCAATATCAAGCGCCTTGACCTTCGACGTGGGCTACATTCAAAGTTCCAACCATAAGTGATTTCAACAGCATCCATTTTTCAGGGGCACTCTGGAACGATTATACTGCCAGGCCATCTAAATTCTAACAATAGTTGAATTCAACAGTAGCGTTTGCTTTTTGTGGGACACCGTATATATATATATATATATATATATATATATATATATATATATATATATATATATATATATATATATATATATATATATATATATATATATATATATATATATATATATATATATATATAAATATATATATATATATATATATATATATATATATATATATAAATATATATATATATATATATATATATATATATATATATAAATATATATATATATATATATATATATATATATATATATATATATATAAATATATATATATATATATATATATATAATATATATATATATATATATATATATATATATATATATATACATATATATATATATATATATATATATATATATATATATATATATATATATATATATATATATATATATATATATATATATATACATGTATATATATATATACATGTATATATATATATACATATAACAATAATTTGTGTTGGGTTATAAAAACCAATTATAAAGTGCTCAATGGATTTCCAGATAAGACACAAAGACTTAGCAAGTTGTGTAAGGCATATTCATTACTATTTAGTTTCGTACTACACTTGGTATAGCACTCTTCAGACAAATAGCCTATGTTATATGATCTATAGAGTAACGAACTTTTAAATTATGTACAAACGGTTGAACGGTTATTATCTTTACATATCAATTTACACCTCAAGTGGGATATTCGCAATTAAGGTAGTCATTCCCCTTTAAAATGTAATTTTTGAAAAAAAAATCAAATTTTTAAAATTTATATATTTAGGTACTTTAAGTATTATACTTTAAGATAACATGGCTTGTTTTGTTGAAAAAATGCATATTTGTGAGAAAATAGGTGTTTAAGAAGCCCTATTTAAAAAATTTCCCCATAGCAACGCCATAGCAACGCGTTTTCCTTCCAAATTTGCTTGATTATTTCACTGACAAAGCGTATTTTTTTGAATTAAACTTTTGATGTATGTTATTTAAAGCTATGCCAGTAGATCTCTTTGTGATTGGTTCATTTTCGTAGGCATAGCAACGCGCTGACTTCTCAAACTCGAGGTCGATTTGTGGCGAGCTGTGTAAAAAATTGTGTCAGAAAATTGCTGTTTTTTTCGCGTTTATAAGTTGAAATATTGTTGTTACAGTGTAGAATTACATTCCTAAGGTTGTTCTGAGTGTAATTCAGAGTGAATAGATGGGGAACTCGAAAAATAGAGCAAGAAAAAAGAAGAAGATACCACCGTCAAGGAAGAAGAATATAATCCAAGATGGCGGCCCAAGCTACAAAGATCGTGGACCTTCTGCGAAAAAAATCAGCCAGAATACAGAATTGCTTCGTGGTATGACGGAAAACATTGATAGTACTGTAAAAGAAGGAACTATTTTAATGGACTTATCCATACTATGCAATGTATTTGACAATGTTTTGAAGTGCCCTGATTGTGGATGTGATATAAAGTCACATGCTGACATGAAAAAGAAATGTGGATATTCCAATTACCTCGTGTTACAATGTGAAAGTATGGAGTGTGATTGGGAGTATTCTTTTAATACTTCAAAGAAACAAGGTCATTCTTATGAAATGAATGTAAGAACAGTCTTAGCTTTCAGGGAAATTGGCAAAGGGCATAATGCCATGACTACCTTCAACAAGGTCATGAACATGCCTCCTCCACTAACCCGTCGTGTCTTCACAAAGATCCAAAATGAAAAGGTTTTGCCTGCTGTAAAGAAGTTGGCTTCTGATAGTATGATCAACAATGCCTATCAAGTCAGAGATGAAATAGCAAATGATGATGGTGAATGTGGAGTGTCGATCGACGGTACTTGGCAGAAGCGAGGATATTCGTCCCATAATGGGATTGTTACTGTGATCTCCTTGGATACGAAGAAATGCCTGGATGTGGAAGTGTTGTCAGACAAGTGCCAAGAATGCCAAAAGTGGGGGGAAAAGATTAATGACCCAGGCTACAATGCATGGAAAGCATCCCATGAATGCAAGATCAATCATGAAGGAAGCGCTGGCAGTATGGAGACAACTGGTGCCGTTCGGATTTTTAAAAGGTCGGTGGCTACGAGAGGGCTGAAATATATGGACATGCTTGGAGATGGGGACTCCTCAACCTATAACAGTATTGTTGAAAGCCAGCCATATGGAGAGGATTCTATTCCAAACAAATTAGAGTGTATCGGCCATGTTCAAAAAAGGGTTGGAAGTCGTCTACGCAAACTGAAGAGTTCGAACAAAGGAGTGAAATTGGCTGATGGGAAAGGTTTGGCTGGTAAAGGTAGGCTGACTGACAGTAAAATTGATGTGTTGCAAAACTATTATGGCTTGGCAATCAGGGAAAACCTTGATGATGTTGGTAAAATGGCCAAGTCCATAGAAGCGTCTCTTTACCATGTTGCATCAACTGCCGAGAATCCACAGCATCATCTCTGCCCAGAAGGAAAGGACAGTTGGTGTGGATATAAGAGAGACAAGGAAGAATATAAACATAAAAATGGAATACCAAGCTGTATTGTTGATATGATCAAGCCAGTATACAAAGACCTTAGCAAATCTGAACTGCTAAGTAAATGTACTCATGGCTTGACACAAAATGTTAACGAGTGTCTGAACAGGCTCATCTGGGACAGATGCCCTAAGTCTACTTATGTTGAGCAAGAAACTGTGGCTCTTGCCACCTACCTGGCTATTCTTAAGTTTAATGATGGTGACATTTCCTTCTTGAAGTTATTTCAGGACCTTGATGTAACTCCTGGTATTTTCACTGGTAAAGCCTCGGAGGAATGTGACAACTCGAGGATAAAACTGTCGGCAAAAAAGAGCTCAGAACAAGTGAAGAAGAGAAGAAAGATACTGAGGCACCAAAGAAAACACTATATAGACACTACAGAAGACCAAGAAGGTGTTACCTATGAAGCAGGTGCTTTCTAGAGACTATATAAACCAGAACAAAACATTAAAGTACTATTTTCTCAATTTCACAGTTTTCTCATTTCAGTTAATCTTTGTGACAGCATATCTTTCTGAATATTTAGTGTAAAAGGTTGAAACTTGGTATGTTTATGGCTTTTAACATTATCTAGTAACTGACCATTTTTAATTTTTCATATTTTTCATTAGTAATGTATAAATGAGGTTTAATTACCTAATTAGCTGTAAAAAATCCCTGTTTTTTCCTAATGTGCAGATTTTTTACCAAATTTTTTGCAAAAATGTTTTAAAGTGAAAATAAAGATGGTCAGTTACTAGATCATGTTATAAGCTTTCAAAATATATGTCATTTATGTTCTTCTGATTAACGGTGTGTGTGGTATCATGTTTCATGCGACGCCATTTTTTGGCTAATTAGCGGGCGGCCATATTGGATAATTAGTGTAATTAATGAGTAACCTGAAAATTTTTTTTAGATTTTGATTTTTATCACTGTGCCCCTTAAAAAAATGTTTTTGCTGAGTCTGTACCTTGTAAAATAAAAAAAAATGCTTTAAAGGGGAATGACCACCTTAAGACCTAATAAAGTTCTTTAGTAGAAATTTACTAGCATGTCTGCATGTAGAGACAAGTTCGTTTCGTCGGTTAAGTGTAGCCATGTCCGGTTTACAGATAATGAAACATTTCTCCCATAGACATAAGTTGCATCTTTTAGATATATTACTGTACGATTTCGCTCGCTTAAGGATTCTCCATCTGATTGAATACTCAATACCCCTTTGCTTCAGATCCCAGATGTGTTTACTTAGTTCTGTGCAGTTCTGCTTTAGAATGCTGCGAAATGATGTTTTATGATTGGCGTATCGTAATTTGAATTTGTTTTTTGTTAGTCCTACGTATGTTTCGGGAGGTCGCTTATCAGATGTGGTCACTGTGGCTTGGTACACAATAGATTCGGTCAGGCAATTCTTGGGGATCTGGCATTCAGAAGGTTTCCGGCAGTTGCAATTGTTTACTTGAGTTTTTTTTACTGGTTTAGGTGTTAGTGTAGATTTGTTGTGGCCGTCTATGTTTTGTTTGATGTTGCTCATACAACTGTAGCTGATTTTTACAGTGTTCCGGTTGAATATTTTATGTAAAATGTGTCCTACCGGGAATTCTTCGTCTAGGATCTTTAGGAAGGTCATGCCGATGTTTGTAGCGACGTTTTGACTAAATGGCGGGTTATACCAAGTGATGTTGCGTTTACGACTGCGCGAATTGGTTTTGTTTTGGCTAGTCGGAGGTTGGAATTTTAATTGGTGTTGGTATCCACTCTTTGATAGGGCTTCTTGGTACACTCTAAAAAAAGGTGTGTTAATTTAACACACCTTTTTGTCCAAATTTTAACACACCTTAAGGTGGGTTTTAAAACACGCCTTAAGGTGTGTTTAACACACCCTAAGTTGGGTTTTACAACACACCTTAAGGTGTGTTTAACACACGTTAAGGTGTGTTAAACACACCTTTAGGTGTGTTACAAAACGCACCTTAAGGTGTGTTTTCTGCCTGTCCAAATTTTAACACACCTTAAGGTGGGTTTTGTATAAAGGTGTGTTTTCTAGCACACCTTGGTGCGTTTTCTAACACACCTCGGTGTGTTTTCTAGCACACCATGGTGCGTTTTTTAACACACCTCGGTGTGTTTTCTAGCACACCATGGTGCGTTTTCAAACACACCTTGGTGGGTTTTGTTACACACCTAGAAAGCGCTTTATATCACACCTTCGCAGAAGGTGTGTAATATAACACACCTTTTGAAAAGCACATGATTCAGTTTTACCTGAAGAAAACACACTATATATAGTTATATGAGTACAGATACATGAACTTGTTGAGAATGTATTATCCTTTAACTGGTAAATTCATAAATGACACTTTTTATTTCTATTGTATCAGACTAATAACACAAGTTACAGAATATACACAGCACATGCAGTTAGGAAATATATAATAATCACTCAGTCATCAACCTCAATAAGCATTCTCACTGCAGTTCAAAACAATTTCATAAAAAATAAACAGCACCACAATCATACGGTGAGGGTAGGACTTGGCAAAGACATATAATACTAAGATCATATCTATCAGAGTACTGACAAGGCCAGTTTTCATACAGTTAGATGCATCTGAGTTAATTAGTTAAAACAGCCAAGGAATAAATGGTCCACAAAGTAAATTTTTTTGTTGTTGTTGCTCTAAATAGTTGTTTTTGGCTGTTTTAACCAACAAATTTATGAATAATTCAACCAATTAGTTTTCTGGTTGTGTCACAGACATGTATATCAACAATTTAATGGTTTTGGGTACAGTTGGTATGTTTATTACATATATCAATAGGTAATCACTACATAATTACTAATTAGCGCAGAGTTCAAAATTCTTATTGTCACACCAGAGTTGTCACACATTTTCAAATAACATTTTCGAATGCTGTTAAACTGCTTACTGGAGTTACTGGTCTGGAATCCCATATCTTCCAAGGCTGAATCATGGATCAAAATATCTTGCATCTAATTGTTGAAGCCTTGCAGCGTTTGATTCAACTCTTTTAAACGAAGCCTTGCATCATTTGCTTTGACTTCGCATGCAAGTTTACCCAAAGCTGTTTCCAGGCAGTTATATGCATGCAATCCAAATTTTGTAGGTCTATAATAAGATACGTCATATATTAAGATAAGTATTATATCTGACATAACAAGGTATAACTTAGGCATTCAATGCAATAATACTATACATGAGGTTATCATAAATCACCCTTCTATGCAAAATATTCTATTATTTGATTTGACAAAAAAACAATGCATTAAAGAAGTATCAGCACTCTTCCTAGTACATTTATCAGAAATGAATAATAAAATAGCAAAGTTTATAATTTTACATTTAATTCAACAGATTTACAAGTAGCACTTTTTCATTGATGAATTGAATTGTTTGGTGTCAAGCAAATTGACATTATAAAATCAAGTACTGTATAATGTAAGACACTAAGTATGGAAAAAACATTATGGCACAAAGGTTTATTGTTCAACACAAGATGCTCTGCCTCAGAAAGAGCAGTGAGGCTAATTCATGGTTAATTAGGGCAAATTGATATGTAATTTTAGACATTTGCACCTTCCCCCCTAAAACTGATTTAATTTCCTTTACCAACATTTCAATGTCACACAATATTTTATCATTATTATGAATTAAACACTATTTCTTTCCTCCCAGTTATACAGCAAGTTTGATTAGAGGGGCAGGAAGTCTTTATTCGAATGACACAAATCTAAGCATTATGGTGTCAAACATGTTCAGTGTTAAGGATTCTTCAGTATCGGTAATAGGATGTTGACAGTAGGCCAATTAGTATCTTTGACTTTACACATCACAGTGCTTACAAGCATTTATGCTTGTAATAATAGGTGATATAAGGTTAAGGATGTAATTCTAATATTTTGTTGAGAAGCATTCCAATAGTTGGCCACATTAAAGCCAAGTCATCATTGCAACCAAAATATTTTACTGCCATTCAAAACTATAAACCCAGAGTAGACTTTTACATGACTATAAATGTAGTTTCAACTGGATAGCCAAAAACTTTTTTACTGGAGCATATTAATGCAGCATAACAAATCTTACAATGAAACAGTTTGAGCACCAATGAAATTGTTTGAACTATGAAAGCTTTAAGTACTTATATTTTTGTAAGTAAATAAATGTTAAAAACTCAGCAATGTAGAAAGTAGTTAAAGGCCACTAAATTTCCCAGCTTAGATGATCAGTCAGCCATTGAGTCTGGCTTTAAGCCTTTATGACCACATCATAACATGACCCATCAGGCAATCAAGGCAAGAGACACTATTAAAACCTTGCCAGTCCAAAAAAAAACAGGTTAACAGAATCGAACTAAATGCTATGCATCAAGGAAAATAAAGTAAATGAATTTAAATCTATTTATTTCCAAATACTATCGCGCGAAATTCAAATTTTAAATGCAACACGATTCTATTAAAATTATAAACGATGGAAGGAATTCAAGGAAGTAAATATTACACGTCAAATTTGCTTTATCCATACAAAAATCAAAACAATGTGCTTACCTGACTTTTACACCTTCCTTTGTGATGTATTGGGAGTTATTTCTTTGACAATATTGGCTAAAATACTGTTTCTTTTGCTATAAACAACGTGCAAATATATGGAGTCCAAGTGTGAAGATTCCCGGTGAGCTTTGCGCGCGTAGTACTACCACTGATCTCTAGAAACAACTGGATAAAAACCTACTTGCCCGCGGAACGAAAAATGAAATAGTTTACATTTTTATCGGGTAAGGAAAAAATAAATACATAACATTCTTATCTAACTGCTACTGGACAACCGGGCGGCATAGATCTGATGTGTTGTGAGAGTTTTAATCATATTTTGGCTAATATTTTTAACACATCAAGATTTGAATATCTAAGACTAAGCTCGATATTCTGAGTCGCCATTTTAGGACGGATAAACTGAAGTTAACACCATGTTAATATGATGATGACAAATTATATATCATTTATATTTACCATACGAAATTCTTCATACTTTTGCTTCGTAACATACCAAAAACAAGGTGTGCTTTCTAACACACCTAGCTGTGTTTCTCAAACTTGTGCATGGTGTGTTCCAAAACACACCATGGTGTGTTTTCATCGAAAAGGTGTGTTTCCTAACACAGCTTGTATTTTTCAAAGGTGTGTAATAAAAGGTGTGTAAAAATAGGGTGTGTTTTTGTACACATCTTGGTGCGTTTTCTTACACATATTGATGTGTTTTCCAGCACACCTTGGTGTGTTTTCCAACACACCATGGTGTGTTTTCTGATTATAAGTAAAAAGGTGTGTTAAAATTACACACCTTTGTGTGCTATTGTGCACACCTTGGTGTGTACTAAAACACACCTTGGTGTGTTATCAAACACACCTGTTTTTAGAGTGTACAATGGCGCAGCACTTTGGACGAGTCTTTGTCGGACGATATTTCGCAAAGTCGTTTATTTATAGCTAGCGGTATGTTTTGTAGTATTTTTGGTGGATGGTTTGACTTGTTGTGGACATAAAGGAGAACGTTGCGAAATATCGTCCGACGAAGACTCGTTCCAAAGTGCTGCGCCACTGTACCAAGAAGCCCTATCAAAGAGTGGATACCAACACCAATTAAAATTCCAACCTCCGACTAGCCAAAACAAAACCAATTCGCGCAGTCGTAAACGCAACATCACTTGGTATAACCCGCCATTTAGTCAAAACGTCGCTACAAACATCGGCATGACCTTCCTAAAGATCCTAGACGAAGAATTCCCGGTAGGACACATTTTACATAAAATATTCAACCGGAACACTGTAAAAATCAGCTACAGTTGTATGAGCAACATCAAACAAAACATAGACGGCCACAACAAATCTATACTAACACCTAAACCAGTAAAAGAAACTCAAGTAAACAATTGCAACTGCCGGAAACCTCACTGAATGCCCGATCCCCATGAATTGCCTGACCGAATCTATTGTGTACCAAGCCACAGTGACCACATCTGATAAGCGACCTCCCGAAACTTATACGTAGGACTAACAGAAAACAAATTCAAATTACGATACGCCAATCATAAAACACCATTTCGCAGCATTCTAAAGCAGAACTGCACAGAACTAAGTAAACACATCTGGGATCTGAAGCAAAGGGGTATTGAGTATTCAATCAGATGGAGAATCCTTAAGCGAGCGAAATCGTGCAGTAATATATCTAAAAGATGCAACTTATGTCTATGGGAGAAATTTTTCATTATCTGTAAACCGGACATGGCTACACTTAACCGACGAAACGAACTTGTCTCTACATGCAGACATGCTAGTAAATTCCTACTAAAGAACTTTAGGTCTTAATTGCGAATATTCCACTTGAGGTGTAAATTGATATGTAAAGATAATAATCGTTTAACCGTTTGTACATAATATAAAAGTTCGTTACTCTATAGATCATATAACATAAGCTATTTGTCTGAAGAGTGCTATACTAAGTGTAGTACGAAACTAAATAGTAATGAATATGCCTTACACAACTTGCTAAGTCTTTGTGTATATATAAATCCATGATATTTCTGCGGTCATTTTATATGATTCCGTCTAAATCTACAAGATCTGTTTATATTGATGCAAAAATGTTATTGTACATACAGGTACTGGTGATGCATTTGCCTTCCTCAAACACACAGGTCGAAAAAATTTCTTTACGGGCAAAAGAGCAAAGTTGGAGTCTCCAAGTCTCACCGGACCAATCTGCATGAAATTCTATTTCTATATATATGGCGAAGATAATGGATATTTGACGATATCGACAAAACTTCATACATCAAGCGAGGAGAAAGAAGTGACCAAAATAGTCGGAAGCTATGGTCGAAAGTGGATCTTTGGACAGACATTCCTTCATTTTGCTCCTACAGAAACGTATCAGGTCAGAATTGATGTGACTATTAAAAAAATGCTTTTTTTCCTGATCAAAAAACAAAACAATCGTTCACCTAACACGTATATATGCCTATTAAGAATTATTTATTTTTGCATGAATCCTGGAAATAAGAAGGGAAAGGGTTAGGAAAGTAGAGCTGCATTGCTGATATATTTAGAACTATACTGTCAGTATGCCGCGAAATAAATAAGACCATTAGGCGGGGTGTATTTTGAGAATGCTAATGAGGACAGGATTTTTATATCTGTATTTATATTGGCACCGTTAGCATTATGTTAATGTAAGTACTACATAAATGACATTAAAATTTATGTGGCCAGGGTTTCACAACAGACATAGCATGCATTTAGTATGTTCTGCAACACACACAACTCTAAGACATTTTGACGCACATGCATGAACATGCAGAACATGTAATGATGAAAATATAATTAATACATATTTGAAAGCTCTTGAAATGGAGTTTGATAATAATTAAATTTTTTTGGGTCCAGATCCTCATCACTGGCAATGTAAACAATTTTGATTTGGAATCTAGTACTATTGGTGTGGACGATATTTCATTCACAAACCAAACTGAATGTCAGCACATGCCAAAAGGTGAGTATTTCACTTGAGCACGGCCGCCCAGACAATTTTCGAGGGCCAGGGGAAAAATTCTCATTTGGAGATCCCACCTCAAACAAGCCCTCTTGGTTATAAAAATGTATCAGTTCATTATGTGTGATTTTGTATACATGGGTCACTGGAGGCTTGCATGTATAGTGGTGATGAGATTCATATAGTGGATACTCTTGCTTTTCGTAATTGTAATCACCTCAAAGCAAATCTCCAGTACAGTGTCATACTTGATCTTTCTCGCTTGAAACTTCTGTTTCAAAAATCAAAATGTCGCAAGTGCTACATTATTGGCAATTTTAGGAATATGTTTTAAAGTGAAATATCTCAAGGAATACACTTTACACTGAGACAATAGACGTTGGCGTGAAATTTTGCTGCATTGGCACTCTAAGGAAACTTACTGCTTATACTCAGCTAATAAATCTTTCTCGTAACGACTTTGAACACAGATTCGAGATGTTGCAGGAAATCTAATTGACTCGCGAAAATGTCAAGTGAATGAAATTTCACCTAACATTTCTTCCGCATTTGGCGTCGTTATAAGGACTATTAAACGTTCCTAACTGTATGAAGAAACTCCATTAATAACAATCTTTTCCATTCATTTTCAATGCAGACAACAGTTTCAACTGTTCGTTTGACAATGGCCCTTGTGGCTGGACATCGCTGAGTAGTAGACCGGAGAAATTTAGATATATAAAAGGTAACATATCGTTCATCAAAAATAATTGAGGTTTGACTTTAACTGTTATAATTTAACAGTTTCACCAATACATGGAAATGCTTTCAATTACTATTCTGTCTTTTTGAATATTTATGTTCTAGCCTATTTCCTTAAATCGTAAATCATTTTAATCTCTATTTTGATGTTTCCAGAACTGAATCAAAATGCCCTTAGTTTTGACTCTAAAATACCTGCAAGTCTTCAAAGCCCAAACATCTTCGCATACAAGGCCTGTTTTACCTTCCAATATAAGGCTGGTAGATATTGGGACGAAATGGAGGGATCTCAAATGTTCGTGTATGTTCAGAAGGCTGGTCATTGGCTTCCTGTGTACGAAAACAAACTTTATTACGGTAATTCTAAGTGGAATACAGTCAAGATCCAAATAAGTATTGAGACTGGATTTACACAGGTAAGTTTTTTAGTTGACGACAAGATATTTCTTCAAGCATTATGAGAAATATTTTTTATCGTAGTAGTACTACCATGCAGCAAAAGCCAAAGCTGACTAGACTTATTCCGAGTAATTGAATGGTTCCGATGACATGATGACATCACGTTCAAATAAAACGCCTGCTATTAAGGCGTTCACTCCGCCTGCCGAAAAGAAAATGAGCACATTCACATGGCGCATTTCGTTCTTTTTAATTGGGCAATTTGGCAGTCGTAACTGAGCTGTTCACCAGTCCTTAAATCATGTGTGGCACTACTATGGCACTAAGCCGCTAGTGTGGCACCAGATTTAGTGGAAACACCGCCTGCTCAAAATTTGTCATTGAGATTAATTTTTAAAACATTTCCTGTGGGAAATTTGGCATTAACTTTTTTGTTCCATGTAACCCCCCTCTTCTCATGGAGGGAGGACCCATGAAAACCGGGGTGTGGGGAGACCTGTTTCAGAACTAGATTGGCAATTTTCTCAGGAGGGAACTAACAATCTCTTGTCCAACAATGTCCTGAAAAAAATTTCGGAGTTGTAGGTATTGATCATCATGTGTATATGCATCTAGCTATGTTGTCCCTAACAGCATGTAGCTGTACTACCAGCATAATCAGGTAGTCTTACAATATGTATGAAAATATAGTTGAGATAGTGCTTATCACAAAGTTTAAAATGTACGTTTGACCACATTCAAGTAGTTAGCATGACAAAACTACAAAACTATTTAGTAAACCTGCTTTTGATTATTTAGAGGACATAATGTTGAATTAACAGACCTGCTTTAGTATTAGATTCAGTATTAGACTGACATGTTTTTCCTTTCTATGTCTCAGCTTGTACAAGTGATAATTCAGTCAAGTAGATTGACCATTGATTACAAATAACTATCATTGTTAAAGCGATAAATATCTTTCTGCTAGTAACTTCACTGTCACTCACTCTTTGTAAAATATTCACATTTTGCGAAACAAATATTTTAAAATCCTGTAACGAAAAATAGATCAAAACTAAAAACCTATGACTAAAGTACCTTCGCAAAAATAATTAATGAAAACTCTATGAATCCAGGATGAATCCAATGCTATATTACATGCATTCGCAGTATTAAATTGCTTAATTGAAGGCAATGTGCCCGCAACCTCCCGCTCCTCTGCGATATGTCTATTCACGATCAATTTGTCGTTTTAAAACATTTTGGGTGAAAGTTTTTGCTCGGAGAACGTTGTTGCCGTTTGGATGTTTCAGTGCACTTCAGGCTACATGTTAAAATGTGCGTTTTGTAGAGATATTACCAGGGACGCCAAAGCGTTGAATGTTGCGTAGGCTTGAGTTGAATATTTCGCGATCCAAAGTGTCAAAATTTGCCGTTTTCAATATTTTGAATGCGGTTTTTTGAACGGAGAAACTCGTTGCTGTTTAGCAGGCCCGGATTAACCATGCGCGGGGCCCGTGGCATATTATCAGTGCGGAGCCTCTCCCCCCCCCCCCCCCCCCCAAGCACTTTAAACCGTCAATAAAAAAGACTCAAATATATAATAAAGATTCGATAGATTTTGTATTGCTGCTGTTGCATGTGTTGAAATTTGAAATATTTAAACTGCTACTTAATGAAGTTTATAATAATAACAATTATAACAACTAAATAAAGTCTAAACAAAAATAGATTATTAACCTGGTAAAATAGAACATATGAACATATCCGCATATGTACATGTAAAGATTGTCATTCGAGTCTTATTCTGCAGATGTTTTGTACACTTTATGCTTCCGCGATTTTTGAAGAGCAAAAGTTTGTTTTCGATACTAAGAAGAGTGAGGTTATTTAGTCGCTCCTGTTTCATGCATGCGCGGAGCTGACTCTTGATTAATTTCAGTTTGGAAAACGACCTTTCACCAGAACAGTTCGAAATCATCAAACTTAAATAAATTCGAAATGCAATCACCATGTTTAGAAATACAGTTTCCAGGTTGTTTGACACAAGAAGTCTGTACATTTCCAGCGACTCCACTTTTAAATGGATGTCGTCATCGTCATCAGACTCGTTGCCAGAGGATTTGTCGATCTCAGTTACAGTTGAAGATGTAGTTGCATCTTATGATTTTTTAGCAAATTCTGTGTTGAGAAAACCAGAAAACTGCGATAATTCGTCTGGCAGACAAGCTTCTAAATCCATCGGGTATGCCTCGTGGAGACTCTTCGCACTTTGGATCACTTCTTCATCTGGAAGATCCTTGTTTCGCAGGAAACCAGACTTTGAGGCAATACCAATGTATGCTCCCAGTCGTTTCCGTAACTCGGCGTCCAGGCAATCAATTATTACTAAAAAGCCACCCGTACAGAACTTGTCGGCTGGAGTCTGTTGCACTTCAGGCGCTGATCCTGGGTCGTCGTAACGGCGATTTCGTTGACAGACGCGTCTAACTTCTTGACGAAATGGTCACATTCACTGAGCTTCTTCCCTTTGGCACAAAATTCTTCAAATCTCCCCCGCAACTTGCGGATAAACTTGATTAGACATTCATAGACTGCAACTGCAGAGTTGAGATCTTGGTCGGCTGATTGCAGGACTTGACTGTTGCCGTGAAAAGGATGCAAGATGTCGTGCCACAAAGCTGCGACTATTCCAGTTTCGAGTTGGTTCATATAGGAGGCCATACCACGAGCTTCTTCTTTAATTTCGGCTTCTCCTCATCTTCATCAGTGATTTCTCCCAAAGCAGTATTAATTTCGTCATAACCTTCAACTAGAGCCTTCGTAGCGTCTGCACGTGCCGACCAGCGAGTATCAGACATGCGTTTGACTGTTGGTCAACTTTGGCTTGAAGGTTGATTAGTCAAAATTTTCCAACGATTGGTTGAGGCAACAAAAATAGAGTAAAGGTGTTGAACGAAACTAAAGAACTTAACAGCCAGTTCGCAGCAACAACGGCAGTCTGACCAACAAGATTGAGTGAATATGCGGTACAGGACACAAATTCAGCTAGGTACATTGTTCTCGTATAATGGCCTGCATGCCATTATATTTTCCACTTACACCACGGCAATTAGCAACATCAACATTTTTCGTTTTTAAGAACTTGAGCAAGCTTTCCGCTAGTTCTTTTTCACTGTGACCTAGCATGTCCAGGAAAGTCAAGAATCGTTCAACAGGGCCCGATGGCAAAATGTACAGGTGATGCACAAGAATGCAGGTGAGTTGGTCAACATGAGCAATGTCGGGAGTTGAGTCTACTGAAACCGAAAGATACTTCGCAGACTTTACTTCTGTAATGATAAACACTTGCACACGATTTGCTAGCAAATTGACGAACTCTTCGCAAATTGTCTTCGACAGATAGGAGGTGTGACCCCGTCACTTGTCTGCGTTATTGTTGATGTATTGGGCTAGGAATGGATCAAACATGGCCAACAATTCCAGTGTGGCCAAGTAGTTGCGGTTTGTGGGTGACCCGATAACCTCATCTGAACCACGAAATGGTAAACGCGCTCTGATAGGTAACGGATGGTTTCTGCTATCCGTTTAAGCACCTCAAGCCAATACCCGCGCTCCACATTCACCCATCAAACCAACTCTGTATCAACGCGGGAGCCAGCATCACTGCGTTTGAGTTGCTTAATCATGGCTCCTGGGTGCACTGCACATTTTTCGTGAAGGGGAGTTGATTGAAAACCTCGTTTCCAGTCCTTGTATCCCTGCTCCCAAAAAATAAGCTGTCGGTCATCAGTTCACATGCAAAGCAGAACACTGAATGTCTAGATGGCGAGTAGCATACGCAGAGCCAGGTTCGAGAATGTTCCTGTTTTGTCAGCTGATGCGTGTAGGTAAATAAGGTTTTCTGAAACTGCCATTACAATTTAAATGTAGTTACAACTGAAAGTACAATTTTCTCTCTCGTATCTGGTAGAAAACGCGCTGAAATCTGCATTTGAATTTCGACATTGGCTGCTTCCCTTTTTGAATTGCTGCATTGGCTGCTTCTCAATATTCCCTCATACTGTCCGAAACACTAGCAGGCCATAACCCCATATCACTGGAATAAGCAACTGGACGGATCATCTGATGTTATATAGCTAGGGATTCAGCAAACATACCGGGTTCCTCAGGTACAGAATCAGTCCCTGTTGTCGAGATTGGAGCAGTCGACTCACGAGAACAGGCAGAAACATCTTCATCCAGTCTAGGAGGCTGCAACTCCGTGACATGATCTACGCTGATACCAGTTGCATTGCCACTGCTGCCCGCTTCCCCCGTTTAATTATGATATACTGGTAGCCATGGAGGTAATCTGTAGAAATAAGCTTGTTCGAAATCACAACAATAAAATGTGCTTCTGACTAGATGTCCACTATCTATACTGTCTATATAAAACTACTTACAACCATAAAAAAAGCTGTGGAAATAAAGGCTAAAGTTGTTAATTTCATGCACGAATCCGTCAATTCCCGTTGATATCACAACTAAAAAATGCGCTTCTTTCGTAAATTACCCGTCTCCCTGGGTACGAAATTCACGAAAATATATCACTTTTGTTAATTAGAAAAGATTTTATTCGCTTGAATCACTACCTTTATTTATCGCTTCAAATCATTCAATCTCAACGCCCAAAATCTTCCCGCACGAATACAATAACAAGAATATGACCCCCCGCAACGAACTGTCAATCGCAACCCTATGCTTACTTCCGGTAATTTCCTACGCTCTCCCCCATATACATTCCAGAGGAAGGTATCGACCACAGGTATCAGGGTAATGGCTTTGCGACGTGTCACGGAACTGCACACGCTTAATCCAACATTCCTTTGCTGCTTTGACTTCTTCGGTAGCAATAGGTCCGACCCTCTTCTCCAATCGTCTGCTGTTATGGATGAATCGGTTCATCCATGCACAGATTCTCAATGCTCGACGAAAGCTGTTTCGCTCAAGTAGATCATCAAATTCATCTGATGCTGGCTCTGTTTGCGACACAGAAAGAACTTCATGGATCACTTTCGCTTCTGCTTCGGCCTCTGGTGATGTTCGCACTACTGGATTGTTCGGCCACTTCTGAGAATGCTGGAGCCACTCTGGTCCTGTCCACCATAATTCTGAAAACGAGATCAACCCTCCCCGGCTCGCAATGTCGACTGGATTAACTGACGTGGGTACATAACGCCACTGAATTTCGGATTGCTTGTGTATCTTCGCCACACGGTTGGCCACGAACTGTTTGTACGTTCCTTGGCCACATATCCAATGCAATACGACCAAACTATCTACCCAAGCGTAGATAGAGGGGACTGATCCTTTGGTAGCGCGTTGGATACATTCACCGCGAGGTTGGCTGCCATATGTGCGGCCACCAATTCGAGTCTCGAGAGAGTCACACTTCGTTTCGCAGGCCTGGTCTTGGCCGTCACAAGCTGCTGTGTTGTCCCGGATGATTGTTTGATGACGGCGTAGACTGCAGCTCCAACGCCTTCAACAGACGCATCTCCGAAGGTATGTAACTCGATTGCTGTTACTTCTTCTTGGTGACTCACGATCAATCTTGGTACGACTACCTCTGGAGGTAAAGAGCGTTCCCACTTCTCCCATCGTTGCAAGAGCTTCCCATTAAGATCCGCATCCCAAGGATCTTCGAATCACATGCGTCTCGGTATATCTGCTTCTCAACGAGGGTTAATGGCGAGGCTAACTCCAACGGATCGTACACACGTGCGAGCTTACTTAATACGTCACACTTTGTTTTCGGTTCTCTCTCGTTTGGAAATGTGACGGCTAGGGTGTCGCTGCGCTTATCCCACTTCATTCCTAGCAGTTTTCTTTCACTCGGCTTGACCATTAACGTTTGCTTTCCGTACGATTGCTCCTGCAGGGCTTCTGAACATGCAGCTTCTTCTAACTGTGGAATGTTCGAATTCCACTTGTGTAATTCGAAAGTGGCGTCGTGCAGTATTTCCTGTGCTCTTTCTTTCCTCGTCTGAACTTGTTGAACAGTTTGTCCGCCGGCTAACAAGTCATCCACATACATGCTACGACGTAACCGTGCCACTTCATCAGATCAGGGTATTTCTCTGTCCAAGCATCAAAATGACTCTCAAGAACCGCTTTAAGCAGATACGGCGACGGAGCGAGGTTGAATAGCACTCTTGCGAACCGAAAAGTTTCGATTTCGTCTGCTTCATTCTTCCGCCAATGAAAACGCAGAGCATCCCTTTCACTTTCCCTCACTCGTATCTGTAAAAACGCCTGCCGTATATCCGCTGAGAGCATCACCGGAAGCATTCGTTGCTGGATCAGTACGTCCCAAAGCTTGTTATTTAGAGACGGTCCACTGTAAAAACATTCGATTAAGGATGGACTGCCCGTAGTCGCTCTCGCTGACGCGTCATATACTATCCGCACTTTCGTCTCTGCTTTTTCCTTCACAATATACTTGTGCGGAAGGTAGAATTCCTTGTTGATAGGCGTGTCCGGTGCCTTTTCGACAATGCCTGCCTTCACTTGATCGCGAATTATATTGTCGTATACCTCAGTCAGGCCATCCCGTTGCAACTTCTTGGTCAGTCCGTCGAGGCGACGCAGGCTTCCGCTCTTGTTTGAGGGGAGTTCAGGAACCACTGCACCACGACAGGCCGGTTTCATACCATCCCTCTGCTGATCGCTGTAGTTGCTCTTTAAATTCCGCATGTACGATATTCTGATCATGTTCCTTCGAATCTTCGAAGCCCAAAACATCCAGGCGACACAGTTGCTCGTATTCAACCTGGCTGGTTTGCGTTAGTATCACTGTGCGGTTGTCAAACTCATTACCAGGAGACATAAGGAGCCAGCCAAGTCGACTAAGCTCTGCGATGGGCTCTCCAACCTTCCCGACAAGAGGCTTCGAATTCGTTTTTATCTTGGCATAGTCTCCTACACCGAGTATTACGTGTATCGGCAGTTGATCTTTGGTATCCCTATCAGCGATGCTGACTTGTTTGAGGTGGGGATATGCTGTAGTTATCTTTTCATACTGAGGGTTGGGTATTGTTAACAGCTGGGTCTTGTTCACTTTGGTCAATTACACATCCATCTTAAACTCACCGTCAATGGAAGACAACCGGGCATCATTGAATTCTAACTTAGTTGTGTGCGTACCCATTAACATTTCCACACGCCTGGTCGTACTTTCGCTCGGTTTCTTTCTCACCATATCTGCGACCTTTGCCGAAACATATGAGCTGTTGGATCCACTGTCGACCAGTGCTCGCGTGGTTATACCATCCACTTTTACTAAAATCATCGGGAATACTCCTTCACTTGAACCATTAGCAGTCAATGCAACTTCGGTTTTGTCACATATCGATGTATGGTGCCGTTTACCACACTTTTGACACGAGGTCTTGCTTGGACACTTGGCTGCTTGGTGGGTTCCAAGTGCACAATTAAAACAGAGGTGTTTTGTGGCAAGAATGTGTTTGCGCTGGTTAATCGTGGTGACTTTCCGACAGTCATTGGCGGCTTCGCAATATATACAGTTCCGTCCAAGACGAGAATGAAATAGTTTTATCTCCCGCCTTTTCCTTTCTTGCCCTTCATCACGAACTCGTTGGGGTGAATCTGGATTTCTACGGACCCAGAGACGCAAGGCTTCTGCCAGCTTGTCTAGATCCCAGGATTCCCATTGGGCGTCACCTCTCACTAGATCCCCCCCGAATGGCCGGTAATTGGTCCAGTGTTAATGAAGTCAACCCATTCACCCCATCTAACTTATTCAATGTTTGCAAGGACTGTACACAGTACGTTAACTTCTCGCTGAATTCACCGATCTTTTTCGGGTTATTCGATGTAATAAGTGGTAAATCGAGAATTTTCTTACTATACGCTTTCACCACCTCGCCTTCTCTACCGTATTTTTCTTTTAAGATAGCCTTTGCCCGATGTAGCCTTCGGACGTGAACGGAAGTGACTCGACATCTCGTCGTACCTTGTCGCTAAGCAACTCTTTCAAGTATGAGAATTTCACGACACTTGCTAGGCCTTGCTAGGCGTGATCGCTCAATGGATTCGTTAAATTGACCCCAATTCAAAATCGATTCCAATCCGTGAATGAACCGTCAAATTTAGATATTAGCGACCTTAAGCATGCAGGACGGTAACACGACGGCGACGGCAAACTAAATAATGTCGAACTAAATAATTGCGGAAAAAATGTTTTCTATTATCCATTGTATGAAAAGTGTACAGTTTAAGGATTGATATAAACACGGGGTTAAAGATTGGGAAAGGTTGTAAGATGTAATTCAAAGTAGTAGTTGTCGCAGCTTCAAATTTAGAAGTTGTATACAAGACGTGATAATCTGTATGTTGCAGTTGTACACAGAGCGACGGCGATGCATGTTTAAAACACTTATGCGATTTTAAACTTCTGCTCATTTTCGCACATTAATATGATATTATCAGAAGTTCTCGTTGGACATTCGTCCGGCCAATTGAGGTTCTTAATAACACTAATTTTTCCCTGGTGTAATTTTTCCCAGCTTTATTTCAAACCTTAACTGTTCTTCTCGAGCAATACTCTCTTTTCCTTGCTTGTAATTGTCTTGCCATTGCTCCAGCCGTTTGACATCCTCGTCAGCAATCAACATCTCGTCTTCTATTTGATTATTTTACTGGCCAACCTCGTCGTCATCCTCGCTTTTCTCGATTTTTATCGCCTCGACTTTCCGTCTCGCCACTTCGACTTCGCTTGTTAAAGCTTTTAGGGCTTCCAGTTGACGTTTAATCGCTGTATCCTTGTTTGAAATTATCACATTCTCCGTCCTCTTCGAGTTATAAGCAGTTGTTTCAGCTTAGTGTTCAAAAAACTGCCCTCGCTTTGTTCCATGCCATACCTGACAGACGTAAACAACAGTCGCCAAAATCGTATAAATATCACATAAGTTCCGTCGGTCGTCGGAGGTGCCAATTTTCGTAAATTACCCGCCTCCCTGGGTACGAAATTCACGAAAATATATCACTTTTGTCAACTATAAAAGATTTTATTCGCTTGAATCACTACCTTTCTTTATCGCTTCGAATTATTCAATCTCAACGCCCAAAATCTTCTCGCACGAATACAACAACAAGAATATGACCCCCCGCAACGAACTGTCAATCGCAACCCTATGCTTACTTGCGGTAATTTCTTACACTTCTAGTTGATTATAGTTCAAAATAATAGAATTTCACACATTTTAATACGCAAGTGACAATTATGTTGCAAGCTGTTTTATGCTTCTATTTTCTGTCCTATTGCCTGAAATTAATTACAATAAATCCCGTCACTTGATAGTTGATACCTAGATGACTAGAGCTACTGAGCTAATCCACCATCCACGGTTAATAGAGGTTAATAGCCTAATCTTTATGTATACAATATTATTAGCGTTATCTTTTACTACTAACACCGTCGACTTAAGTCTGGCGAGTTAGTGTGGAAGTCGAAATATCCATTCTCCAAACGTTCTGGATAGATGGATGCCTTGATATAACCAGTAATCAATCAGCTACAACACTGATAACTGTATATCTAATGTTTAGATGCTTCAATGTGTGGTTTGTGGAGATACTGCGGTTAGAAAATGAGCTTGTGAAATGTGTTGTTGGTCTCAGAATATGGTTTCAGGTCACAATTTCCGGTCAGCGGTGTCATCCATCAGCGCTGCACCAGCTTGCGACAAAGAAAAAAAGACAGAAACAGGGCGAATTTAAAACTCTGCTTCGCCTCCGGCAGGCGGAGTAAAAATACGTTTAGCTTTTTGATTTCATGATGCAAAGCCTCTGCTTGGAGGCCATCAACCTATCACCGGTCCTTGCTATTTATGTGGGCTTGTGGGCCATATTTTACAATTCTTATACGTAATTATCAGATTATGACGTCACACTGTACGTTTATAACTGAATGTGCACCCAAAAATGTTATCTATTTGTTAAATATGCCACAAATAAACGCTGTTAATTGACCTTAATTTGTTAAAACTAAAAGACTATATTTAATCACTATAGCTATCTGACTTTTTATATATTTAGGTTCTGATAGATTTCAGATTGGATAAATTGGACGTTGCAGTTGCCAATTTTAAACTTAACACTGAATTTCAAATGTGTCAAACTGTAGGTGAGTTTGCTCTTCAGCTCCTATATCAAGATTCTGCTTTAATGGTAATGCAAACCCAAAATAAAAATTGATGTCGGACTAAATGTTAAAGGAAAATGATAAACACCTTCGAAGTAACTGTAACATCCGTTGTTAATTTTTTGGTAAAGTACTTAGTTCTTGAAATATCGAAGAACAAATGACATTAGCCATCCGCCATCTTGTTTTATAATTAGATCTATTTCACTGACGTCACAACCTGGACAGACTGTACAAAACTTGAGGTGAACTAGTTAAATCTCAACGAAATTTTCTTGAACAATTTGCGATTTACGTAAGACGTATATACATAGAAATTCAATTAGATTTCAACATACTTCATGTTAATCGCTTATTTAAGAGACTTTAATTACCCAGGTTGTGACGTCTTGGGGTTTTTGAATATCCAAAATGGAGGATGAGTAATGCTGTCGTTCTTTTTCCTTCAGTATTTTAGAAACTAAGAATGTCATCAAAAAAATGACAACACATATTACGGTTACTCTCTGTTTCCTTTAATTGAATAATGACCCCACTCTAGGAGTGATTAATCTGTATAGTTTCAATCCATTGAAAAACTAATTTTTAGGAAGCTTTCTCTTAAAACGTAATTTTTTTTTGAAAATGAAAACTGTACATTCTCTGATAGAACTGCTCAAGTGAGAGATATGATGTACTTCCAGCTTTCAAACCCAGACAATAGATGTCTTATCTTCGAGCCTTTATACATTTCAATAGTTTAATTTCGAAAGCTTTAATTCCACAAGTCTTGAGCGTCTTCTTATTAATTGGTTTAAAAATTGCATGTAATTGATCCTGGTAATTCTGTGCCAACTGTATGTTGAAAAACCTTAGCGTTTTTTTAGAATGGTTTGTGAATTAATTTCACTTATATCTCAGTCATCTTGAAATTTTTCATGCAGATTCAAATTAGTTTTCGTCTTGCTTTATTCTACATGTGTTATTTAGTGCAATTCAGTTATCATATATGAATATAATAAAACTGCAGTGTTATTTTCTTCTGATTACAGAGAGGACTTTCTTTGTATCGTCACCGAAATCTTTTAAAAAGGAATACAAAATCTCCAAAGATGGAAGATCCTGTGATTCATACTCAACAGCATATTTTAGCGCTTATACAACTCCCAGCGCGGAATATCCCATGCCATTGTATATATATTCAAACAAGTATCATACGATTTTAAAAGAAACAGAAAATTATGATGGAATCTTTCTGGGCTATTTTTATGTCAGCCCGACCTGGCGCGCGAACAGTTCAGCAATATACTACGCAGTTGACGAAGATGAAAAAGGGGAGTACATCTCTGAATTTGCAAGTTCTTCTACCCAGGAAAAATGGACAAAAAATACCGTGTATGTCAAAAACTTTGAAGTTTACGAAGGTATAAAAAAGTCTTTTTCTCCTACTTGTGAGGATTTCTTTTACATGTCAGCGGAAATCGCGCAAAAACATATATAGCAGCGGACACTTGGTCGGTGCTATTAATGCGACAGCATTAGCGACAGCGTTTTGAATAACCGTAATGCTTTAAATAGTTCTTATTTGAAATTTAAAATTTTTTTTAGTTGATTAGAGACTCTGGTCGTGATTTTTAAAGCAATGATTTTCTTTATTGCAGTAAGCTACTATGTGCAGTCATGTGCATGTATTTTTCTCTAGGTAATAGAAATTGCCCTCCCGGAGACCTGGGCATAGAGAACAAATGTTTTTGGTTTCTATGCAAGGCAAACGAAATAATAGAGGGTATCCCAATATATCCTGAAACAAGATGTATGATGGACTTAGGAATTTTAGCATCGCTGAATGCGAGCAGTAGAAGAATACTTGCAGAATATATGAACAAGATTCAAGTAAGAAACGTGGAAATTTCGCAAGTTACTGTCGGCCTGTCAAGAAAGGATAAACGTTGGATATGGAGGGATGGAACCGTATACAATGGTAGCGATACATTAGGATATAAAAACAGTGTTGCAGTTCTCGCTTGGAATGAACAAAAAGAGACATGGATCCTTCAGAGTGTTCCATTTTTGAGCGGGAGGCTTAATCTCTGCGAAAGACCTAAAAGTATGTATGATGGGCTCACAGCCTGCAATCAAAATGCAATCCTTATCGTCATGCATAAGTTAGACATATTTTAGAATTAAATTTATTGGTTGTATACTGGTTGTATATAATCATTTATAAAATAGCCTTTTGAAATCATGGGCAGTGCTTATTGGTAGGAAGCTCGAAAAAGCCGTGTATAATTCTACAACTCTATAGAAACACGAAACATTTCCACGCGAGTTGCGTGGATTTAACGGGAATTAAAAACACAAATAAAACAAGTTTATAGTCGCTGAGCATGATGGAAAATGTTTAGCATTACTATACAATATACAATAAAAGGGAAATACTCGATAATAGATACACAGGAAGAAGATATTTTTACGTGAATTTCGTTTTGAAATTAACAAGTAAAGTAAGTTTTGATTTTTGTATATTGATTGCTAAAAGAGGTTGAATTTTTAAATATTATTTTTGAACGAACAAAGTAAACACTGGAAGAATATTTGAACAAATGTTGTTAAAATAAATGCACTTACCCTTTTTAGTTTTCAAAAGGCTGTTTAATAAAGCAAATAGAAAACATTTTTCCGTGTTCCTATCGAGTTAAAGAAACACTTGGGGAACGCATGAGAAACTCGAAATTGCGTGGAAATAATTCTTTGAGTTTAAACTCTATGTTGTCATTATAGCATTATCGATAAAACGAATATTAATGGGCTTGGGTTTGTTTTGTTGTTTACGACTATATAATGCACAAAACGAACAATATATGTAAAAAAATATCATTAATACATTAATTACATGTATACATTACAGGAAATCTTGCCTATGTTGCATGGAGTAATCAATCTACTACAAAATCAAATATGTCTTCAGGATTAGCTGTGGATGGTCTTCTTTACACGTGTAGCCTCACACAACTGCCAAGCCTGGTAAGTGAAATATTGACACGGTTAACCTTTCAGTTCATCAACCTTTGTAAAACTTCAAAAAACATGCGCCATTTTCACCTAAACTATATTCTGCACCATGTACAATGCGTTACACTCAATTTTGCTGTCCATTTTAAACGTATTCCACCGTAACGTATTGGACCAGGTGTCTCAGTGCATGAACATATTACTTGCGATACGTTTTGTTTATCCAATAAATTTTTGGGATTATCACAGTTAGGGTTAGGGTTTGGGTCAGGGTTCATTTTGTATGCGTGAAATTCCAATTCCAGTAAGTATTGAAATAATCAAACGTTGTAATCAGTAATTTTATTTGGATACAACGTTCCGATCGGTTGCGTCACAAAGACAGGGTCATTACAACATCGTGAGCCAATTACTGTGGGCTCGATAGTCTATCCACCCAGTCAACCTTACCAGTGGGAGGAAAGCGGAGAAAAGTCAGGACATTCGGCAGAGTGTTTACTTAATACTCTTTTCACATGAGGACTGGGCTCGAGTCAGCTCGAGAAGTTCTTCCCAGTGAATTCTAATACAACTGGAACGATAACTTGGCCGCCATCTTTGAAGCCAAATTGAAGGCCGCCATGAAGGCCAAGCCACCAAAATATGACCTATTTTCAAAAGCTCTTTTCGACCCTTTAACTTCGTGTTTTAGAGCCAGTTAGGTGCTAAATATTTTCTAGATAGATTGAAATTTCATGTACCTCAATTTTCTAGGACGTCAAGTAAGATTTTAAAATATTTTTTGGCTGCTAAAAATGAAAAACAGTTTCGGCAAAAACTTTGTGATGAAATATCTTTTTTAAACAACTGATACCTTTCGAGTTTTAACAGTTAGATGGAAGAGGCTGCCAAGAACTATCCGTAACCGAAGTTTAAAGCTTTAAAACTAAAGTTATCTTACGAAAAATATAAGTTTTATACGTATTTTTAAATCAACCATACAAATACACCACTTTGAAAACCTCGATTTACTCACGTTTTAGAAGGGCTACAGCAAAGACTAAAAGCTCAAAATAAACAACGATACCTGGACTTTAGCACAAGATAATTAAGTTTTGGAAGTGTTGAAATGTTTTAAAGCAATATATTTTTGGGTTGAAGAGCGTAGTTTGCTTCGTAGTTTGCTTCGGCACGTTGAAACTTTCGTCATTTTCCAGAGTAAAAAACTGATAGCCCTCAATTTTTGCCGTAACTAAGTGTAGAACAGTCAGGACTATCCAGAAAACCAGGATCAAATCTTTAAAATTGAAATCTTGTGATGAAAATTCTCATTTTTCATGCATATTTTCGCTCAAAAACAAACTTTTCACTCCTCTAACTTTCCCCAGCCCTTTCGAACAAGCAATTTTCCCCGCGCGGTTCCTGCCTTTTGCTTCAAATTTGGCTTCATCCGATCATAGGACGAAAACATAGGAGTTATCGTTCCAGTTGTCTTAGAGTTCACTGGTTCTTCCTGAGAATCAAACCTGCGACCTTAGAGGTGTAAGGCAAGTTGTCTAACCACTTCGCCACCGAAGCTCACGTTGATTCGCATGTCAAAAGAAAAGGTGCCAGCTTCGTCTCGAGTCCTTGCTTCGTGAGTCATAGCTTCGTGGCACAGCACGGTTGAAGAGAAAAACGCCCTTTATCATGCATTGGTGTTGTATGCACAAAACATAAATTAATGTCTTTGTGGACTGAATGAAACATACGTATTGCCTATTTGTTTTACATTTTAGCGGTTTCCAAATTCTTGGTGGAAAGTAAAACTGACTGAGAACACAAAAATCTATTTAATAAAAGTAACGCCTCCACCCTATCAGGCGAACAGGTTGAGAGCGTTAGTGAGTACCGGCTTGCAAGAAGATGGAAGTTCGCCAAACTGTGAAAAAGACGTCTACATTCAAAATTTGGAAACAATAGTGATATGTGAGCCGCCATTGACTAGTCGTTACGTGAGAATTAATACCAGTTATGACGAACTCAATTTATGTGAAGTAGAAGTATTTGGCACGGGTAAGAAATGTCTAAAAGATTGATCAATTGTGTACTCATGATTACATAAGATTAAATTGTTCGTCTACTTTTAATCTCTATCAACGATGATTGGAAAATGAACCATGAAGCCGCTTTCAGTTTCTCAATATCTCGTCTTGTTGTGAATTTATTTGTCTTTTAAAAGAAGCAAACTAAAGCTAATTGGTGGTGTCATCTACTCCCGCATTCGAAATTTCGAAGTGAGATTTACTAAAAAAATGAATTCCTCTAACAAACATGGGCAGAATTTATTGAACTTTTGCACGATTTTGCATCTACAACATTACCATCTTATTATATATAAAGTTTGAAGACATTCTACTTCTTTGTTTCGAAAATATTTCTGGTTTGTTTCTCTGCTTGGTGATTAGTATGCGTGAGTAGATGACCTCACAGAGTTATTTGACGAACGTCAAACTAAAAATGCCTTGTTAGTTTACTTTGATATTATGCTTGATTGACATCAAGAATAGACAGACGATTTTTCATGACATTGCTCCATTAATGAATAAGATTTGAGCACTCTACTAATTGATTAGAGCTTAAGCCCGAAAAGCTTATCAAAACGTCCGACATGCAGGGAAATCTTGACGGTACCATGCAGGATGCTGTAGCGTTCCCCGACAAAACATACCAGATTATTACCGTAATGCATCAGATTTAAAATACATTCCCATATACACTGTAATGTCCCGCGAGATGACAACTACTTTCTTTCGAAGCTTTTTCATTGGTTGATATGCAATTGTAACGACATGGTCCTTAGAACAGGGGAATCCAGGGCGTACTCACTGAAGAGATGGGGGATGGAATTGACACCCCTAGGGGTTGCAACTGTGGTTTCGTTAACTCTTGTGGCGGGGAAAACGAGATGCATCAATAAATCTATTTGCATTCGTTGGTAAATCTATTGTGAATTGTCGGTAAATTCGTCAAAAGAATTGATATGGCCCGTGAATCGAAGTCTGTAAAGGAACACCGCCCCTTTGTCCAGGCAAAGAATGGTCTGGCTACGACCCTGCATGAGGAAAACAGTGCAACTAATGCTACGTAATCGTAGTAAATTTATTAGTTCGTTCAATGCTTGTCTAACTTATGTTTCTCTGCAGATTCTCGTGCAGAACTCCAAGGCGTCCTGCAAGCATATTGGGGAAAATTTACAGAAAAAACAGATCTCTCGACATTATTGCTAAAGCAGACAAGCTACCCTCATAGTCCATCACATTTTCATCTGTCATCGTCTTTCTTGTATATGCAGATTTATTTTAATCACATACGAGAAATGCGTGCTTATTTTCTGGTATGGTTGAGTCTTTATATTTTTTGAATCCTATAAACTATTATATAGCTGGCACTCAAAATTTCCATTCATGCAGAGGCTACGACAAATAATAGACCTTTGTTTCAAAAAAATGAACAATAGACTAGTTATCTAAAATTGTCACAATTATATCGAACAAAAGACAAATATATCTAACAAAGAAAATTAGTAAAAAACTGCTTTAAAATGATTTTTGTATGAAGTAAGTTTTGTGAGATGATTTCTAATAAAAGTATCTAGCTAAACATGTGAAGCTCCATTTTACAGGGGGTTTTATTTTCAAGAAAATTAATAGAAATTTCTTATAATTTGCTAATTCGAAACGACGTTATTGCATAATCGTTTGTTTCGCGTTTTCATCTTCCAGACCTCAAATGAGGGGAACTACACATTTACATTGGAGGGAAATCTGGAAGAAGAGGTGCTTATTGGAAAATCAACGAAAGGGAACCTATTGTCATTGTTAGTGGAGAAGAATAAGCCGAGGCAAGTTGTTTGAAAGCTTTGCACGGGAACATTTTCTATACTTTACTTGACATGCACTCAAAAATGCATATGTATATTTATTGACGTATATTAACGTCTGCTATGCACTCAGATGAGTATAGATTTTTATAGTATCTCAATTTCAACATATTCATTACAGAGCCTCAGCGTCGGTTATGTTGGGCGCATGTCAGTTTTACTTGGTAACGTTAACAACCACCTATTCGGATTACTCAAATCAACTTTCTTTTGGAGTTCAACATCAGAATGGCGAATGCAAAAATCCTATTGATAACAAGAGTTTATTTTGGGCTTTCCCAGGTATGAAGCAACTTGTTTCAACTATAAAACATAACCGATACGATACAACATACCATACATACATACCACACAACATACCATATACCATTGAAGCATATCATATCAAAATATACCATTCATGCCATATACCTACGCCCTAGATATAGCTGGACACTTCTACACACTAATTTGCCAAACTAAGGAGTAAAACAGTACTTACCACAGAATTACGTTAGTCGGCCTCAATTTAACTTAATATAATGATATTTAAACATTTAGGCAAACTCGATGTGAAATTACATATTAACAAGAAATACACAACAGGAACAGTTCCCATAACTGATCCCATTAATATTACAGGTAAATATTACAGGTTTTTTGAGAGCAAAATGTTTTAATTAAGCAAATTTTACTTTATTAAAACAAAATTTGAACCTAGTTTATCGTATTTGAGTAAACCAGTGACTTTTGCTTACTCATTGTAAAGTTTCAGTGCGATCGATTCCATTGCATGTACATACAGTATGTACTTAAAACGATTGTGTGAAATTTAGATGGAATTACTTGTATATTATCATTAATTTTGTACCGTAGGAATGTACAGTATCCAATGTCTGGGAATATATTGTGGTGACTGCTCAATGGCCGCTTTTCTATCATTTGCTGGTCATACTGAATGTATAACAACGTCTAGTATCAGTGTTTCGCAGAAAGGCGTGGTGTCACTTTACCTGGAAAACTTGTCAATCTTCCCTGGCTTAAAGCCTATACACGTGAGTTAAGTATTTCACTAAAAGATTTTGGTGTCTCGCTTGATTGAGCTATGTTCTTTTTTCAGTTTTAAGCAGAAGATTTAATGTTTACCATTTTATCAACGCCACACAATGTTGAGCTTGCTGTCGAGTGACTAAAAGGAATAAAATACTTCACTTGCTGGACATTGTTCCTCTAAAACTACGTGCATACAGAATTGTTTTGTTTGTAATTATTAATATTGTTTGTTCCATAGATGGGTTACAAGATAAATGGAGACTGCAGTTCTAAAATGGCGGATTCAATTCGTTCTTCTGGCATTCTAACAAACGTTGGACAAGTACTCATAGAACGTAAATATACATAATAACTTAAAGAGTATTTTTTACAGCTGTATAACAAATTATAAATTTTAATTTCTCGTTAGGAAATCTTATACCCAATAAGCCCAATATGGTTTACAATATGGGTTTTAAAAATGATTATCGTATCGACATACTGCACTAAAATCGAGCCATTTAACTGTATATTGCAACAACTCATTTGCAGTAAAAAATTGTTACTTAACAAAGGTGGTATTTTATTTGGATCAGACAAAAATTAGGACGAAATTAGGTTAAATATGCTAATTATTCTAGATTTACATGGCATATATTTGCTTCTCGTGGAATTTATTGTTGAGATCTTTAATTTTACCGGGAAAAAGAACATGCTGGTTTTAAAGCAACAGCCGCCATTTAAACATATCGATGAATACATTATATTATAAGATTGCATAAATTAATTCTCCAAACTTGAGATTTAATTTATGCATGGACAACAATCCGTTGGCCAAAGGGCCCCTTTCAAGTATTCACGGACCTGAATCATTTCGATTAAAGTCCGTGCACAGGCTAGCTAAAATGTTTTGGATAGTAAAGCCTAATGTCGTGAAGATATTAAAGTGACCGATGTGATATAGTACGCCCATCTACACTTAATATGACTAATTTGAATACAACCCACAAAAGAAAAGGTGGATCTAAACTATATCACATCGTCTAGAATGACTTTGCCACGACAGTTACGACCAATTGCCTACAAGTCTTAAACTTTAGACTAAAGCGTTTGTTATGATCTTACTTCAGCAAAGACACTAACCAAGTGCCAGTTAAAGAAGCCAAGATTGTGTGAAGAAAATAGCACTGTAATTGTTCAAGGATGGCATGAAGTGATAGTAGACGCAGCACATGGAAATAGTACGTTCCATATTTTAGCTGTCTTTCAAAAGCAATAAAAAATACATTGCCATATTTACTGCACAAAGTATTCTATAATTCTGATAAGAAACCATTTCGTGTCATATAAGAACCAATCTTGATTTCCTTTTTAGGCGAGTTGCATATCTTATCAAGTAATACGAATACGACATCAGTCTTCTCGTATGAATGGATTGAATACCACAGTTTAATCAATTTAACAGGAATTTGTATGAAATTTTGGTATAAAATGAATGGTGATGATAACACTTTGGCAATATATTTCAAGTTATTCAATAAGACTCAAAAAATGGTTTGGATGTTGAAAGGTAACCATGGCAATGCTTGGAACAACGGAACAATTACTTACTGGCCAAAAGAACCTCTTTCGGTAATAACAATTTTGTGTGGTCGATATTAGGGCTATTTACTATACAAGCGAAAATATGCAGTGACTAGATGTGCTGCAGTAAGTTCCAATTTAGCAAAAATTATAAAATTTTAAATGCTTTTTATCCTGATATGACGTCCTTTTCTCCCGACGCTATTTTAAATTATTTCAAGCTAAAGACGTTTTGTCGCCAGTTAAACGTTTAAACGACTTCATGGTGCCCAGTGTTACGGTGTTGACATACAGTTATATGAACACGGGTGGAAAGCGGAAAAAAATTGTGAGCGTATACGCCCAAGTACGAGCAGTGAACTGGTACGAGGCAGTTAATAGGATATTTTCGCGACTTAAATTTCCCACGACTTAAATTTTTACACATGACGTGCCTGAAACTATCACTGGTTAAAATTAGCTGCGGATAAAGTCGGCTCATCAGCAAAATGAATTGTGCATTCATACTAGTGTTCGCTGTCATATTTGAGCTATTTAAACTAAGGCTTATTTTCTCTCGTATCAAATCATACGTTTTTCTTGTTTATATGTTCTCCTTTTTTCTTTCTAAAGGTATCTTAAAACTTAAAAGCTGATTTAATATACACTGTTAAAATTATACACCATCAAAAAGTATTTGACCACTGCAACATTCTTGCTGTAGTCGCAGCAGTATTAATTCAGACATTTTGAATGTTTTAGTTTGTTATCAAAGCTTGGAAAAGTCAAACAAATGCCATTGTCGCTGTAGCAAATATTTTAGTCACGACAGAAACTTGCACAAACCATATTTATCCAGTTTATGCTGAACCAGGTAAAACAAATATGCATGATACCTATGATAGAATGGAAATAATTATGGAATAAGGATAGGTGTGCAGTAGAGTCCTTGAGACTCGCATTCCTTTGCCATAAAACAATATCGTCGATAGTGTAATATTCTATTCATACCATTTATTGAAAAGACCGAAAACGCCCGTATAGAAACTTTGTTTTACTCACATTGCTTTACCATTCACTTGTGGCACTTAACGTTGGCATTAAGATGACTGGAGTCCACTGGACATGCTCATTGGCACGGCAGTATACAAATGGACACCCTTGCATTCCATTAATTTTACTGTAATATATAACTTGAACACAAGTGCTTGTTTGCCTTGCAATAAATCTAACACTGACATTAATTGTCGCGCAAATTGAGATCAGTAAGACAATAATATCAAGTATTTTGTGCCCACGTAACCGTTTTCATGGCAAAAAATTGTAAGTTGACAGTTGGCCTATCTGTTATTGTACCAAGTTTGCTAAAGATTGCTTTTAAAAATATATTATTAGCAATTGTCATTTATAGCATGTTTTGTTAATTATGAGCTGGAGCCAGGACAGGCATTGCTTAACCATATTGACGTGCAATTTAGGCATTGCTTAGGCATTGACGTGCCATTTTATTGCCTTGCGACCATGTCAAAGGAACGAGTGGCATCCACGTTCGAATTCTCCATAATATCCTAAACCGTGGTAATGCATTCAAGGGAGCAGTAAAAATTTAATGAAATAGTATCATGTAAGATAATTAACAAACATTTTTGAATTTTGATGAATGTACTCAGAAAATTCTAATAATAACACAATAATGTCCACAAGCATCCACATTTTTGCGGATAACTTTTTTGCGTTAAACAATCCTGCATTAACGGCTTACAATTAATAGTTTATAATTAATTATAACGTTGATAGTTTATAAATCTTGGGGTGGGGCGTAATGTTTGTAATTACTGAGCATGATGTATTCGACGTTATTTTTCAGCATACTCATGTCCGCCACATAAATATGCCTGTAGCAACGGGAAATGCGTCGACGCCGATCTTAAATGCAATGGAGATAAGAACTGTGTAGATGGCTCGGATGAAATATTTTGTGAATGTCTGAGGGAAGAATTTAAATGCCTGAAATCTCAGAAATGTATCGATGTTAGACAGCTTTGCAACGATGTGCAAGACTGTGAAGATGGCAGCGATGAGCAATTTTGCTGTAAGGGAATTTTTTTCAGTTTTTACTCGTTGATATTCATGCTTGTGCAACGTTAACCATTGATCTTTCCTTTATTGATTTCAATTAGAAAAACCAATTTATTCTACACCAATTTTTTCCACATAGGAGAAAAGGTTTTAGTGAAAACCTGGCAACCGGGCTGTCACTCCGGACTGTGTGGGTCAGACATGCATGAAATCCACAGAGCTCTACTTATATATTTACCCCTTCCTCCCTGATTCTCATCGAAGGAATTATATTGATCAATATATAAACTTAACGGCATATGATAATTGTATTGCTCGAATTCGAACGATGGATGTTGCGATGCATATCTCTGGATTGGTATGAGCTAGTTACATTAGAATCTCTTTCAATTCAGGCTATTATTTGTAAGTTTACCATTCATATATCGTCATCGAGCACATGGAAGAAAGAGTTGTTTGTATGTGGGGTCGAGCAAGTGTGAGGGTTTGTGAAAATATATGTGTGAGCGGGGGCTAGTTACGACATTGTGGCACCTCCGACGGGATATTTGACGGAGAAACGTGAGACATAACCGACGAAATAAACAGTAGTTTGGTAACATAATAAAGTGTAAACAAATCAACAATATGGAGAAACATCTGTTGGAACTGGCTAGTAAAGTGAAGCGCTGAGATTTAGGTTAGGCAAAACAGGTGAAGCGATAGCTAAGGACGATCGTGAAGTTTGTAAACGGCAAAAGGATTCAACAAACAACATCTCGAAGCTTGTTAATATCGACCTCAAAGAAAGCATCGAAGAGAAAAAGTTTTCAAAAGATGAAAGCGAGGGGCAAAGAATTTGAAACTGAACTGGCAAAAACCGATGGCTGTTTGATAAAGTTAACTCAAAGAATCAAAGAAATCGATTCACGTGAAGAAGAAGCAAAGAATGTGATGACTCATAAACAAAACATGATGTTTGAGCAATGTAATAATTATTAGAGCAGAAAGCGACATTCGAGAGCAAGCTGAAAGACGAAGATCATGCAAATCAAAACAACAAATTATCGGGAGCGAAGTTGCCAACTTAAACTTCCAAAAACTGAGTTTAATGGGAAACATGAGGCATGGTAAGGTTACTCTTTTGGGAAAAATTCAGCTCGGGAACCGACTTGACAAGTCTGCCAACACTCACAAAGTTCTCGTATCTAAAAGAGCTTTTGGAACCTTCGATATACGTGAGGGAACAGACGGACTTTTGTTTACCGAAGAAGGGTATTTAGCAGCGAAAGAAACTCTCAAAGCAGAATTATGGTCTAAATTCCGAGATAGTCAATGCCTATTATCAAAAATACCATGAGCTTACGCGTGATTTCTGGAACGAGTCCAAAGAAAATCGACGATTCCCACAGACAGTTGAGAAACAATACACAAAGACTAGACACAATGGGCAAACTTGCAGACGTGAAAGGAAAGGTTAGATCGACGTTGGACAAGCTTGAAGGTATAAAACCCGATTTAGTTTGGGGGTTTCAAAGATTTGCTTGCACAAATGAAAAAATAATCCGAGAAATTCACTCAGCTGATGAAAATACAAGCGATGCAAGATCACAGGTAAACAATACTGTAGTATACCCAGTTGTCATCGTCGACGTTGAAGGTGTAAATTGCCGTGCCTTACTGGACACTGGGCGGCGAACTCCTACGATTCAGCAGCATTATTGGAGAGGCTGGAAGGAATGTTTTAACGTAACCAACATGCTATTGCCTCCTGCAACTTCTCGTATCGAGTACGAGGAACTCTGCCGCCAAAATGTTCTGGTATTAGAAGATAAACTTGGAGATGATCAAAGCGGGGCTTACGACGAGTTTAAGAACAACTGGTGCGTCATTATGAGGGATGGCACGAAACAGGATTACCCAGGCGCGGTAACCCCCCCCCCCTCCCCATCTATTAGCGACCTTAAGCAAGCGCTTTTTTTCGACGGGAAATTTCTCCCTTGCACCAGAGCGTTCGCGCCTATTTATTCACGTGGCCGTCGTAAAAGAGCGCTTGCTTAAGGTCGCTAATACCTAACAGTAGAATAGGCAGCATAGGAGATTGCAAAGTCTAATTCGGCTTGAAAACAAAAATCGAGTGGCTCAGTGCAAGGAAGTCATCGACGAGCAGCAGGAAGCCGGTATTATCGAGCCTGCGGAACACCAAGCAGAGAGAAATGAACTTTATATACCCCATAAACCTGTGGTACGACCCTGTGCAGAGTCAAAAATGAGAGTGGTATATGATGCCTCGGCTCGTGCTTACGATAGGGCACCATCCTTCAACGGTTGTTTACATACAAAACAAATTGTGGAACGTTTTGGTCAGTGGTCGATTTTCTCCAGTTGCTCTCAGCGAAGACCTCCAAAAAGCGTTCTCGCAGGTGTGTATTAAGGCTAACGACCTAGATGCATTGCGCTTTTATTGGCAAGAAAGTGCTGGAGTCAAAGTAGAGTCATTACGGTTCACAAGGGCTCTATTCGGTTTGTAGGCTTCACCCTTCCTGCTTGGTGGAGTGTGACTGTGATCGATTCCCAACTATCAACGTGGGAAGAAAGAGAACCAGAGACGGTGCTAAATTTGAAACGAGAATTATTTGTAGATGATGTAACCAACCCGCTAAATGTGAGAATCTTCGTATCACACGCCAACGTAGCAGCCCAAAGAGATCGTATTCTCTGAACGAGTCACCCTTAAAAGTTGTTACCAGCGCACGTGATCTTGGTGTACAGGTTTCTTATAATCTAATGTGGGCGAATCATATTGTGAACATTATATCCAAAGCCAATCAAATGCTTGGCTTTTTGCCAAGGCATTGTTCTAAGAGTGTCTCTTGCGACATACAAAAAACTCTTTACATCTCGCTGGTAAGATCACATCTTATCTACGCCAGCCAAGTATGGTCAACATGTCTTTGTGGTTCCATATACCTGAAGCGTAGTTTGAAGAGTGTGCAAAGGAGAACTACACGTTTCATCCTTAGTGGATTCGAGCTCGATTACAAATGTCGGCTTATTCAACTAAGGCTATTACCCCTGTGTTACTTTCTTGAATATCTTGACCTGCCATTTGTCTTTCGCTGCATAATTGGTGAAATACGTCTTAATTAGTGACATATCAAGATTTATACAATTCTCACACTCTAAGACACACTTTGCCGTACCTCAAGGTTGGACCTACGATTAAATTTTGCTCGAACATCTACATTTCGTGAATCATTTTTCGTTCGCATCTGTCCTATGTGGAACGCGTTACCTCTTGATATTCGTACATCAGAGCGAACATCAGTTTTCAAGACCAAACTGAAAGAGTTATTCTTTTGTTGCCTTCACTCCACATTGGACTCGGAAAATGCACGCTCGTGGCTCTGGCCTTTGCACCTTATGCCGTTTCTCAAATCATTCGGAGCTACGGAGCTGTCAAATCACTCAAATGTGGTCAAATTGATCATACAACAGGTAAATGACCGTGGGTACGAGGCTGTACAACGGACTGTGGCTAATTTGAATTGCGGCCACCTACTGTTTTAGTATACGCTATACACTCTGTATATGTATAAACTATAAAGGCATCAATTCAAAGATTAAGACTGACAAATTATTAATGTATTCGATATGGTCTATGGACTCTTTCATTCAAATACACACTAGCCGCCCCCTACTCTAAATTAATAATTCGCAAAAGTCTTGTCCACATGGGGAAATTTTGGATTTAGGACCGCACGTTTTAGTCAGTTAATTTCCCATGCAAGTTGCATACATTAATTCCAATCATTCAGAGCTGTCAAATTGTGGCTAATTTGAATTTGAAACGTGTCTCCTTTCTATGCGCCCTGTAGGGTCATGGGTAATTTGAACGTGAGAGGGTCTACTCGATTCAGATAAAAATTTTAGACTGAGTATTGAGTATTGTGTTCGCCTGACGCTACATCCAATAAGATGGTTCAGCTTACTACAGAGCAACGAACGTTTGTTGTGTTACATTATAGCAATACTCGCAGTTTAACAGCAGTGCGATCTGCATTTCGAGAAAGGTTTCCTGATCGGAATCCTCCTAGCAAAACGACGATCTTACAGAACTATAGGAAATACTCAAAATGCGGAACCAGTCTCAACCTAAATAAAAGCAACTCTGGTCGACCAAGAACAGCGCGTTCCCCGGAAAATATTGCTGCCATTAAGCGTCTACTGGAGGAAAATCCACGTAGTGTGAGCGCTCGTCGCAATCCATTTCACATGTCACCTGCAAGCTTTAACCGCATCACAAGGCTTGACTTGGGAAGGACTTCGTATAGTATGGCTACAATTCGGTCTAAATTTCTGTCAAGCGAAGAGTTGCAGCTACAAGATTCTGAACAGTACTGCCCGACACGCGAAGACACAAATATTATGGCGCCGGCCAATGTAGCAACGGAAGACGAGGTAACCACACGCGAAGACACGAATGTTATGGCGCCGACCAATGTAATCAATGTGGCAAGTGAAGAAGAGACAACCGCATGCACAGACACAAATATTACGCCGGCCAATGTAGCAACTGAAGACCAGACAGCCACATCGACTATGTCAATGGATGAAGTCGACTCGCAAAATATTCAGCAGTATGCACCCGAAACTACATCTGAGGTTATTACACTTGTTTGTAGTTTAGACGAATGATTTTCATGCCAAGTTTTACACAAAGGTTTGCGAGGGCATTATTTAAATGTGACATTAATTTTGAATATGTTCATTCCTTTATTGATCTTTATTCGGTCGGAGGCTGGAATTTGTTTGTGACAACGAGATAAATGTCAGCTAAGATACTGAACATATATCAATTGTTATTGAAAAGCTTATGGAAATCACACTTTCTTGAACGGAATTGCGAAAGCATTTTGCCATTAAATGCAATAAGATATATGTTATTGTTTACAACTGACTCTACATGGCACGCAGACATTTTCTTCTTAAAAAATATGTAACGTCACGACGACCATCTCGTTAATATATGTTTAAAAACGATATGATTTAAAAGTCTTGTTAAATTTAGTCGAGGGTGCTTCGTCGTGGTTTAATTGTTAAATTTATTAGCTTCGAGACACAATGTATAACCATAGGCGGCCCAATTCAGCGTGTAGTTTCATATAGAGATCAGTAGCGAGCGGTAGCGTATATATGTAAAACAATACGCTACCGCTCGCTACTGATCTCTATATGAAACCAAACACTGAATTGGGCCGCCTATGGTATAACATTATTATGTGCTATGTATACGCGATATTTTTGACCTGTAAATATAAGAACTACAAGTACAAGATCTTTCCTTGCTCAGTTATAAGAAACGTTCTGGGTAGCTATATTTAATTTTTGTTTATGTTAATCGCATGACTGACGAAATGTTGACATCAAATGCATTGTATACATGCAAGCTTGTTCTTGTTAGTTATATAAGCTGACAATTTGGTATTTTTATAATCGGTTCAATTAGGTTGAAGGTCCAAACAAGAGATATGTTTAGTATCTGTTTACCCATTCTGCTTGGAGAAAAAATTGTAAATAAATACTTGTGTGCATTACCAAAAGAATGGCAAATCCAATTAAAGTTGTTTCATATTACTGGATAATAGATTATGGCTAATTTCAAATTCAAGAGGAATCACTCTTTCTTAGACAAGTATTCTGTATTTGCTACAAAGAATTCTAGTTGCCAGCACACAAACGCATAGGATACCACAGGGTATTTTACAACCTAGACCCACCATGGGTCCAAGCTTGGGTCAGGGAAACTAGTGGACTTGCTACTTAGCTTCACGTCACAGATCAGGTTGCTGAATAGTTCAATCACTGTGGTTCAATGCCTCAATCGCATGAGGCTCGAGTGACGTCACGACGCGTTATACAAAGTGTGTAGTAAAAAATGTAGACAAAGCGGAAATCGCTCTGGCGCGAAGCGCCTCAATGTACGATGTTTTTTTATTAAAATAGATTGTTTTGGCACTTATAATCTACAGTGTGTCCCAAAAAAATGCCCCTCCTACTTAAATACAAGTATGATCGTATTTCAGCAAGTTTTTTTAGAATTGATGATTAGATTAATGACTTTTTGTATTGACTATCGTTCTTGTTAATTTTAAGAACTTTCATTCACACACAACATAAAATGATAACTGTTTAATTTCAACATACTTCTTCAATTTCCCAAATTTATTGAAATTAATTCATCACACAATGTGCAATGGTGTAAAATGGGCACACGTGCATTCATTTGAAATGAAGCTTCATCTCCAATGACAAGATTAGGCCAGAACTGGTTGGGCACTAGGCATATCTTTCCACCAACCATATGCAAAATGCTAAACGTCGCGCTGGATTATGCGGGAAAAGTTCATGTTGTATGTTCATTATGTATGGATGCCACTTAAGACCAATTTCGTTATTTTCTTGATTGTCGTCTTCGAAAGTCCCGTTGGGTTGCGTCAAGCACTGATTCGTGGATCACGTCGAAGTGCTTCGATCATGTACTGTGTTGATGTTATTTACTGACCTAGTGGTTCGTCATCTTCCAGACTTTTCAGTATTTCAGTTTTGGCTGGTCCCATGGGTCGAATACTCCGCAAAATTTCTCAAAATCGTCCTGGTACATGGAGGTTGTCGGTATGGAAATCTTTCTTGAAACGCTCAATTACCCGCTGTGGATTTCCAGTCGAATTGTACTCTAGCACCATAAACGTGCGTCGCTCGGTTGTGATTTGCACCCCAACCATGTTGTGTTGAAATTTGGCAGTAGTGTGCGACTTTGAATATTTGACAAACAGAGTTTGTTGGAATGCATTCCTTTTAATACATTTAGTATTTTTTCATTTTTTTACGGCAATCACAAACATTTATTACTCTGTCGTTTCTTACAGAAAGCAGCTGAAATTAGCAGGAATGCTAGCTAATATTGTTAACTTTTAGTTTCATCAACAAATAGGATTGCAACTCTATTGATAACATTTCTATATTTGCACTTTAATCAAAGTGACATTTTTTGGGACACACTGTAGAATAAACCAAAAAAATGAAAAATTTAAAACTTCAATACTCGGGGGGTTGTGTCTTTTACGACAAGTTAGATGTGCCTTGCGCGCAAAACGTAAGAGTAATTTTGATTTGGTAGATGGAAAATTTGTTGGGTGTTATATTGCTGTGCAAAATTTTAATTGAGTGGTCCTACTGTCTATTCCCTATACTGTGACTCAATCAAATTTCTAGAAATTTTGATCAGCAATAAAACACCTAACTTATTTTCTACCTACCAACTCAAAATTACTTTTAAAGTGTATATGGAATGAAAATTTCGATATCGGGTTTTTTGCATTTTCTGAAAATTTGGTCTTTTCTGATCATAAAAATACCAACCTTGCTGAAAAATTCGAACTAGAAGCTTGTTGATTTTACGGGTAAAGTTCGATTTTGAGACCATTTAGTGGCGAAATTCCTAACATTCCATCGTGCGGCCAGTGACGTATGCAGTGTGACACAGTGCGATCTTTCCATATGTAAACACTATAAAAATTATGGCTTCGTCTGGGTAGAATTGGGTTTTTGAGAGATTTTGAAGAAAAATGTAAACGAATTCACTTTCTGTAGACATCGCTTTCAATGTATAGATACAATATCATTACAACATGACGAGTTGTAGCGTATAAATTGCCGAAAATGCAAATTATATGAGACGAGACACATGTCTACGTTGTAGGTTTCAGACCGCATATTATTTAAATAGGCTATAGCTACAATTATAGCAAACATTGTAATAACTGGTGTAAGCATAACACGGAAATTAATACTAAATATCTGCATATCTACAAATAAATATCTACAATTTTGACTTGCATGTTGTAGCGTGACAAAATACGATAGCGTTTAATGATGATCTCTAGTCTACTTTATTATATAATTTACGTTCTCTGACAACCGTTCGTTAAGTTCACATTAAGAATCTATCAGATCTAGTTGTGCGAAAATATCGGCCGAATTTTACTCCTACGAATTCGTCGGTAATATGCTCAGCGCACTTCGAGAAATCTTGCTTCGGAACACGGTACCACATTGACGTACCAGACAGGCTAAAACCAAAGCCAGGCAAAGGCAAGATACTTATCAGAAGGGTCGATACCAACGAAGGATTTAGTCGTTCTAGTGACTTGGCGCACCAAGTGACGAAGAGAAGGGCGAGTCATGTTCTACATAGCAAATCATTATTCAATTGGCTATTATAGAAAATATTATTGTGATTGGTTTTGCTTTGCCCATCTTGGGCTCTGCTTGTTGGTTTCTGATACTTTTTCCCTCACTTATCAGAGAGAAAAGCCCCTGCAGTCTCTAGTACTGTTCGATGGGTGACCACCGCATAATCCCAGTGCTGCGTGATACATTCTGCGTCCTTGCTCTCGAATGTAAACTCCAAAATCTCCTTACAGCATCTATACTCTCTAGCGTCCTGCAATAGTTCATCGCTGCAATGTCCATACGTGCACCTTAAAATAAACTCACATGTCAGACGAAACAGGGCAGTAAATAGTCGTAAAATGGGTTAATACAATACTGCTTTCATAACTTTACTTACCATGAATTAACAGCTACATTTTTCTTAAATCGCGCCTCAAGAGTTTCACGAAGAATGCCGTCTTCGTCCGTTTGGTCTTCTTCGTAGTCACTATCTGCGACTGGCTCAAATTGATATGGCTGAACAACAGACGATTGCTCAGCGATGTCCTCATTATCTGTTGACCCTTCTGTCTCTGTCTGTGATTCGAAGCTTTCGTTATCGGACATTTTTATAGCGAAATATAAAGGGAACTGTCTGATGTTTGTTATATTTTGTTGTTTTCGTATAGCCATAGTATAGCCAAACACTTCGATGTGTCACACTGCATACGTCACAAGACCGGAACTCTAGGTACCAGTCTTTCGCCTCTAAATGGTCTCAAAATCGAACTTTAACCGTAAAATTAGCAAACTTTTCGTTCGAATTTTTCAGCAAGGTTGGTATTTTTATGATTAGAAAAGACCAAATTTTCAGAAAATGCAAAAAACCCGATATCGAAATTTTCATTTCATATACACTTTCACAGGCTGGTCACGTGGCACCCAAATTTTGGGTGCTTGACATTCGTACTTAGAAGGGGTAGGTAAAAACGCGTTATCACAAATTATTGTCAAACAACAAGGGAGACCGACGAAGCGGGAAGCCGCCTGACTCTAAATCCGTATCTTTGCTTTCTTTTGTGTTTGCATCACGCTGTTGGCCTCGTTTGAACATCATGTTACACGTTCATCATCACGCTGTCACTAAAGGCCCGTTCAAACGAAGCCAACATCATGGAGCATTGTTAGCCCAACAATGTTGCATGATGTTGGACGAAATTTTAAGCAAGTTTAAAATCGAGCCAACGTCTTCTAACATGATGTTCAAACGAGGCCAACAGCGTGATGCAAACACAAAAGAAAGCAAAGATACGGATTTAGAGTCAGATGACTTCCCGCTTCGTCGGTCTCCCTTGTTGTTTGACAATAATTTGTGATAACGCGTTTTTACTTACCCCTGCTAAGTACGAATGTCAAGCACCCAAAATTTGGGTGCCACGTGACCAGCCTGTGTCAGGGTCTTCGCCGTAGCGCGGGTAGCGGAGGTGAAAACCCTGAGAATCAGGTTGATACACTTTAAGCATTTAAATTTCGCACGAAAGCCATTTTAATGTGTTTCAAAATACGCACACCCCAAGGATTAATAAATCGTACAGGTATTCACTGTGAATAACTAAGACTGTAAATTCTGTAACCCGAAACATCGTTAAATTATACTTGTCAAGAAAATTAATTTTTGCTTGTCTGTCGGGGTCTTTTAGGGCCTGTAGCTATGCAACGTATCCAAAAATCCGGAACCATTAAGAAATTTTTTATATATATTCTTTACAAATTCTTTATTATTTTGAATGCAATAAATAATTTTAATGTTAATGTCCTGTTTTTTGGGACACTCTGTAAATTCCATTCACAATAATAAAGAAAGCTTAAAGAATATACATAATTAATTTCGTGGTTCCGTTTTTTAGGATAACCAATCGAAAGTTAACTTCTCGATGATCAATAAAATTAGCCTTTTTGACGCTAGAACTATGCCTAAAAAAACCGCCGTTTGTGCAGTAAATACTTAGTATCTAATATGAACACGTTTTGAGATTGGCTTTCTGGAACAACAGCGATCAGTGTTTATGCAGTTGAACAATAGTGGTCAGTGGCAATTGAAATACCAGATGGAAAAACGTAATCTGATGTGAATATTAATGCCCAGCAAGTAATTTTAAATGCATACATGTCAAACAATATCAAGTTTATATTAAATTTTATTTTAACTAACGTTTCGTCGCTACATTGCAACATCATCAGAGCTATATACAATGAATAAACATAGGTTGAACCTATGTATAGATGATAACAAAGTATTTTATTACAAACGGTAAAAAATTCAAAAATTCTGCTATTAGTCCCTTCTTTTGAATTTTTGCTGTTTGTTGATAAAATACTTAGTTATCATGTATATATAGTATAGACACAACTATATGTTTATTCATTGTATATAGCTCTGATGATGTTACGATGTAGCGACGAAACGTTAGCAAATAAAATATATTATAAACTTGAATTGTATGTTGATATGTATACATTTAAAATTACTTGAATATTCCGGCATATTCAGAATAGTGATCAGTGCGTTTATGATTCGTTTTTTAGAAACGTAATTTCTGTGGTTTTATTGTCTGTTATTGTCTTGATTTAGGTGCATGGCAAAGTCATTGTTTTTGACGAATATTTTTTATCATAATGCAAGGAATAAAAATTGTGTACAATTGTTTGACAAAGTGTTCCTTCATATAGTTGATAACTTTTGGTTTAAGTTGCGAACATTTCCTATGACTTGCCGAAAATTTGCATTTTTAATGCCTATTCTCTTGCCGAAATTTTTTATTGCCAAAAAAAATAGTGCTGAAGCATCACACAGAGCTAACAAGAGTCGCTGGCTTAGCACAAAAAATGACAAATTTGGTTCAAATTTTGTTTGATGAGATAAAATGACTAAAATCATTTACAATAATTTTGCTTCCCAAAAATGGCGGCCTGTTAGCATAGAACTACTCATTAAACTAATTGGCATACAGCTAATTCAATTAAGGTTGACATCGACAATAGTCACATGTACAATATGATCGATCGAGTGCCAAAAGAATGCTTCTTTACATGCATGTGGATGTAAAAAAATATCATACTAGATACTATATTTGTAATCCAGCAAGGCTGCTGATGTGTTGATCTTATCTAAAACTGTATTATTACCATCATTTTTTTATGCTCATGCATATTGCACATTTGCCATTTGACAATTGTTGATGTCAACCTTAATTGAATTAGCTGTATACAAAGCAAAAAATCACATTTTAAGAGAAGAGACGAAGCGAAGTTTCTTAAAAACTAAGATCTTCTCCTTGAAATGTCAAAGTGATTTTGGACAGCATAAAGAAAATTCATAACTTTAATCAAAAGCCATCATGCATACAGCATGAGATTTTGGGTGAAAAAATGAAGGAAAGAGGGAAAGAGGTGTGCGTTAAACTTCATCATTGCAATAATGGTATATTTACTTCCTGTATAGATAAAAATTGCAAACCTGACGAATTCTACTGCCCAAGTAGCGTTTGTATTTTATCAAATTTGACATGCAATGGAGTTTCGAATTGCCCAGATGGAGCAGACGAGCCATCTGTTTGTGGGACAGTAAAAATAGGTAAGCAAACAATCATGTGCACATTGCTGAAATGCGCACATTTGTCACTTAATTGACCTTGTATTAAATTAAAGTATATTGCGGCTGATAAATCTCTATTTTTTTCAGGAAACAGGACATGCGGTTTGAACGATCTTGGTTGCTTACAATATGCTAGAAAAAACAATTCTTGTAAAACAATTGCTGGTAAGTATTTCAGGGTAATTTATTTTTGAGTCGGTTTTCTTTGATGTACCGCGGGTTACATCCAGGTTACTTACCTTGAATAAATAATTAGATGAAACTTGTGGGAAAATCTCGAAGAATCTCGATTTACTAGAAATCCGACTTGAAACTCAAATACAGAGATTTATGTTATAGAATTTCTATGACATAAATCCCTCCTTCTCGGTATTTAACACCATATTTAAATCTTTCTGTAATTTGTTGTGTCAAGTATTTGAGGCGACAATGAAAACCTCTAATATTAGTGCCACATATTTGAATATTCACATCCTTTAAAATATGTTTGTCCTTAATTTAATAAAAAGTTTGTATCAGGTTAATATTAGGTTGGTTAGGAATAGGTAATTTAACAAAGATTGTAATTTTAGGAAATTGTGATTTTGAGAAAAACAGTTTTTGCGACTGGAAACAGATTCATAATGAAGAGTTGGACAACTTTGATTGGTCACTTAACACTGGGGAAACTTCCTCAAAGGAAACTGGTCCTAAAATAGACCACACAACTCGCACAAACGATGGTAGGGGGTGTAACTATATTTGTTATCAATGTTAAACATTGCATACACAACTAACATTGTTCACATGCACGTGTTTTGATCATATTTGTATCGACACTGCCTTTGTCCGTTCATTTTAAATACCCACAAGTACTGGCATCATGCAGAAATTGTACAACATAAAGCTACATAAATTCAACGTCCTCCTTTATTTGCTTAGTTACACAGAAGCATTTCTTTTCAGGAACATACATCTATATTGAAACAAGTTCTCCAAGAGTCAAGGGTGATAAAGCAGTTCTTAAAGCTGGACCTTTTACTAATGACGTAAAATTTTGTTTCACCTTTTTTTATCACATGTTTGGAAGTGATATTGGTAGTCTCAGTGTTTATCAAGATTGGAACAAGAAAGAAAAACGTTTGCTTTGGACACGTAATACGTCGTTAGGTGATGTTTGGAAGACATCATGGTTTGATGTTGAATCTGATGAACCGTTTTATGTACGTACAAAATCTAATTACTCAAACACAAGAAATTATATTACTGAAACACAAGGGATTGCCCGTCTTGCACTCATAACATTGAATTGAAGATATGAAGATATACACTTGCATCTATGTGCATGTGTCCACAACACTTGTGTTTCAACTCAATTGAACCCGATCTAATATTACACTGGGTATACCTGCTATAGTTATCAAAGTCTATCATAGATCTAGATGCTTATGTCACTTCAAGCTTCACTTATGATAACTATGAAAGCTTTATTCCAGCAGTAAATGTCTAACTAATATCACACCCATCCGAACGTTGTAACCCAGTAATTTTATTGAGTTCGGATCGCCTGAACATGAACACTTTTTGCGATTGGCTTTCTGAATCAGTGTTTATTATTCGTTCTACAGAAATGTAATTTTCAGGATCGCCACCAATCTATAGCAAGCTTTGGGAGTGTTTGGTAATAATAACGATAAAAAACAATTGCAAAGTATAGAAATTAGTTTTCTAAAGAAGGAATAACAACAATGATGACCTTTGTTTCGAAAATCCAATCAAAAGACTTGATGACTTTAGATGGGTATTTACCCAATTTTCAAAGTTTAATTGTCTTTATTGCTTTGGCCAGTCAATCACACACGCTCTTTCTATACGTGGGTGCCAACCCATATCGAGATTGAAAACATTGAAAATGTAAGTTGGAAAAACGTTTCTGAATTTAAAACAAAACTTGAAATTAAAATTAAAATATAATTTTGTGGAAACAGCACGTAAGTTTATTATCGCAGAGCTTTTGATCCGTAACCTCGAATCTTCATCAGTGCTAATAACAATTATTTATTTTACGTGGTGTTTCCACAAAATTATATTTTAATTTGATATTCACCATGCAAACATACAAGGAACTTATTAAAGTTGAGTTATTAAAGTTAAAATCATGTTTTTGTTTCCTGGATTATAGTTACTGATTGAAGGTGTTCGTGGCAATGGCGCTCAAGGAGACATAGCAGTAGATGATATCACAATGACTGACAAAAACTGTTCTCAAGTCCATCGTGGTAAGATGATTTATTAATTGGATGGTGGTGACGATTGATCAAGATGTTTCTACAAATGACTGAAAATGTATCACATCTAAAGTCAGTTTATTCTTTTTGTACATTATAGAAACATCTCCATTTTGCTCGTTCGAAGAAAGATGTGCTTGGAAATGGACGCCCGGAAAATTTACACGTACTGAAGTAGAAGAGAAGGATAGATTTCTTCTCAAAGGTCTGTGTCTAAAACGAAAATTTTATCTATAATATCTATTAAAAATCACAGTTGAGTTCACATGACAAGTTGACAACCCCTTGTGTTGGGAAAAGATTTGTGGTACGGTTGTACATTTAGAATTTACAAACACTTTATTTGCAGATTATTTTCTGAAGACACATACGTCAGGAAAGCTATGGGTGATTTTGCCTGAAGAAATGACAGAACAATATCAGTGCATGACATTTTGGTACAAGTTTTCGTTCTGCAATAGTATATCATTTCAGTCTGCTCAAGAAGTAGCTGGCTGGAATACAATACAATTGCCTTACAGTCTGACAGATGACCAGGATATTAACCGATGGTTATATGGTGAAATGCCACTGGAAAGGCATCGAGCGAAATCCAAGGTATTAATTTGAAATTTAAAACCTGGTTCATTTAGCTAAATTTTTAGTAATATTCCTTGTTTCTGAAATATCGAAGAACTAATGGTAGTTGGTTATCACCTGATTTTTCGTGGCTTGTTTTTTCAAATAACCCGTGTTTTGAGAATACAAGATGATGATCTTCGGAGATCGTAATTAACTACCTTGCATTTTTTTAGGTTTATTTCAAAGTATTGGTTCAAACAACAGTAGCTTCTCAATGTTATCTTGGATTTGACGAAATAAATTTTTCTACAGAAACATGTTCAACTTTCCTGCAGGGTATGTTGAAACGCAATTAGTATTAGCTCAATGTTTTAAAGAAAGTTTATTGTTTAAAATTCATACCGTATAATAGCACATATTCAACCTGTAGTTGTTGTATCACACAAACTGGCGTAGTCAGGATTTGATCCTCTTTGGGAGATCCAGTGGTGGGGATACATTTTCTTAGCACTGGGACCCTAACCCAGTGCTCTCTTGACACGCCGACCTTTACAGTGTCCTATAAAGACTTCACCATTCTATTAGTATAACAAATAAATCCGCAAATTTTTAAGGTGGTACAATTTGGATCCGAAAGTCATCTAAAATGTATAGAGTCTTGAAGAAAGAAAATAAGGATGGGAGTTTCATGGCCTTTTTTAACTCACAGTTTCCGACAATAAGTTATCCCGACGCTAAGAAGTCTATGACACCAAGTTTTATAGAGATTGTATCGCGAAATCATGTGAATTACGTTGTCGAGGATATCAAGTTGGACTACTCTAATATTGCTCTTGGAAGACGAGTGCTGGTAGAGGAACAAGCAAATATTGCTGTCATTGGAATTGTGATTTTGAATAGGAGCGAGTCTCAATCCAAGTTGATTGTCCGACTCGATTCAAATAGTTCAGATATTGTGGTACAGAACCAAAATATTTACCAGCTTCCATATCAAATAAATAGACATGGTGAGTAAGTACAAAAGGTAAATAGCGCTATCCACTGGATAGTGATTTTTTTTCAAACGTTTTAAACATGTTCAGTAAGTGGTAAATTCCATAGCATTTTCTAGCTAAAATTACTTTTTATCTCTTACGAGCTTGGCCTTTTATGCCTTTCCGCGGCAGTTGATCCAGTGTATAGTGCTTTCTACCTTTCGTGCAACCGAATCCTGGATATTATTGTTCAGAAAAGTCTGTTAATTTTAAGCACATTAACCAGGCGTACAGAAATTAAATAAAGCTCTTAATTAACGTAGTAGTACGTGCAACGTTTTGAATTTCAAACTTTCAGTAGCAACTTTTTTTATCCCAAGCAACTTTCTACCAACAATTATAGGCCTACTTTTTTTGCGAGTAACATTCCGTTTTGGGAGCAACTTTTTGGGATTTTACGAGTACAGTTGTGATAAGCCTACCCGCGATCTTTGCATTTTTACCCACTGAGCTACGCGGTCAAGCTGGGACAATCTATGAAGTAATTAAAAAATGCTATGCACATTTCGGAATTTCTTTCTTCAACATATTTTGCCAGCATTTAGCTAGTGAGTGTTTTTGTCTTCTGTTTAGTAGGAACGTTCTAATTAATTTTTCTAGGTCCTGCTTGGATGAAGATAAAAAATATCTGTGCGGTGGTACGGTTTTCCGCGAAATGTTATTTTGATGCGATTAGTCCAATGAACTGGTTTGACGGGGTCGACTATTGCAAGACACAAGGAGCAGAAATCGTTAAATTTGAAACAAAATATGAAGAAGAATACTATTATTCTAAAACTGGGCAGAGTTTAGCGTTATGGGTTGGCTATCACGGGCATAATTACCAGGGGAATAAATTCGTATCGAATGATGGAAGTGAGGATACATACAATAGACTAATTAAAGGGAGTGCAAAACAAGGACTGTCTTCTGGCTTGTGTGCTTTGGCTCTAAATTCTACTGCGTGGGAACGAAGAAATTGCAGCGAAATTCATCCTGTGGTTTGCAGCCAGCCCGGTAAGCTTATTACAATAAAGAGCAGGAAGGGGTCAGAGGGTAAAGAGGGTGCGAGGTCCTAGTTCGAACCTATATGCCCTTACAAAAATTCTGTATGCCTCTGTGCGGTAAATAAATACAGGGTGTCCCAAATGGACGGGCGATTTACATATCAATAATATATTCTATTCAAAATGATAAAAAAATGTTAAGAATATATAAACAATTTCTTAATGGTTCCGCTTTTTTAGAGATACTGAATAAAACAATTAACGTGGTACTTCAGAAAAATGGAATAATATATAGCATAGAATGGTAGCATAAATAAAGAGGGCATTTAATAGTGTATTGTTTTCTTGGTTTCTAGATACAAACAATAATGCGTGGAGTGGAACAACGTCCAATGCTTGTATTAATAAAAACAAGGAGATATTGACGTGCACTAAATTCCCGAACACTGTAATACGAATCAGATATGCAGAATTTATACCATGTAACAAAACTGAAACAGAATGTTTACAGCCGTTGATCAATCAAAAGCCTCAGTTACTTACTGAAATAAGGCGGCTTTGTCAAGGCAGAAGTAAATGCACTGTCTTAATGCTGTCACTAACAAGTGATCCCTGTCCTGGCATGAGAAAATATCTCAACGTACCATATAAATGTGAGGTCAAACCAAGCAGCTATCCCGGTATGAACGTGAATTTAAATTTATACATGAATTAAATTATTTTCTGCTAGTACCGGGGGGGGGGCATATCGGCAAGCGTGTGGAATATCCCACATAAAGTCGTAGGTCTGTGCAGGAACACCTCCTCCCCCTCCCCCTACTTCAGACAGAAGGTTCTCAGCACGCCCTTGCTGACACGTATATGTAAAATTTTGAAATCCAAACGACTTGAAAAGAAATTTGTCGCGTACGACATAAATATATCAATAAACACCCCCTCTCCAATTAACCTTCTAGCTACGCCTCTGTAGGTCACGGGTTAACAACCGGGTACAATCGATAAAACTTTACCTAAACAACTGTTAAAGTTAGGATAAAAATAAACATTTTGCTAGCGCCATATAAGAGCAAAATTGGTGGATCATTGACATTTTGAGAGAATAAGAATAGAGAGAATGTTATGAATGAGAGATTAAAGAGCGAGCAAGAATATCATATTGTGTATTGTGTTGAAATAAATCTTATATTTTATTAATTGTGAATTGTTGTGAAGAACAGTTTTTTTAGTGGGGCATTCCAACAAAGTGGCACCTCCGATGGGATGCGAGGCGAAAAAACTAGAGAAAGATTTGACCGGGAGACTAAAGCTATTACAGAAGACATCCGATATTGTAAGCGAATCATTGCGAATCATATGCGAACCATTGATAAAGATTACGGGTATGATCGAGGAGATTATATTAAATTTTCGATGAAAAATTTGAACGGAACGACGACCAGGAAGCGATTACAGAATGGAGCAAAAATGTCAAACAACAAGTCGAAGTAGTCGATGCGGAAGTCGAAAGCTGCAAAAACATTTGGACGAAATAAAGGTTAATGAAGCGAGCAAAGCGAAAGATGCTGAACGGGCACAACAACTACTGTTTGAGAAAGAACAATGCGATAAAACTACAAAAAAATTGAACACGGATCAAACTCAAACGAAGCTTTCCATTATTACCTCATTTGGTGGCGCGCATATACTGATTGGCTTCGATTCTGGAGCGTATTTGAAGCTGAAATAGATAACAACAGCGAATTACCAGCCGTGACCAAATTCGCCCATCTAAAGGAATTTTTCAAACCAAATGTTAGATCAACTATAGACGGACTGCCGTTTTTAACTGAAGAATATGCCAGAGCAAAGAATATTTGAAGAACACGTATGGCAACAAGACAGAGATTGTCAACGCCTACATGCAAAATATTATGGCTTTACTAGTAATTAGCGGTACATAACCCTGGAAAATACACGATTTTTGCGAAAAATTATTATTCAATGTACAAGCACTCGAAACATTGGGCAAGTTGACTGAAATGAATGGTTATGTACGAATGTCGATAGACAAGCTCGAGAGGAGACGGGAAAATTTACTAAGAACGGATGACAAGTGGCGTTAATGGGACCTTCCGAAATTTGTCGACGCACTACGAATGTGCACCGAGAGAAATCCCTGTCAACCAAGGAAGAAGTGAAGTGAGTTTAAAAGTGGATCATCCTGTAATACTATAAAACGTACCTGTGCTTATTGTGAGAAGTAGGGCCACAAGTCAATTTAGTGTAGCAGTGTGACCAAACCGGGTGAGCGAATGCAGATTCTAAAGCTCAAACGACTCCGTTTTAACTGTACTGGTCAGGGCACCGAGCCTTGGTGTGTAAAAGTCGATCAAAATGTCGAGTTTGTGACGGAAAGCACCATTCCTCAACTTGTGAAAAACCACCAAGGGAAAACTTCATGACAAACGAATCAAGGAAAAGAACAGCAGGTTGTATATCGAGTCGCTGTGGTAGACGTGCAAGCGGTCAAATGTCGTACATTGCTTAATTCGGCGTCGTACGCGTCAGCCGTCTTGCTCAAAACCATTGGAGTTCAACCTATCAGCTCGGGAATGCGGCCAGTTGAAATGATGTTTAGCACGACAACACGAAGGATGGACATTTATAATATTAATGCAAGCTCATTTAATAAAACCTTGGCAATGGACGTCAATGTTAGCAAAGTGGAGAAGCCCCAACTCATGACCTTGAAGAATCCTGGTTATAAGAGTCTCTTAGAAAAGACTCACATCTTGAAGGAGTAGTAGTTATGGATGATGATGACGATAAGAATGACTTACCTGTCCACTTATTTTTGGGAACAATGTACCAGAATCAGTACAGAAAAACCACTGCGCATTAGTGAAGAATGGGATGCAGCTGCTACACTGATGAAGCTGGGATAGACCATCACATCACCTGGGCGTCTCGGCGATGTTACTAACTCAAACAGCACAATTTGACTATGAGGAACTGTGTAAGCTACAATCATGGACAAATTATCTGGGACAAGCACGGAAAAAGATATATATATCACGTATCCCTCATAAATCCGACCCCCCCCCCCCCCTTTCGAAACAATGTTGTTGTACAATTGAATTATTATACTAATAATTGAGACACATTTTCAAACATTGTAACAGAGGAGAGAGGAATACCAGTGTACATGCGTATGGATGATTGATTGACCTTCAGCCATTTTTAATTGCGTCCGCGTGCTTTTTGTCTAGGATTGTAGATGTTGCAGACCATCTGGATGATGGTGATCAAGGTCAAGTGTTTAAGGAACAGCTATAAAGTAGCCAAGACGGATGGTCGACTAAACTGGTCGACTCACATAGAAAGGCAATCGTCCGCCGATGCCAATGGGAAAAGATATCAGTTTACGTAGATTGAACACTTTAGTTCGCAAGCTTAAGAGATCAGGAAGAGTCAGTGATTACAGAGAAACCATCAAGGAGCAGTTGGACCAAGGAATAACTGAGGGAGCGCCAGATACAGTGGTTTGAAATTTGAAAAGAATGCTACATTCCACATAAGCAGGTGATACGAAGCTTCAGATTGTCTATGATGCGTCAGCGCGTGTACAAGATGGTGCCCTCCTTAAACAGACATATAGTGACGTAGGCTTCTTGAATAAAAATTGTTTGATTGATGCCCCGTCTCTCAACGAATGTCTGAACCTGGGTCCCACTGCAGATATAACGGAGAGATATGCATTAAGATTCCACTGGCTAAAAGATCTGTAGTCAAATGAGGTGAAGACATTCAGGTTTACACGCGCATTATTCGGACTCGCCCCATCTCCATTCCTTTTAGGCGAAGTGATCAAAGAACATCTTGAAGCGTGGTGTCTCAAGAGTCCACAAGTTGTACGTGAGATTGAAAGTAGCATTTACGTGGACGATTTGATTTCTGGTGCCACAGCAGTGGAGAGCGCGAAGCTACTTAAAGTCGAAGCTTCGGAGATTTTTGAGGATGCTGCATTCCAGCTACACAAGTGGCATTGGAACAAGGCTACACTAAAATCTAACTATTACGAAGGAGAACTCGCGAAATAGAATCATTACGAACGAAGAAGTACCAGCGTCAAAACGTGGGATTTTAATGAAAATAGCAAAGATCTATGATCCATTGGGGTTGGCGTCACATTTTCACTAACTGGCAAACTGCTTTATCGAGAAGCATGTGATCTGTAATGTGGATGGGATCAACTGCTGCCGGTTGAAATCAGTAAGAGATGGAAACGATGGGAAAACCAGCTTTCAGATTCTATAAACAACAGTGGGGTCTTTGGCAGGTACCGAGAACCTGTCGTTGACGTCACTCTCCATGGTTTCAGCTTCGCAAGCGGAAACGGAGTAGCTGCAGCCACCTACGCAGTAGTATCGCAACCATCTGGACAGACACAGGGGCTTGTGACGTCAAAGGCAAGACACGCAAAAAGGAGACTGACTATGCCTCGACAAGAATTAGTTGCTGGCCACATGGCGGCTAATCTTGTCAGCAATGTCAGAGAAGCACTCGAAGGATTCCCTGTGTCAATTTCCTACTGATGGTTAGATAGCACAGAAGCCCTTCATTGGATTCGAAGCGAGGGAAACTACAAACAATTTGCGCAAAATAGAGTGAACAAAAGTCAGCAGTAGAACCTTGAGTGGAGACTGCACATTTGGGCAGCCGTGGTGGTGCTGTGACGCAGAACAACGAGCTTTGGTGGAAGGGTCCGAAGTGGCTTTCTAAACCCAAAGAATGGCCTGAAAACATCCAGAACGAAAGTGCTAAAGAATCACTTGCAGAAGCAAGGAAAGTTCGTAAATTGTTTCAGTTAGCGACACAGCAGTAACCGGTTGCATTCAGTGATCTTATTGGTCAACGAAATTACTGGACGGTGTTTCGAAAGTGTACATGGATCGCGAGGTTTCCCCTTAACGTCAGAGACAAAATTAAAAAGAGCGGTCCAATTACTGCTGAAGAGATTGAAACACAAAAGAGATTCTGGGAAGAAAGAACTCAACAACAAGGCGAAAGGAGCGAAAAGTACAAAGCTACCCAAATGCAACTGAACCTGCAGCTAAACCAAACGGGGTTGCCAGAATGTCGAGGGCGAGTACAAGGCCATTATCCCATATACCTTCCAGATACCGAGATCTTCACCGAGAAATTCGTACAGCAAGTTCACGAAGAAACACACCAAGGTGGAGTGGGTTTAATGATGGCTAAAGTCTGGGAAAACCATTTGGTACCTCGTCTGTGAAAGCTAGCTTAGCGTGTTATCAAAAATTGCTACGGTTGCAAGAGATTTCAGACCAGAGCTTTAGCCAGCCGACCACCTGGGTTGCTCGCAAAGGATCGAACTGTAGGAAGCACTCACTTCCAAGTGGTGGGGGTCGATTGCATAAGACCCCTCAAAATCCGGGTTAAGCAAACGCGAGAAGGTAAAGCATACGTAATATTATACGTCTGTAGTCTGACAAGAGCGTTGCAATTTGATTTGGACAAGTAAAGGGAGTTGTAAGAAAATCCGTTGGAAAAAGTCTTTTGACGTTTACAGAACTTAAAGAAGTCCTGTTAGATGTCGAGGTAGCTCTAAATAATCAATCTTTATCGTACGTTGACGACGATACTCAGTTGCCTTTGATAACGCCACAAAATATGATGCGCCCTCCAACCTGCTACCAGAATTGGAACCACAACGCGAAGAAACCGTGCCATTTAGGAAGAGCGAAACACCTCAAAAATGTAAGGATGCTATGTGGAACCGCTAGAGGAACGAATATTTACGCGGTCTTCGTGAACGACACAATCTCAAGCAGAAGAAATTATCGGCAATCGTGAAAAAGGGTGAATTTATGATCATAAAGAGAGACGAGAAAGACAGAAATCAATTGAAATTAGAGATTGTGGAAGAAGTGATGTCTGGTAAAGATGGTGTTATACGGGCAGTAAGACTTCGAGAGGGGAGAAACCGACTTGAAAGACAAGTACAGCACCTTTTTCCGCTGGAGCTGGGCTGTTACATAGAAGAAAAAAGAAAGACGAAGTTAAATCCGGAAACACCAGCTTTCCGACCGAGACGTAATGCAGGGGAGGTAGCAAAAGGTCGAATAAATGACATTGCAGAAGATGAGAACAGTAACTGTAGTTAGAACTTATACGTTGATTTTGGTCGTACTGGTAAGGTTATAGAGTAATACATGCGAAGTATATTTAACACCATGGTGTTAAATAGGGGAGTGAGTGTGTTGAAATTAGGATAAAGATGAACATTTCGCCGGCGCCATATAAGGGCATAATTAGCGGATGATTGACATTGTGACAGAATAACAATAGAGTGCGAGAGTTACAGAGCGAGCGAGAAAATCTTATTGTGTATTGTGTTGAAATTTTATTTTATCAATTGTGAATTGTGAAGAACAGCCCTTTTAGTAGGGCATTCCAGCACGACAAAACCAAACGATAATACTGCATCCAAGCTGAGAATGTCGGTTGCAGCGCATCACTGAATACTGCGCAGCACGTATCTACTGTATTGTTACATGCGTGAGTCCATGAATCCATGAACCGGTGGTGTAGTGGTCAGACCACTCGCCTTTTACCTCTGCGTTCCAAGTCCGATCCCCAGTAAGGTGGACTCGAACCCAGTCCTCATGTGAAAAGAGTATAGTCAACGCTCTGACGAACGTCGTAGATTTTCAAAAACAATGTACTGTCAGTGCAAACTCTTAGACTGTGTACACACGCCACGCGAGGTCGTTTCCGAG